>CAOJWK010000241.1:0-55535 GCA_948455865.1 Conomelus anceps | reverse complement strand
CAAAAACAATCGGCTCCATGATGCAACGCTCAATTCTCATTCAATTCAACATTTCCAACAATCCCCATGAACGAGCTTTAGAGGGGAATCCCCTATATGCCAGCATTTTCCACCTCTAATTCGCCATTATTCCGTTTCCCCCGAATCGGGGGAAATCATGTGGTGGAACGGCGAAATTGGTGTCAGAATAATTGAAATACGCTCGTGTTGATAAATGGGAACCCACTTTCAACTACTGCGTATCAAGGTACAGACTGTCCGCAGACTCTGGAACGAGCCTTTTGGATGAGTTACTTGTTTTGGGGCCGTATTTATGAACGTTTCTCTAGTGTCTCTTGACTCGAGGGAGTCTTGTAATGTAATGTATTTTAAAATACATCTCAAGAGTCCCTCGAGCAAAGAAACACTGCAGAAACGTTCGTAAACACGGGACTAAGGCTATGGTTTCGGCTTTTTTTATGTATTTTTATGATTACATCAGTGTTTCAAATTAAATTTTTTGTAATATCTGACTTGAAATTACAGTTTTCTTTCAACAGTTGACAAAAACTTTTTTTAATTTTGACAAGATAAACAGAATTTTAAAATATTCCATTAGAATTGTCAATATGCCATTTTTATCTGTGATACCAGCTTCAGTTCTAAAAATTATTCTGAAAAATTTATGTTTAGTCTCCTTGTGAAAGCCTAATTGTGTTCAGCTTCTTTTCTGTGAGAATCTTTAAGAAATTTTGCATTTCTCAGTAAATTTTGATTGGATGATCAAAAATTTCAATTTTCTATTGGAATATGAAGTACGTCATTCTAATCTCTGGAAAGTTCAATTTGAAAAAATATGACGATCTCTTATTAATTGCTCCCTTAAAAGTTTAATTGAAACTTCAGATAATTATATATATTTCAGAATGTGGAGTCAATGATAAAAAATAATCTATTCAATCCATCTGTGAAAATCTATCTTACAGGGATAAATAACAAAGTCAATCCTGAAATATCAATGTTGATAGCTTTTCAACTCTTATGTTAAGAACCTTTCCATAACTAAAGATTTTCATCTAAGGTGATATTTTTATATAGAGTTCTTATGTCTCTTGACATTGCCATCTTGGCGAGACGACTTCTCAATACCGAATACCTCTCTCGAACGAATATTTTGCCTGGATAATCGATTTCGTTAAACAGAAACTCAACTGTTGTGTTGAAAAATTTTAAAAGTTGAAATATATATTTCAACCTCAACATTATAAATCAAAATATTAGGTCATTCATACACTACATAATACAAGATTAGTGTTATATGATAATATACAGGTTGTCCCATGTAAGGTGTGAAAGCCGGTTACCAGAGATTCTACATCAAATTTCTGACAAAAAAATGTTCAGTGACGTTTTTGAAATGGGGGCCTTTGTTTTCAATATATCTCGATTTAATGACTTCTTCAAAACATGCTCACTTCCCGCCATTAAATGCTCAATAACTCAAAAACTAGTGATCGGATTGGAATTATCATGACATTGTTGGAAAGAACACAGCATTTCTCTAAAGATAAGATTTGTATATGCCTTGTCCAAAACATTGAGTTAAATTTTAATGCTGGAAATTCAGATTTCCCAAAATGCTCCACTCAAAAAATAATAAAATGATTTATTTTCACTTGAAGGCAATTAATGTGAAACTCACTCAAAACAAAGCAATGAAAACCGTAAATAATATCAAAGTTAGATGGAAAAATTCAAGCCGAAATATACTTCCTCAAATATAGTAGACATGTAGACAACATACAAGGGAAGTGATAGCCGCGAGCCGTAGCAGGTATCTGTTCAATCAGATAGAGAAAAGCTGCGTTCTCCGAGGCACTCTTTGTAAGGGTGACCGATTAGATTGGCCAGCAAAAAAGAAACTACCGTAAAATCACTTCCCGGTGGTTCGGAACCCACCTAAAGCTGTAGGTCCAACTCATCATCATCATCCAACTCTCTACCCACGCACAGGTCTCAGACCTATGTGGGCTTCATCCTACAAAAAAATAAAAATATGTTTAATGTGTTTTACTCCATTTGAACATTTGTGTTTCCAAAACATGCGTACTGTACAGTCTACAGACGCTTTTAACGTCTGTGTACAGTCTGTAGACACTTTTAACGTCTGCATACAGTCGGCAGACCGGCATCCATTTGTCACTACCGTTATTGAGATATAATATCGGCGTTAAACGCTTCGAATTTGGCGCGTTTCCGTTTCAGTGGTGGAGTAGCGCTTGTGTTGACGCGTGCGGAAATGCAAACAAATATGGAGGAAGGGTGTGGGGGCGTCCAGTGACCCTAATGGCACCCAGCAAGGGGTACCAATCCCCCAAAACCCCTCTGGCTCTTGTTTTTGCATGGTTCTAATCGATTTTAGTCATTGGTGGTGTGTGGTTCAAGAAGGGGGGGTTTAAATGGTAGGGGATGTTGGTTAGGGGTAAGGGGCGGTTGTGTGGTTGGGGGGGGGGGGGTACCCCATGGTTCTTCACCATGATGCCAAGCGATCACAGAGGTGATAGTCTCAAATTAATGGCGTTCAAATAACAGTCAAACCCTCCGGTTTGATTCAAACACACGATTGCGGCGTTGCCATATTTCTTGTCACTGCTACAACAATATTACTAATGCTATTATCGAGCATTAGCAGATTACTGGAGTATTAAGGATATACTTTGGGTAGTTTACTGTCGTTATAGATTGTCCCTTGAAACGTTACTCAGTATCACTTTAATTTTTTTTTTTTTTCGAGGATGAAGCCCACATAGGTCTGAGACCTGTGCGTGGGTAATGAGTTGGATGATGATGATGATGATGATGATTTATGAGTTGGACCTACAGTTTTAGGTGGGTTCCGAACCACCGGGAAGTGATTTTCAGCAGAGAACAATAATTTATTATTACAATTCATTCAAGGGTTTATTGATACATAGAAGTATATATAAAAGGAGATAGACTGGAGAGGTAAGTGGAGAAATGAAGAAAAATGAAAAGTAGGACGAAAACAAGATGATGGAGAATGAGAAATAAAAGTAGTGGGAGAGGAAGGTGAAGAAATGAAGTAGTATTGAAATGAATCTGTTAAACTTTGTGACAACAATATTTCTTTCTCAGACTTTTTTTGAGGATGAAGCCCACATAGGTCTGAGACCTGTGCGTGGGTAATGAGTTGGATGATGGTGATTGATGAGTTGGACCTACAGTTTTAGGTGGGTTCCGAACCACCGGGAAGTGATTTTACAGCAGAGAACAGTGTATTTTTTGCTGGCCAATCTAATCGGTCACCGTTACGAACAGGACCTACGAGAACGCAGCTTATCTCTCTGATTGAACAGATACCTGCTACGGCTCGCGGCTATCACTTCCTTGCTATTCACTTCTTTCATGTCTTCTCTCGTTACCCTCCTTTATTCTCATTATTCAAATTATCAATTTTTCCATTACTCTCCTTTTTTTGATTTAGTCATTAGTGACCATGTTCTTCTTTCTTGCCGAATTTTGTTCCCTCTTTTTTTCTTTTTCTCTCCCTTTTTCCTTGCATTTTCTTCTTTCTTGTCTTCTTTATTCCTGTGTATTGTATCCTTCTCGACCATTCTTATAACATTCCTTATATTTACCTTTCTTTTCCCCCCTCTTTTCTATCTTCGCCATTTGCTCCCTTGTTTTTCATGTAACTTCTTTCAACTCAAATTTTCAAAATTCAACTTTTCGTGATACATCAGAGGACAATTTATCTATAACTTCCGTTCAAGGTGGAAACTGGAAAGTCTTCATATTGATCATTCTTCTAATGCGATTTTTATGAATTCTCATCATTTGTTTTTACAGCATTCTTTTCTTTTATTTATAGCATTCTCCTTTCCTGATTCTTTCTTAGCTTTCCGTTCTTTTTTTTGTGATTCCATTCTACAATCATTTCGTTTTTTTACAATCTACAATCACTTCTTTATATTTTTTATATTTCTTATCATTCAACCACGTTTTCTTCACCACACTTTCCTTTTTTTCCTTTATATAATTCTTCTAATGCAGTACTACTCTTATTCCTCATCATTCTTGTTCTGCATTATCATTACCTTCACTAACTCCAAGGAAATCCTCACTCTACACGTATGCTCCCTCATTTTTATTTTCTATTTTCATCTTTCTTCTCTCTCCTTTTCCTTATCCTCCTCCTTATCTCTTACTCCTACTTTTCCTCCTTTTACTGCTTCACCTACTTCTCTCCTCCTTCTCTTTCTTCTCCTCCTCCTCCTCCTCCTCCTCCTTCACCCCTTCCTGATACTTCTCCCCTCCTCATCATCCTTCTCCTCCTTATCCTGTCATCCAGTTCCTTTTCCTCCTCCCCCTTCTTCTCCTTCTCCTCCTCTTCTGTACCTCTTCCTCCTACTCCTCCTTCCTCTCTTCCTCCTCCTCCTCCTCCTTCTCCTCCTCCTCCTCCTACTCTTCCCCCTGTCCATCTAACCACTTTATGACGCTCGCTAATCCTCCTAGCCCTACCATTCCTTTCTCCCTCACCAATTTATTCTATAATCTATCAACTACAACAACATATAATCATGCTTCATTCGAAAAAAGAGCGAATTTAGCGTTTTATTTTAAGCAAACCGTTTGTTTCCGATTTTGACTCCTCCCCCAATCGCAATCCCTGAAAATCCTAATAGAAAACTCTTGTTTTGACTCACAAACCCTCTATTCACTAATCCTAGTCATTTCCTCTTTTTCTATTCATTTTCTTTCCCGCTTTGATTTTTCGCTCCCTTGTCTTCCATTTCTCTTTGTCCTCTAGCTAATTCTGACCTCTCCCTCTCACACCATTTATCTTTCTTCTCACTTGAAAACTCATTCTTTTCTTTGTTTCCCATCACATTTTCTCCTTCAGCTTATACTAACCACCTTCACTTATTCTATCTCTTTGTCCAAACCATCTTTTCCTACTCTCTCTATCTACGTTCTCGCTTTGTTTCATTCTCTTCCATGTCCTCCATCACTCTTTCTCCTTTAATTATCCTGGTTACTCCCTCACACATCATTCATCTACTTTCTCACTTTGATTCATTCTTTTCTTAGTTTTCCATCTCCTTTTCTCCGTCAGCTAATACTAACCATCTTCTCCTAGTGTCTTTGTCTACTACTCCTACTTCTTCTACTTCTTACTCTCTTTATCTTATTCTTTATCTCGCTTTCTCTCATTCTTCTCCTTGCTTCCCATCTCTGTTTCAGTATCTTTGAGTTTATGATGCATTGAAAATTTACGACCAAGCATGATTCAGACTGACGTGGCGTCTGATTATTTTTATTGCCGGATTATGTGTCTAATAGCCTCAATAGCCTAACAACAAGTAGACCGTAGCCTAAGTGTTCAAACCCGAGCCTAAGTGAAACCCTCCTAGTCGTGTTATAATTATTTGAATAGTGACAATCGGGTTGAAATCAATATTCGAGCAATGAATCTGTAAAAAGATTATATTGTGGCATTTTATTTAAATAAAATATATTTTAAAACAAAAAAAGAAACCGACTTCAGTGAAATGATACTCAAACATTAAATACTCACGTACTAAAAAGTTTAAAATAAAGTATTTACTTTAAACTGAGAAAATTTAAAAAATTTCATACAAGTAATCTTTTGAAGTCGGCGCCGAAAAAAAAACAGGTCGAATATAGAACCTTGTTCTTTTTGGATGTCGGTTAAAAAATGAAAATAACCAACAGTAACAGTAGTAGGGAAGTGATAACCGTGAGCTGTAGCAGGTATCTGTTCAATCAGATAAAGATATGCTAGAAACTCCTGGGCCTTCTTTGTAAAGGTGACCGATTATATTGGCCAGCAAAAAATAATCTGCTCTTTTCTGTAAAGTTACTTCCCGGTGGTTCGGAACCCACCTAAAACTGCAGGTTCATCTCATCAATCTTTATGATCAGTGCCTGATCATATAGATAGGCCATATCAAAATAATTATAAAATATTGAATTTGTTACAATTATTTTGATGTAATAACAATACTTGATAAATCTAGATTAAAAACATACTTAAATTTTTGTAAACCCATGCAAAGGTTTCAGACCTATATGAGTATTATTTTCTAAAAAAGGTAACTACAGTAGAAACTAAAGTTTTTTAAGACAAAAAAGTTACTAGATGACGGACTATATCCATTTCGGGAAATCTGGATCGAAATTCGAGGGATTAAAGACATTATTCTCAATGTATATGCTCAGTGCTGGATAATCTAGGCCATATCAAAATAATTATAAAATATTGAATTTGTTACAATTATTTTGATGTATATAACAATACTTGATATATCTAGATTTAAAACATACTTGAAGTATCAGCTAAATCTTGAGAATATCAGAAAAGATTAGTTGTAAATTTTCTCAACTAATGAAGCCTTATCGTATTTTAAATTTTTCCTCTATAATTGAACTGATAGGTTCCTCTTTTGAAGAAATTTCTAATACTGAGACATTTTTAACTCTTGAGAATATTTTCTGCTAGTATAAATAAATAAATTATAGGGATAATGATAAATGACCAAGGGATGATGGATGTCGGAGACCGGCAACCTTAAGGAGGAGGTGATGATGTTGATTGCTAGGGAAGAAGAAATAATAGTCTCACCCAGCTGATGATGTTTGTTTATTTTTATGTTGTTGTTGATCGTGAAGTGTGTGAGTTGAGATCTGTGTAAGTTGTAAGTTACTGATCAAATAAATAATTTCTGTAACAAGTTGAAGCAAGGACTATTTATTTATTCAAGCCCACGGAGGCAACATACAACAATATCAAGCATGTTGACAATAATGATTATAGCCTATGTGTTGATGATCAGCAAACCCGTTATTTCTCAATTTATTGATGATGAAGCCCACATAGCTCTGACACCTGTATGTGAGGTAATGAGCTAAATGATTAATAATAAATTGGGCCTGCAGTTTTAGGTGGTTTCCGAACCACTGAGAAATTATTTTTACAGCAGAGAAAACGATCTTGCTGACCAAACCAATCGGTCACCCTTAGAAGGAGAGCTCAGGCTTTCGTGGCTAATTCTGGCCTGACTAAATCTGAATATTGAATTGCAAGTGGCTCTTTACAAGGTTTAATACCCATTTAAACGTTGTGCAACACTTGTAGCAAAAATCGGAAGCTTAGAGTAGATCTACAAGTGTGGATAAAAGTTAGATGCAAGTTGTGCTCTACCACTCTCGTTTAGACAGATTCTACATTGGTATATTTGGTCTAAACTTTTGATCCAAGCGATTAATGGCGTTTGAAACCTCAAAGCTTCACACATGATAGAAAATATGCAAAAAGGGCCTCAAAAATCGTTTAAAGTGGTAAAGATTACTTACTGGTTCCGGTTTGGTTTAGAAATGTCATCTTCAACGTTTAAGCTCTATCGTAACTTCGTCCCGGGTTTGATTCCTGGTTTGGTTTGCTTCATTATTTCGGTACTATTACAGCTTAAAATCCTAGCTTTCAACTGCGATGCTAAAGCTTTCTTATCAATGCCAATGTGGTCCTTAGGAGTCTCCATCATTCTATCAAAATAGTGAATTGGTCTGAAATTGAAAGTTGATGATTAATCGAAAGTTGATGATGTGAATGTAACTACACAAATGGGATATTTTCCAATAGTTATCATTCTATTTGAAACAAACAATTGTAACATTAAGTTTATTGAAACTTAAGGGACATTTGAAACGAATAATAGAGCAATGTTAGAGTAATGAAACAATTATTATAACATTAAGTTCATCTGACAGGAGGTCTTGAACACTGTCAAGTTTGGCCTCCAGCCGTATCTAAGGAAGCATTAGAACAATGCGAAATGGTCATCACACGAATAAGTGTTAAATTCACTAGCAGAGTATTTTCAGCAATTAAATTTTTTGAGGATGAAGCCCACATAGGTCTGAGACCTGTGCTTAGTTTATAAGTTTATAAGTTGGTTTGGTTTATAAGTTGGATGATGGTGATTGATGAGTTGAACCTACATTTTTGGTGGGTTTCGAACCACCAGGAAGTTATTTAACAGCAATAAACAGAGTCTTTTGCTGGCCAATCCAATCGGTCATCCTTTTTAAAAGGGCCCAAGAGTTGGTAGTTTATCTTATCTGACTGAACAGATTTAGGGGTAGTGATTTAACAGCAATAAACAGAGTTTTTTCTGGCCAATCCAATCGGTCATCCTTCTAAAAAGGGCCCAAGAGTTGGTAGTTTATCTTATCTGACTGAACAGATACGTGCTGCAGCTTACGGCTATCACTTCAAATTATATAACTTAATTTTCTTTATAATATAACTTAATATTCTTCATGATTTAACTTAATTTTCTCCATAATATAAATTAATTTATAACTTCGATGAATATTTTTTGCTGTGTTTTTCGATTGTTTTACAATGAAAGGATGATAATTGTGTGTTTTTTAGTTTTTTCACCTCATGGAGATACTTCAAGATCTTTATTACTTTACCTTTAAATTCATTATTGATTAATCTCATTTCACGAGCTTTCTATGTTTACTAGTAATATTATTGAATGAACTCACAGCTAGCGCTCAAGTATTTACTTTGCTGGCTGCGCCAAAAACGTGTTATACACTTTATATTGTGAATTTTCTTATATTTGTATTTTGGCGAAATAAAAATATTATTATTTATTATTTATTATTATTTATATTATTATTATTATTTTCCTTATAATGTAAGGATTGTAACTGTCAGTATGTTATTTTTATTTTTGTTTTGATTTTTTTAAATATTTTGTATGTTTTAGTGTGTCAAATAAATTGAAAAATTGAAAATTGAAATATCAATCATATACATATTCTAAGTGCATTACACAAACAATCATTTATATTTATAATCATTTATACAATCATTCATGATACACTCATATATGATACAATCATTTATGCATCATACACTAACATTTATAAATAAAAAATAAATTTAAAAATCTAAATGGAATAAAATGGCATGTAATACATTTTACAACGACCTTATATTATCAGAAGTAACATGTCCAGCAAAATGAATAACACCACCCAATCATAATGTACACTACATCATCCTTTCAAGTTACAATAATAAATTGATTTGACCAAATTGGAATACATTATTCAATGCGCTTTAAAATCGTGAAAAATATTCTAAAATGTGGGATGTTCGGCTTTGACAATGCAACAACAGTACTCGAAAAATTGATACGTTACCAAACGGGGATCACGGTTTTGGTGTACTATGGTATATACTGGTACTGTATTTAGACAACACGACATGGAGACCAATAAAAATCGAGGAATCGTCGCATTTGAATTGAAAGTGGAAAGTTGGTTTTATCTGATTCGTGTTTGTTAGCGCCTTCTCTCCTCTTATCTTAAACAGATACAATAGATTTGCATAAATTCCCAATAACTCTTAACCTTATAACAAGCGCTGATTCTTCTTCCTTTTTTCTTCCTTTTGGTCTTCTTCTTCTCCTTTCCTTCTATTTCTTCTTTCTTGTTATTTTTCTCCTTTTCTTGTTATTTTCCTCCTTGTTCTTCTCATTTCCCGTCATCTCTTTCTTCTTCGTCTACTTCTTATTTTTCGTCTTCTTTTACTTTTTCCGTCTTCTTCTCCTTTTCTCCTGCTCTTCTACCTCTTCTTCCTTCGCTTCTCTTCCTCTTCAACTCCTTTTGTCCTTCCATTCCTTCATATTCCTTATTCATCTTTACTTCTCCTTCCTTCATGTTTCTCCTTATTCTCCTAATTATCTGTTTCCTTCGGTCCTTATATATTTCTTCGTCTCCTTTTTTCTCGCTCATTCTTCTTATCTATCTTGTCTCCTCTCTTTCTCTTTCCTCATTCTTCTTTTCCTTCTGCTCACCGTCATATTTTTTGTCCTTCCATTTCCCCATATTCCTTATTCCTCTTTACTTCCTTCATATTATTCTCATTATTCTTCTGATTTTCTTCTTTCTTCGGTCCTTATATTTCTTCGGTCTTCTTCCTTTCTCGCTCATTCTTCTCATTTTTATTGGCTCCTCTCTTTCTCTTTCCTCATTCTCTTTTCCTTCTGCTCACCGTTATATTTTTTGTTCTTCCTTTTCAGTAATATTCTTCACCTTAAATCTTAAGTTTTTCTTTCCATATGATTTACTTTTACCCCATTTTCCTTAAATCTTAAGTTTTACTTTCCATATCATTTACTTTTCCCCCATTTTCCTATTTTCAGTTGCGATTTCGTTTTTTACTTTCTTTTTTCTTCAACTTCTTATTTTTTGTTCTTTCATCTTCTTCCACACTCTATCCACTTTTTTATTCCCTTTCTGGTGCAGCTTCATCTTCTCTCTTTTTGTAGCAAGGTACTTCTTATTTCACATTTATTTTCTTCTTCTATTCTTTCTCCTTCTTTCTTCCAATTTATCTTGTACTTCCACATTTTGACTCCTCTAATCTTATCGTTTCTCCTTCTCCTTCCTTCCTTTCAACTCATTTAATTTCATCTTATTCCTCTTTCAATCCTTCTCTTCATCTACTTTCTTCTCTATCAATCTCTTCGTTGTCCTTTTTCTTTCTTTAGTTAGTTTATTCATCGTTTTCACTTTTCATCTTCTCTCTTACGCTTCTTCTGACTCATTTTCTTCCGTTTTTCATCTTCTTCTCCCTTTTCTTCTTATTTTTCGCAGTTTACTTTCCTTCCTCCTTATATTTCTTCTACTTACTCCTTTTCTCCTGCTTCTTGGCATCTACCCAATTTCTGTCACCTTTTATATCATTTTTTCTAATCGAATTTCCACCTTATTCCATGTCTCTTCTCATCCTTATCGCACCTCTTCTGTTTTCTCCTATAGTTTTTCAGTCTTTGTCCAATAAAAAACACAACTTTATTTCTGAAATGATGGATATCAGTTGTCATGTTGTATAATCTACTTCCACTTTTCATCATTATCATCATCATCATCTTTTTTTCTCCTACTTTTTCTTATTCTTATCATCTACATCGACATCTTTTATATTCTTCGTTAAATATTCTGTAATATGCATTAATAATAATCACCGTTCTTTTGTTAGTTAGTTTGGGTAACCTTTTGAACTTTAAAAAATAACAGGCGTGATTGCTTTGTATTGTGTAAACTCACAAGAAGCAACATTTTAGGAGGACAAATTATAGATGGGCAAATTTTATTAGTTGATTCTATCATGCGGGTACAAGTTGAAATTTGACTGATTTACATAGAGTAACAATTTCTTTTAAAAAGTCAAAAGATTCTGAAAAATTAAACCTTGAATAAATTACACTTGTTACCCAAAGAGTATTGTAAAAGTGTGTTGTATGATATAAGACAAAGTATACAACACAACGTTCTTAAATTATTTATTCATGTAAAGGTCCATGTTAATAAATTCTATATTAGCCAAGTTGAATTGGATTACATGTAAACAATACAGATTGAATAATTTTCAACGTTTTCAAATAATTTTAAATTAATAAATAATAATCATTGTTGCAATATAATTTTGCTTAATAATTTTTTCTCCATTGGAGTAAAACATTCATTTTTGATAGTAAATGTATTATTTCTTTATCAAATACAAACAAGCATAATTATTAGGGATAACCGTTGGATAGGTAGTTATCCATTGTAAAAATAAATGAGATGCTTTTACATAATTATGTATTTTGAAGTAAGGGCACTATTCTCTATTGCAAGTAATATATAAGGGAAGTGATAGCCGCGAGCCGTAGCAGGTATCTGTTCAATCAGATAGATAAGCTGCGTTCTCGTAGGTCCTGTTTGTAACGGTGACCGATTAGATTGGCCAGCAAAAAAGGCACTGTTCTCTGCTGTAAAATCACTTCCCGGTGGTTCGGAACTCACCTAAAACTGTAGGTCCAACTCATAAATCACCATCATCTAACTCATTACCCACGCACAGGTCTCAAACCTATGTGGGCTTCATCCTCAAAAAAAAATATTTTTTTTTTTTAATTCTGGTATAATTAATCTAAATGTGGATAGTCAACTGAATGATGGTTCCTGTCATTAGGTATTTATTCATTTATTATTTTTTTTAATTTAACTGTTTGTTTATTTATTCATTTGAAATTAATTAATTGCAAATAAAACCAGTTTAAAATTGCGAACAAATTGTAAAATATTTATATTTGTGGACAAATGTTGAAGCATATTAACAATGCACTAACCTTGGAATGATTAACATTTTAAAGCTTCTCTTGTATGAACACTGTCGTTGCAGTATTTTATCGAATTTCATGATTATTTCCATGATTTCTCTTATCTTCAATTCTGTTTCAACTCTACATCTCTGCTAAGGCAAATTCAGATCTCCTGTTAACAGAAAGCAATCAACTTGACATAAATATTTCATGACATGTAAATATCAACATGTGTAAAACTACCACTAATATGTACTTGATCATCACATTTTCAAAGGTCTTCATCATGTTAATTTTAATCAGATTTTCATCAAGAATTTGAATCAGTTATACAACGAAAAAATTGGATCATCAATGACAATCAATTATTGTGAATAATGATACTGTAGCTAAAATAATGACTACTGTGGCAAGTAATGATTACTGTATCTAAAGGTTATTATCAATTGATAATGTTATTTATTATTCCAGAATGTCTAATTTCTTTGTTACAGGCTCTGTTTCTGGCTTTGGAAATGTTATCTTCGAATGTCAACAACCATATCAATAGTTACAAAGGTATTATCAAGGTAATATCATTTTCATTAATCCAATGATTCTTTGATATAAATAATAGGATTACCATAGATAGCATTTTCCACAAGCTGCTTTATTCTTTGAAAGCATATATTTTTAAAGGAATATTATCATGAAATTCATATGCATGAACAATAATTTGAAATGGAATGTTCATGATAACTGTTTAATGCTATTATACTGTATAATTATAACCAAGGTAATTAGAATAGCTTCAATGCTAATTAACTTACTCGCATTTTCACCTATTTTATTATAAATAACAAAAACAGTTAATCGATAAATACCAAACACACATGCTCAAATATCCGAACATTATAAGTTTTCTTCTGTGGAAAGTGGTACTGCAATACTGTATTTACAAGTTAGTTTGAAGTGACTGACAATTGAATAAACTGACAAATATACATAAACAGAATTTATTAATTTCGAATTCCTTTAATTGAAAATGAATGCTGCTGTACAGAAGGGTCTCCATGGTCTAGTGGTTAAGGGCGCTCAACCGGCCCTTTTGAGAGGTCCGTGGTTCGATTCCCGGTGGTGACTGATATTTTTGTACAGTAGCATTCATCGATTCCCATCAGCTGTTCAATGCTGTTGTCAATAT
Source organism: Conomelus anceps (assembly GCA_948455865.1). NCBI lineage: Eukaryota > Metazoa > Arthropoda > Insecta > Hemiptera > Delphacidae > Conomelus > Conomelus anceps. The sequence continues at coordinate 42,158 of CAOJWK010000241.1, read as the reverse complement.
CCGCCATTGCGGAAGTCTTCAGTATAAAGTAATAGCAATTAAAGGAATTCGAAATTAATAAATACTGTATTTACTTTAATTTCTATAAAAAATCATTTTTAATTTAATTTTTTAGATGCTACAACACTTTATTTCTTTATGAAAACTTACTTAAATATTTTCTTGGCTACCAACCTCATAATAAAATTAGAATTATAACTCCCAATAGAAATGATAAGTCATAAGAGTTATAATATGAACAGTCAGCTTCTCAATTGAAAATTTGCAGGTGTAAATTTGAAAATGAGCTTCTAAGTGTTGACTTTAAAGAGTACTATTTAGTATTTTCTTTGAGAGTAGCTTATATTCAAAGTATTTAAGAGTTTTCTAAACAAATTGATAAATTCTTCTTGAGTGAGGTAATTTCTCATTGTAGAAAGAGGCTTTTATCAGCTCTATTTTATCTATTTATTAATGTAGAACCTTTCATAAATCATTCATTTTACACCATATTTGATTAAAAGCTACTTATACTCACTCATAGCGTCCGGTTTATTCTGTAGTTCTTCTTTGGAGAAGGTCGTAACAATGTGATAGAAGGAGTGGGATGATGTAACAGGAAAGATATGATAAGAAGTTAAAGGAGGAGGAAAAGGAGTTGAAGAAGAAGGAGAAAGAAGAAAATGATTCTTTGAAGAAAAGTAAGGAGGAGAAGGAGAAGGAAGAGGAAAATGGAAACTATGGGGTAGGGGATGAGATAAATGATCCCTTCTGACGTTTCAAGCTATCTTCTGAGTAGCAAGAATGCTCCTTGGAGGAAATTAGGGGTGGAGTTGCCACCCCTAAATAATTTCTCAACCCTTCATGTGCCTTCAGGATATGATACCCCAACAATTTACACTTAATTTTCGATCGACTTTTCGTCACTCTATTTTTGAGCGGAAACTTTTCAAAAGCTTAGACCATTCCGTTTTAAAATCCTGTTGCACCGTAGAAAACTACGTAGGAAATAGTTGATATAAAATAAACAGGTACTTGCTGTTATCTGTCAATGAGTCTTAACGCTGAAGAATAAGGGATTGAAGGAGAGAAAGAGGAAATAGGAGAAAAATAAATAAGAAGGAGGAAGACAAGAAAAAGGAGAAAATAGAAAAGAAGGAAAAAGAAGAAAAAGTACAAGAGGAAGGAGAAGGAGAATAAGAATAAGGGATTGAAGGAGAGAAAGAGGAAATAGGAGAAAAATAAAGAAGAAGGAGGAAGACAAGAAAAAGGAGAAAATAGAAAAGAAGGAAAAAGAAGAAAAAGTACAAGAGGAAGGAGAAGGAGAATAAGAATAAGGGATTGAAGGAGAGAAAGAGGAAATAGGAGAAAAATAAAGAAGAAGGAGGAAGACAAGAAAAAGGAGAAAATAGAAAAGAAGGAAAAAGAAGAAAAAGTACAAGAGGAAGGAGAAGGAGAATAAGAATAAGGGATTGAAGGAGAGAAAGAGGAAATAGGAGAAAAATAAAGAAGAAGGAGGAAGACAAGAAAAAGGAGAAAATAGAAAAGAAGGAAAAAGAAGAAAAAGTACAAGAGGAAGGAGAAAAAGAATAATTATTATAATCAAGGATGAGAAAGAGAAAACCAAGAAGAAATAGAAGAAGAAAAAAGAAGAGTGAGAGAGATGGAGGAAGAGAAAGAAAAGGATAAAAAAGAGACTACAAAATCGATCAGATAGCAGTTATCTGTTCAATCAGATTAGATAAGCACCGCTCTCTTGGGCCCTCTTTCTAATGGTGACCGATTGGATTAGCTAGCAAACAAACTCAGTTCTCTACTGTAAAATCACTTCCTTGTGGTTCGGAACCCACCTAAAACTGTAGGTCCAACTCATCGATCACCATCAGTAAGTAATTTATAGGCATCAGACCTTGTGAGATTCATGATAAAACTTCAACGTTGTTGATAGATTATTACACATTTTAGAAATCTAGATTCAATTGAATCGGGCAACCTGCTAGCATCCTATAAAAATTGGGTTGGGGGGGGGGGAAATATTATTCTCATTAAACTAATTTTCAATTTATTTTAAATATACGATGCTCTGAAGTCTTTCTTTAAAGTAAAGTGTATTTTTTACTCAAGTACTAAGGTAGCATCCCATAAAAATTGGAGAAAAAATAATATTATTCTAATTAAAACTACTCAATTTAAAAAAAATAAAAGTTTGAAGTCTTTCTTTAATGTAAACTGTATTTTTTACTTCAGTACTGTGATCAATATTTTGAGCTGCTGCATATAAAATATTTAAAATTAAAGCAATGAAAATTATTACTTACCTTTCAAATATTACATTGTAATTCAATGATTTTATTACATTTATTTCTAAACTTTAACGTCCTGAATGTTTTTGTAGTCCACCTCTTCTAACTCTCAACCTTCATAATAAATCTGATACGGCTACTAGCATTCACCAAAGCTTGAACGTGGTTTTGAAACTTACTCAATTTCTTTGTCTTTCTTCCTCACTCTCATTCTTTCTCTCTCACACACTCTCTCTCTCACTTCTTTTTCTTTTCTTTCCCTCTCGGCAGGTGGTCGAGATACGATCGAACACCATTTATCCTTTTCCATTTATTGTAATAAAATAGCGTATATACATGACTGTATCTACTTCGCTTTCTTCTTATTCTTCCTCTTTCTCTTCTTCTTCTTCTTCTCCTTCATCTTCTTTTTCTTCTACCTTGTCAACTCTTTATTTGCGTTTCTTTTCTTTCTAGAATTTTTCAAAACATTGTATGGCCTCGTATTCCAGAAGCTCAGACAAAGACTTTAATCACGCTATAATCATGGTTATAATAATAATAATAATAATATTTGATTTATTATTTTTAGTTCGGATGTCAATGATTGGGAGTTTATAGCTACAGTCTATCTGTAGTCTAACCATGTTTGTTTTTTTTAATTCTATCTTTAATTTTTGTGTCCTTGAAATTTCTGAAGTTTTTTCTTGAAATTTTCTGAGAAACAGCAAATATTATGCCAAGTTCGTCTCAGTAACCTTATTTGGCAGACAGAAGTTTCTGTTCTCTGCTGAAAAATCACTTCCCGGTGGTTCGGAACCCACTTCAACCTGCAGGTCCAACTCATCAATCACCATCATCATTCAACCTATCACCCAGGCACAGGTATCATACCTATGTGGACTTTATCCTGAATGAAAAGAATAGGAAAAACACAAAGAAAAGTAATTTATTTAATAACTGATTATTTTTGCTCATATTGAGTCCAATAAATAACTTAAAGCCTAAAAGAGCTGATTTTACATCGACATTCTTGCCTAATAAAGCTAATCTGTGCTTCATATTGTTACCCGATATTACATAGGGAAGTGAAAGCTGTAAGCCATAGCTGGTATCTGTTTAATCAGATTAGATAAGCAAAGCTCTCCTGGACCCTCTCTGTAAAGGTGACTGATTGGGCCCGCTCTGTAAGCATGACCGATTGGATCGGCCAGCAAAAATACACTGTTCTCTGCTGTTAAATCACTTTCCGGTGGTTCGCAACCCACCTAAAACTGTAGGTCCACTATGTTTCCAATAATATGGCTCAAGCGGTGAGGTGGGCCTCCCCACCTATAAAAGTCTTCGCATTTACTTTTCACCAATTATCAGCGTGTTTGCATGGTTATATCGAATTCTTGTACAAAATGAACTCAAGTGTTGTCCATATTACAATCTTCATTGTGTTTAGATTCAGTGGGTAAGTCTGCGAGTGGATGGGTGATCGCAGCATTATCGACTGCTTGCTACTTTCATTTTTAATATATTATTTCATATTTAACATTCCTGTTGATTTCTCTGTCAAGAGAATGATTGCAACTAAAACATGGCTCAGCTTTTCCAAGATAATGTTGAATTCACCTAAATTGTTAAATGTTATAATATTTTAAATCCGGTTTTCAAGTCTGTATACATATTCTAAATGAACATCACATTGCTAAGTTCTCAATTTTGGAACAAATCCTTTCGATATTTTTATCAACAATTGCTAAATCAATATTGATGGCAATCAATTTTGAATACTAACTTGACAGTGGCAATCTTCTCTACATATTACATGTAGAAAATAATAATGAAAAAATAAATACCTACATATATTAGCCAAGTTTTAGTTCGGCCTTCTTGTCACTCATGAAACTCAATATTGGTAATGGAAGATCACGGGTTAACTGTATACTAATGTGAAGGCTGATACAATAAATTTTTCTTTCCCAGTTTTTCTGGTTTCTGTAATTACCAGAAGCTTTCCCTCAAGCACATGCTTTATAAGCTTCATAAACTCCATAAGCTCAAAATGAGTGATAGAAACAGGATAAACAAGAAAAAGTAATAGGTTTCAAAATAAAATAGCTGACAAACACATTTTTTGTAATACTTTAATAGATATTACTAGACTTTATGTTTTGAAATTTCATTTAAAGAATAGTTTGAGTATATTTCAAGATGAACAGTAATAAATAAACACCTTTTTTCTCTCTCATCACAAAATATATGTAATACGATGCAATCTATTTACATAAAATATGTGACAATTATTACCAATTATACAAACGTTGAGAGACATCTTAGCCTGGATATGGTTATACTTCAGATGTGAGTCAAGTTATTGAAAAAATTTTCTAAATATTCAAGTGCTGGAAAATTCAACGGATTTTGACAACTGGTAGAAAATTTATTGAAGATATCGTTCTATTTAATTTAAAAAATTTACAGAATTATTTGTGTTCCAATGCCTACTAATCAACAATAAAATCTCTTTTTTAATCTAAATCTTATTCTATAAATATTTACAAGAATAATCATATTCCTTTCATTTGTCCAAATTATTTTAAAACTTTTATTCAGGTTTTGCACTTTGCCCTTATGCTCTGAGAATTTCCAACAGCACCAATTATATACAGGTCAGGCGTTTTTTCGAGGATACAAAAATTTTGTTAACTTCATTTTTGTAACTAGTCTATCTGTCTCAAGTTTCAAGTACAGTACAGTAAAACGACAACACCAACTCATTATTAAACTGTTCATTATAAAAGATACATCGTAACATAGTGGTAAAAATTCATAAAGCCTGGAATTTCCAAAAAAAACAAATCAGCTATAAGTAAACAAAAACATTAGGCCCTCTCATTTTGGATTTTTTATCATATTATTTATATGATACAATATTCGTTGTAACATTTTTATTAAATTATACCATGCATATAAATAATAACCATCCATTCTAGATAGTGGGTATCGTACCGATGTTGATTATGTATAAAAATGATAATTTAATAAAATTCAAAAAATAAGGCCCTTCTTTTCTTATATACGATAAAATGTAAAAGCATAATTTCTTGTTTAGAATTGTAAATTTTACTGAAATAATCAATTAGATCTGACTTTATAATTCCATCTTTTCAAAACTTTTCATCGCATATCAGGTACATAATTTTGTTTTGAATTTATTAAATGTACAGATCTATATATTATTTTATTCAATGTACAGATCTATAAATATAAAGATCAATGTATATTTGATCTATAGATAAGTTCGCATAACCTCAATCAAACAAACGGTACAATGGTATAAGCATACTTCAGTAGAAAAACAAAGATTTCAACTGTTAACAAAAGAAAATTTTTAATAGGAAATAGAGTCAAAAAATTTAATAGTTTCTTGTATTATAAAAAAATTATTATACTCAATTGAGAAACTGCGGCTTACAATATTACTTCACAAATGACTAATAACTTGAAGAAAGAAAACACAATTTTCAAATGCTTATCATTGAAGTAGTTAAACATATTTTCCAAACTAATTGAAAATTTAACAATTAAACTGATTCTAGAAAAAAGTTGAATTTTATTTAAAAACCTTTCAAGCTATTAAATTCCAGTCATTAAATATAATAAAAAAACATAATTTTGTAAAAGTATTACAGCCGTTTTGCAAAATAATTGAATTTCAGTCATGAAAATACAACAAATATATAATTTGATTATAAAATTATATTTTTTTCTCAAAATAGTTGAATTTTTGTCAATTACATAAAATAAAGCATAATTTAATAAAAAAATTAAAAATGTTTTGCATAATCATTGTAATGCTTCATTAGAATAAACTCTCCATCCATATGCACTATGTTACATTTGAAAAATATTTACAATCTGTTCAGTTCACTAAAAAAATCAGTGTGCTAGGTTACATTTAGTTTGTAGAAGCTAGCTGTTGTAGACTACTGTATTCAGAAGTTTACAAGGAATTAAACTATAAATATATATTCAATTGAAAATGCCATTTGAATCCATACATAATTATTTATTTGACTGTATTTCAAAACGAGAACGTGGTACGGCTATTTACGGTTGGATGATAATAGTGTCTTGAAGATAAAGGGTTTATACCTATATATAACTGTACAATACATAACGATTACAAAGAGAAATTAAATCTCGTATACAGCGGTGAGGATTTCACGTAAACATCCATCAAATAGTTCGTGGTCTGTTTCACACATTCACCCCCAAATTTTAAAACTTTTACAGCAGTAACAAATTACACAGGATTGTTCGTTGATGCCCTGTTTGAGTTCAATTTGTAACTGCACTTTAGTGTCGAGTGTCCTCACTTCCTAACTTCGTCATTTCGTTGAATTTGAAGTTTATACAGATAGTCTGTGTCCTCGTTGGAAGTCCACGTCGCATTATGAGAACGTTTCCCAACATTCAATGGACCTGTGGACAAACAGAAAAATTTAAATTATTTTTTGAATTCATAAAAATCTCAATTTTAATATTTTTAGTACGTTGAACGTTTCTGTCATCTATTAATGCACTGAGACGATGACATTTTTGAAATTTTGTTCTTTCACATTAAAATTAGTGTGAAATTCAATCTCTTTTCTAAAATTTAAAATGAGTGTTTCAATGGAATGGTAAGAGGTTACACAAGTTATATCATAGAACACATACATTGAAATATAAAGCATCTGTTGAGTTCTTGGGAGCCTTCTCATTTACCAGTAAATGTTACCGATTAAAATTTATAGACATTCAGAAATTTGAATAGACCAATCAGACGCCACCGGTAACATTTACTAGCTACCGGAAAGGCTCCCAGGAACTCAACCATTGACTATTAATAATCAGGTTTTTGGCAGTTTCAATTCTCAATTTTCCAGTTTCTATGGTTCAGTTCCTGGGAGTCTCACCGGTAACCTGTAAATGTTACCGGTGGCGTCTGATTGGTCTACTCAAATTCAAATTCAGAGACGTTTAATAGATAGTTCAATGCAGCAGTGTAGGTTAGTTTCAAATTATGAGTGAATTAGCATTGTTGGGTTCAATCATAATGCTTTCATGAACCCAACAATGCTTAATCACTCAACATTTTAAACTAGCCTACACTGCTGTATTGAGTTATCTTGCTTTGAAAATCTACAATCAAGCTAATAAAATTAAACTCAAAATTGATCTAATTGAAATTAATGATGGTGAATGCATATAACCTTGCAGAAGCTTTAGCTAGCCTAACTTAACCTTGCAGAAACCTAACCTTACCTTGCAGAAACCTAACCTTACCTTGCAGAAACCTAACCTAACCTTACAGAAACCTAACCTAACATAACCAGCAGAACTTTATAAATCTCTGAGTAGTACCTGAGGACCGTTTCAGGACCTGAGTCCCACTTAACACTGTTGTACTAATTATTTACTCATCATAAGTTTAATAAATTACATTTTTCATTTATAAATTGAATTTTTTTCAAAAAATCTGAATTAATTTAAAAATCCCATGCCTCAGCCTACTTTACTCAATTAAACTATCATGTTATTAATATTATTGATGATATTCAATGATGATGTGTAAAGCTCTATCTTCTTACTTTGTTGAATAAATAAATATTCTATTTTATTCAATTCGTTCCTCCAGACACTGAAAATAACGGGTTTGGAGCCTTCACTCCGTATATATATACCCCGAATATATATATCAAGGGGTTTGAAGCCTATTCAACTAATCAATACCTCATTCCGATTCCCGCCGGCCTATCAGAGAATTAACGAAGGCTGCCAACTCCGTATGTAACAAGCGTTTTAATTGGCTAGCTTCCTGTGCTGACGATAATACTGATTACCAGCATTATTTGCTTGGCCGATGGGCTGTGTCCAGCCGTTATACCCAATTCAATCGATATAAGGCTGCACCAGGTACAATAAATATTGTCTAATATTTAACGCTATCGTATAATAATATCGATATAGTAGGTACAATCGATATACTACAAATTACAATCGGAATACTACAATCGATAATTTTGTGAACAGTAGACCTCAGCCCAAGAATATAGTAGGTACAATCGATATACTACAAATTACAATCGGAATACTACAATCGATAATTTTGTGAACAGTAGACCTCACGCCCAAGAATAAGGGTGCTTGCACAGAGGAATATGCTCGATGTAATCAATGATAACCACCATCGCAAAATTAAACACAATCATCGGACCTAACCCTTGATTCAATTTGCGTAGTCTATTTTAGGATATGTATGATAATTATTTATCTATTCATTACAAACACAGTCAAGTAAAGATACAACAGGCACAGCCCACTACTGCTTTCTTTACAAATTTCCAATTAAAATAACTTTCTCTCTATTTTCCACAAAACAGTCACTCTTTTCACGTCACAAACGGTGCGTTTCTCTTTTAATTTAGCCTTTACTTGTTGTTCCAGCCTATGTTGATCCAGACAGCTGATTGCTCAAATCAAAAAAGATTCCACATCATGTCTGATGAATGAGTTCATAGAACAATATTATATAAATTTGAATGAGTATCATTCACTAGTAATCACTTGTTATTATAGACTACTAATAATAATATAATAATAATATTATTACTCAATTTAAATATTAGAAATGATTTGTTTCTCTCATACAAATATGTTCTTATGATCCTTTAAATGCAAGCAAATTTTCAAAATCCTTACTCTTACATCACTGCACATTCCTAAAAGAAACATCCTTGCGAAATTTCATAGAATTTGGTCCACGCGTTTAGCCGTAAAGGCGTTACATACAGACAAATAATGCAAAACGGTTGACCTGAAAATGAACCTCTCTTCGTTAGGTCAACAATATTTACAATCGATATGTTTTATAATACTGGACGCAATCGATTTATCGCTTTTAATAACTTTTTTTTTCTTGTAGATTACGTCTTGGAGACTCCAGTTAAGGAGTATAAGACAAGTCAGATCAACAATAAATTATACACTAGATATCATAATTACTATATCAATTAGTTGAGGTGTGGCTTAATTTTGATGTGAAAGGAACTCTTGTACTTTTTTAACTGATCTTGACTGATCTTTCCTAGGCTACTACATGATCGATTTATAGCATTTGATATCTAGGCCTGACCAATTATCGTATCGATCGTATATCGTATCGATCGTATATCGTATCGCATCGCATCCGATAAATAATCGCACCCGACTTCCCACCGATCGATCAGACATGTGTGACATATACCCAACAAACCCGATATGGTGACTGATGATAAAATGTCGCATCAATTGGTTTCCAATCGGTTTGATTGACAGCACAAAGAAGAGGTACGGCGGTTAGTCCAATCTGGCACTCTGCAGATAAGAGAAATAATTAGAGATTTTAGCCCCTCCCCCACTCACCCATCTTTGGAGCGACTGTCGTGGGAAGTCCCCATGGCGCACGTTCTGTTCAACTATTAGGACAAGATGACAAATTAATTGTGATGAGTTCAGAGTGTTGTGGGTTTGAGATAGAAGATTCCAAGTAGGGGTTATTGATTTTTTACTATAAGTTATCCAATTTGAACCTGTTCTTAGGATTGACTACAGTGACTGATATAGATAGTTTAGGGGAAGTGATAGCCGAGTGCCGTAGCAGGTATCTGTTCAGAGATAAGCTACGAAACTCCTGGGCGCTCTTTGTAAGGGTGACCAATTGGATTGGCCAACAAAAGACTCTGTTCTCTGCTGTAAAATCACTTCCCGGTGGTTCGGAGCCCACCTAAAAATGTAGGTCCAACTCATCAATCACCATCATCCAATTCATTACTCACGCACAGGTCGTAGATCTATGTGGGCTTCATCCTCGGAAAAAAGAGAGAAAAAAAGAGATTGTGTGGGCTTTCGACGCCACAATTTTGATTGGATAATCTGCAATTTGGTATCCAAATGAAGTAAGTGTTGGCTACAGTTATTGAAATCGACCCCTACAGTCAATGTAGTTTGTATTATGCACCAACTCCTTAGTTTGTACTGTGGACCAACTCCTTACCCACGCACATCCTCCGAAAACAAAACAAATATAGTGTTCAACAAGTATGCACAGTAAAAAATTCAGATTAAGTTCAAGGAGAAACGCAGAAAAATGTTCATGGTTTTAAATTTCAGTGAATAGCCCAGGTATGCAATGAATTAGATTCCAAACAATTGGTGAAATTTACAAATATAAAATTTATGTTTAGAAATATCCTATGTATAACCTTAACAGAAGCTGTTTCAACTTTTAATCACTGTAAAGTACCTTGAAAATGTGTTTGAAAACCCTCCATTGATTGATTAGTGATTAGTGTGATTTATAGAGCAGCTTTATAATCAACTAAATTAGCATAATGTTGCATTAATACAACCTGTTGAAACTTGAATATTACTTCTGGTTGTTATTAATTTGCCAAGGTATGTGATAATTATCGGCTCTAATACATAACTATAGGTAATTGCTTCCACTCAAGTAAACTAAGTAACTAAGTAACTTAAGTAACTACGATTATGAAATGTTAATTTATGTTCACAAGAATTAAGTTAATTAAAAGAAGGAGACTTTGAAAGATTGTAAGTTAGTTGATAAATTGACAAACATAACACTTGAACCTTTTGGAATATTGTAAGATTTTATCTAATACAAAACTCAAATAAAATGAGAGTATGCACCCTATAGTAAGAAGAAGAGAAAAAGGAAAAGGGGCAAAAGAAGGGGAAGCAGTAAGAAAGGAGGAGAAGAAGGTTGATGAGGAGGAGAAGAAGGTGGAGGAGGTTTAGGATGAGGAAGATGAGAAGGAGGAGGAGGATGATAATGAGGAGAAAGTGGAAAAAGGAAAGAAGAAGAAAAAGAATAAGAAGAAAGAGAATAAGAAGAAAGAAGAGGAGAAGGAGAAAAAATAAATACAAAGAGAAGGTAAAAGAGAAGAAAAAAGGAGAATAGGAAGGAGAAGGAAGAGAAGGAGGACGAGGAGAAGGTGGAGGAGGAGAAGGAGTAGGAGAAAGAGAAGGAGGAGGAGCATGGAAAGAAGAAGGAAGAGGAGGAGAATGAAGATGAAGAAGAAGAAGAATGTGTAGGAAAAAGAGATGTGATGGAGAAGAAGGAAGAGGTTGAGGATGAAGAGGAGGAGAAAAATAAGAAGGAGAAGAAAGGGAAGTATAGAAAAGGAGGAGGAGAAGAAAAAGAAGAAGGAGAAAGAGAAGAATAAGGAGAAAGAGAAGAATAAGGAGAAAGAGAAGAATAAGGAGAAAAGAAGAATATGGAGTATACCAAGAAGAAAGAAAAGGAGAAGGAGGTGGTAAAGGAGTAGGAGGAGGTAAAGTAAAGTAAATTCGTATGGCTTTTCGTGGTGGGGAGACCCTTACGGGTGTAGGAGGAGGTTAGGGAGAAGATAAAGAAGACGAAAAAAGCGAAAGAGGGGGGAAAGGAGAAGTGATGGAGAAGAAGGACGAGGTTGAGGATGAAGAGGAGGAGAAAAAGAAGAAGGAGAAGGAAGGGAAGAATAAAAAAGGAGAAGAAGAAAAAGAAGGAGTAAGATAAAAGGAGAAAGAGAAGAAGTAGAAGAAAAGAAGAAATTAGAGTATACCAAGAAGAAAGAAAAGGAGAGGGAGGAGGTTAGGGAGAAGATAAAGAAGACGAGAAAGGCGAAAGAGGGGTAAAAGGAGAAGGATAATGATGAGGAAGATGAGAAGGAGGATGAGGTGGAGGACTTGGAAGAGGAGGAGGAGGAGGAGGGGAAAGAGAAAAGGAGAAAAAAGAAGAACAGGAAGAACAGGAAGAAGGAAAAACGAAGAACAAAAAAGAGAAATGAGGTATAAGGGAAAGGAAGAGAAGAATGAGAATAAAATTAATTCACTGTCAGCTGTGTTTTTATTGGACTGGTGCCCAATATGGAAGTGTAACCTTTCATCTCTTTCTAATTCTTGTTTGGTAATCATGACCAATAGATTAAAACTAACGATTTCTCATGTAATAATGCATTTCAAGCACTATACAACTCGGCCATTCCAATACAAGTTGAAAGCAGCAATACTCGTACAATCAAGTGGATTATGTAATTTTTATGAACCGATCACATTATTTAGATTATTTGCGATAATGTGTTGAATTTGACATTTAGAAATAGACCTTTCATATCTCACGTTTGTTCGATTGGGTACGATTTCCTTTGGCTTTGAAAAATTGTTTCATAAACACGTTACATCCTGACCTTACGTACCTTGAATTTTGTAACCTTAGGCTAAAATGCAATTTGTAAACCCATATAGGTTGGAGACTTGTGCGTGGAGGATGAGTTGGATGATGGTGATTGATGAATTGGTGTTTTTTTGCTGTGTTTTTTGCTGATCAATCCAATCGGCCACCCTTACAGAGTACGATCAAGAGTTCTTAGCTTATCTTATCCGACTGAACAGATATCAGCTATGGCTCACAGCTATCATTTCCCTATTAATCTTCTCCGGTGAATCTTAAACTTTCTTTTTTTTCTGAGGATGAAGCCCACATAGGTCTGAGACCTGTGCGTAGGTAATGAGTTGGATGATGGTGATTGATGAGTTGGACCTACAGTTTTAGGTGGGTTCCGAACCACCAAGAAGTGATTTTACAGCAGAGAACAGTGTCTTTTTGCTGGCCAATCTAATCGGTCACCGTTACAAACAGGACCTACGAGAACGCAGCTTATCTTTATGTGATTGAACAGATACCTGCTACGCCTCGCGGCTATCACTTCCCCAAACTAACTGTTTTCAATCACGAATAGCAGGTCAAAATGAAGCATCAGGTTGAAATAAAGTTTGTAAAGGGTGTTAATCTTCAAATTAATAAAAGATTTTCAGGAACACCTTAAAAGTATCAATTTTAATAGAGGTGTTGGCCGTGCTGTATGGTCAGAGCAGCAGATTGCTACTCCGACGGTCTCGAGTTCTATTCCTGATTTCAACTTGACATTTATGAGTAATTAAGCATAGAACTGATGTGAATATCTTTTCAATAAATAACAAATGTTACTTTGATAGTGTTGAAAGTAATAGTTTTACAAAACATACAACAAAACAATTTTTCATTAATATTATATGAAATCCAATCTCCTTTGACTTTAGTGGAAAATACATCGAATATCAAAACCAAATGTATTTCTTTATTTATCTATATAGAAAAATTGAGAATAAAACCAAAGATGCGACAGACCAGAGCCCAAAACTGCTCTCTTCACAAATTTCTTTTAAGCTATTTCATCCAAAACGTTTAGGTTAGTTCACACTAAAAATTCAGATTCTCTAAAAAAACATTCAAAAAAACGACTTTTTTCTTTTTACTTGAAGGCTACTGATTTTGAAAGTTCACTCGAAAAACCACTGAAACAATTAAAAATAATTCAAAATATAAAATTTTGATTGAAACTTTCGAGCCCAAAAAGTATTAAACTTGCTGCTATGGAAACAACAAACAAGCTGACCTAAAATTTTATTTTTGATTTTTGACTAAAATATACTCTATAGCTTGTGTTCTATTCAGTCATTATACGAGATGCTTTATTCTTATTGCAGCTTTGCCCCCCCCCCCCCACCATCTTTCATCTTTTATTCGATTCATAAAAATCATAAATCCCTCAATAACCCTCTTTCATTTTTCCTCGCCTCACTTACTACAACTTTGTAAAAGAGGAACCAAGATGTAATTTTTCAATAAAAAAGGACAGAACAAAAAGAAAAGAGAAGAATAATGAAAAGTGGATGGTGACAAGGTGGTGACTAAAGGGAATTCGGAATTTATATGGTGACAAGTTGCTTCATTGAGTTGGAGGTGGACACGCAGTCCACGTTCTGACTCAGGTGCTCGAGAAGATTGCCTTTCAATCGCCTTCTCTCTCATTCCCTCTTCTTCTTCTTCTTATTTTTTATTCCCTTCCCTCCCATACCCGCAAACACACGCGAGCGCGGGCAGACGCCACACAGTTTTAGTGCATGCCTTCTCACCATACACGCTTTTCTTTCGACGTTCTTTTTTTGGTCTTCATCACACTCTCCCACTCATTTTGTTTCTCTTTCTTTCTTATTTTCTCTCTCTCTTTATCTCTGCCAAGTTCAGCATACCACCCAAGCCTCTCTGACGTGAACCTCGAGTCTTCTATGGAGCTCAAGCCAAGTCCTGTGATTCCAATCTGGCTTCATTTGTCATTGTCCAACACTCTCAAAGTGGTCTAGCTCATTCTTAACTCTCTCTGACTCACTCTCTCACTCCTTTCTTCTCTCTCTCTCGCTTCCGGTTTGAAATTCATTCTATGAATCGTTACGATGTTAATAATTGTGCCAACTGTTGACGTTGTTGTTATGATGTATTTTCTTGTTTCATCTATTACTAGGGTTAGCCATAGGTCTCTTAAGACCTGGCAACATAATCATTAATAAATGATAATGAAAATTTTCTTTATTTTTCTCACTCCTTCTTCCTTTCTCTCTCTCTCTCTCTCTCTCTCTCTCTCTCTCTCTCTCTCTCTCTCTCTCTCTCTCTATTTCTCTTTACATAAAACCGTTTAAGTAAAACGTGACTGATTTTTTTTAATGTAATGGTACTTTGCGATGCCTATATATTGTATTTTATACTTCTAACTGTCGAATTATTAGTTGTATGGAAAAAGTAATCAATCAATCTCTCTTGCTCTCTCTCTCGCAAGGTTTGGATGGAAGAGAGGACCAGGAGTCCTAACTCCGCCCTAATAAAGGCATTTAATCAATCAACCTCTTGCTTCCAGGTTTAAATTCATACTTTAAATAATGTAGTTGCAATCTTAATAGCAGTGTTATCCGTTCGTAATATTGTTAGTATGCGACATTGAGATCTCATTTTAAATTTTCAGATGCTGAACTTTTTTGTAGCAAATATTGCAAATCAAATACATTATGCTTTATTCGTCTATCACAAGGATTTGAAACAATTTTTAAAAATGTCTGCCTTTTCTCCAGCAATTATTTTACCAGCACTTTTCCAATTCCTCCACATTTACATTACACTCTAACCTTTCCTCCGATCACGTTGATTTCTCTATTAAGCGCTTATTTGCTCCAGAAAACAGAACAATAGACACGAAGCAAACATTCCAGGGTTATCTGGCATCCATTTATCTCACTGCAAAAGATAACAACAAACCACTTTCCTTGCAATTCTTTCCCCAGTGACAGCTGCCTCAATGTCAATATTTCACTTCTTCGACTTTTATACCCGTAAAAGGATCGACAACAATCACACAGTGCCGACGTTTTGCATTTAAATAAAGTGCAAGTTTCACTTTTAAACGTTTAAGGAAGTTTCTTACCTGCTTACCAGTCTAATGCTCAGTTATTCCCATGTTTTATGCTCGGCTGCTTTCATGTTGAACTAGTTTACTTGGTCTTCATTGCAGCTAAATTATTGAAATTCGCCATCAATCAGTCATGATAGAAATCAATTAATGATCAATTTGCTTTAACTTGTTACGACTTTTTACGTGATGATGTTCAATGATTACTCTTAGAATTGTTGTGGATAGTGGTTTTGATGATGGTTGATAATTACTTAGATGATTGCGATTACCGAGGTTATTTAAATATATTGCTAAAGATGTCGAGCTCTAGGTCTTACGGAATTTTTTATTCGTAATGCATTGCAATAATCCAATAGGTTGTTTTCTAATACTGAAGTGTCAAATCTTGATTTTAAATAATCTAATATGTTGGTTTCTAATACTGAAATGTCATATTTTGATTTTGAATAGTGTAAAAGAGTGTTCACTGTCAAAAAATCTACAGAAACGCGATGGTATTCAGATTAAGGCTCTAATCTTTCAAAAAATGATTAAAACTTGATGAAAAATGAATTAATAAGAGAGAAAAAAGAAATCAAAGAGAGAAAGAATGATAAAAGGGGTGGAGATCCAATTTAACTAACAATTTATCTCGGGTGTACGTAATTTCTCACAAATTATTGTATCATTTTCATGTACTGCAAACATTCAGCTTTATTTTTTATATTCACGTATGTAAAGTACCAAATAATGATCTGTATTCTAAAGAGAGAAATAAATTTATTTATTTTACTATTTTCTCGACGGGTCTTGTTGAAAGACCCAATTTCATTGACTTCTGATGAATTTGGTCCTATTTTTAATTTTATGGATAAAAATTATGAAAAAATAATATTTTATTGTGAATGTTGATATTTTTCTCTATTTTTCTATCAAATTTATGCTCAAGAATTGATGTCTTAACCGCAGTGTTGTAATCAGTTGCATTCCTTTCTTATATAGGACATGAGAGAGAGAGAGACATCTATACTATACATCTATCTACTACATAATACTATATATCTATCTGCTACTACTGAGGGGTTACGGATTGGATTCTCATAGTTTAGCCTGTCATATTCTGTGTAATCATTAACCTCATTACCCACGCACAAGTCTCAGACTCATGATGGCATCAGTAACAAGACAAAGATGTGAAAGTTCTACTAAATTGAAACTTTTATTTGGCCTGTTTTCATTCTTATACTTATGAGTTCTGAGCTGTATAGTATTCCATACAATAGTTAGTTAGTTATTTCATCCTTCAATTCGTTATTAACGTCCGCCTGAGCTAGTTTGGCTTCCAAAATATTGATCCATATCGCACAAACCCCACACTTATAGATGGCATTCAAAATTTCATTAGTAGCTGCTTATCATGCATTCAGCTGTTGATACCTAATGCTAGTGATGCCAAACTATCAGACGTAAGTACCCTAGAGTGGGTGATGACGGGTTTGAGAGCGAAAGAGAGATAAAGATAAAACCGAAGAGAAAAAGAGATGGTAGCGGAAGAGAAAGAAGTGGACGAGGAGGAGGAACAGGAAAAGGAAGTGGAGGTGAAGGAGGAGGAGCATGGGGAGAAGGAGGAGGAGGAGGTAGGAGGATGAGGAGGAGTCGGAGAAGGAGACCAGCAGGAGGAGAAGAAAGAGAAGGAAAAGAAGGAGGAGAAGGAGCCGGAGGCATAGTTTGGGAGGTTGCGAAGTAGGATTAGGAGATGGAGGAGGATAAGCAGGAGAAGGAGGAGGAAGTGTTGGGGAAGAAGGAGCAGGATGAAGAAGTAGAGGTGAATGGGGAGGAAGATGAGGAGGAGGAGAAGGAGTAGGAGGAATAGATGAAGGAGGAGGATGGGGAGGTGAAGGAAGAAGTGGAAGAGAAGGATGAAGGTTAGGAGATAAAAATAGAGGAGGTTTAGCAGGAGGAGGAAAAGAAGAAGGAAGAGGTTAAGGAAGAAAAGGATGAGGAGAAAGAGTGGGAAGAGTAGAAGAAGAAGTGGGGAGAGTAGGAGGAGGAGTAGGCGAGTGTTTGAGGATGAAGAGGAGGTTGTGGAGGAGGATGAGGCGGTTGTGAAGTAAGATGAGCAGGAGGATGAAGAGGATGAGGATGAGAAGAAGAGGGTAGGAGGATGAGGAGTAGGTCGAGGAGGCTGTAAAATAAGATGAGCAGGTGGAGGAGGAGGATTAGGAGGAGGAGGAGGAGGAGGAGGTTGTGGCGGAGGACGAAAAGGAAGAGGAGGAGTAAGATAAGGAAGAGAAGGAAGAGGAAGTTGTGTTGAAGGGGGAGGAGGTACATGATGAGGAGGAGGAGTAGGTGTAGAAGGTTGGACGATGAAGAGGTGAACCAGGAAGAGGAGTGAGGAAGAGGAGGAGGAATAGGAGGAGGAGGAGGAGGAGGAGGAGGAGGAGGAGGAGGAGTAGGAGGAGGAAATCAAAATGGATTAAGAGTACGAGTAGGAGAGGGATCCTGAAAATCCAAATGGTCTGAACAAATTTCCATGCTAACCAATGCATGCCAATTCATATTCAGGACTGTTATGATTCATTTATGTGCTGTCAGGTCTCTGAGTGTCAGTACAATGACATTGGCTAAATGAACTCATTTGCGTGTAATGCAGGAAGTATATGAAGCGCCTGTAGTGGGTGGATCAGTAAATTATTACTGGTTGCATATGCATAGATCTAATGTAGTAACTACTAGAGTGAGTACAGTACTGGTTATCATAGCATTCGTTGTATAAATCAGCTTCTCATGAATGATATGCTAGCTATTGTATAATCCCAATTAAAATTAATAAAAAGTGAGCGAAATTGTAGATTATTCGAAAATTGATTTTCTTTAAAATAAGATTGTCAGAGCTTGTATATGTGATCCTAATAATATCAAGATTTTATTTTATTGTGGAAGTGATACCCTTGAGCCGTAGCAGGCATCTGATCAATTAGAAGTAGATTCATTGTAAGGGTGATCGATTGGATTGGGCAGCAAAAAAGACTGCTGTAACATTCCTTCCCGGTGGTTCGGAACCCACCTAAAACTGAAGGTCCAATTCAGCAATCACCACCATCCAACTCATTGCCCACGCACAGGTATCAGACCTATGAAGCCCACAACCTCAAAAAATGTAAAAAGTGGCAAAATAGTAGTTTTTACGTAGAGTGAATCAAATAAGATGTCTCATATAGCTTGTAAATGTGATCTTAATAATATTAAGATTATATATTATTAGATATTGAGATTCACTATCATAGTATCCAAGATATGGTGCTATTATCTTCCAATGTACTATTTTTAGGCTTTAAATTAATTATTTTTTATTCTAGCAATCTGCTCGATTCAATTGAATCAATATTTCTAGAATGGGTAATAACCTATCGACAAATATAATTGAATTTATTTTTCTTAGGTAATAGGCCTATACATTTACTGTATAATATTAATTAAAACTGGAGCATATAAAATATTACTCTTGGATTTCTTGTTCCATAACGATCTACTTTGTTGATATTAACTCTTTATAGTAAAAAACAATGTATTATAGTAAAAGCAATGAATTGCAGTCAATTTTAATTGTGTATAAATAATATATCTAATCAAGTAGGCCAAACGTTTTCGAATCGTGGAGATTCATTTTCATGAAAATCGACTGCAAATCGTTGTATTCACAACAAAAAGTTAATATATTACTCATTAATTTACATTCTAAAAAATAGCACCTGGTTCAGTAAATCTATGATTTTGGGCAAATTGTTTTCAGTTAGTGTTAGATGTGTTAAAAAATATCCTGCTAATATTTGAAGGTTTGACCTTGAGGTTTTAAGAACTGTAGAATTTAATAAACGATCGTTTTTCCGTTTCAACGTTCACAATAATAAGTAGCAATAATTGCATGAAAAGTACATGTACTCATTGTAAAATACACTAAAGTCTTGTTCAAAGCCTTTTTAATGCTAAGAAGTTATTGCTCTGAGTTTGTGTGTAGGTAACTAAGAAAATAATATGAGCTCAAAACATAAATTTTTAAGATTATCATTCCGTGATATTATTTATTGTTTAATATTATCATAATGATTGTTACTAGCGACGGTAACAAGTCTCACACAGCTACTTTAAAAAAAACCCCACACTGAAGACTCTTTACTAGTTTTATTCAAGTGAAATTGAAAACAGATTATTGAATCACCAACCAAACTCAAATCCGACCTTTTCATACATCAGAAATGAGTGGCTGCATATAGATTCCCATATAGCGTGGACCCAATCTCTGTATTACTATTTGATCCGATCATTCTCAACATTCACACATTCTTGTTACTAACTTTCAGCTGCTACTCTCAGAGATTTACCAACCGTACAATCTGGTAGCAGTGAATTCATTCATCCGTTGAATGAATGAAATGAATAGTTCACGCTCTGGCACCCTGCTTATTCACCCACGGCTGCCCGCTCATTCAGCTCTCAAAACTAATAATATCACGTCAATCATCCCAAACAATATCTTTTCAAATTCGGAAAGCAACATCAGAAATTCGGAATCTTGTTTACTATGAGAAGGTATCTGACACGGCACTTTTATAAATTATCAAAAATGAAAATTATTCGCTTTTATGTGAGCTGGTCTATTGTTGAAAAGGTGTTTTAAAGCCTGTCCGTTCAAAGTCCCTTAAAAGTAATAGCAAAATTTAAACATTTATCAGGGTTTTAGGGTAGTTTTTATGAAAAAAATAGCAATATGTTTTCATTTGCAACGGGTTTTCAATGACAAAATACTTTATTAACAATCTAACATTAGAATTAATTAATTCTTTTTCCCCGGTGATAAATAGCTCTTTTACTTACTGTTTGTTGAAGCTTCTTTTTGGAAGCAAAATACATCCCTTGAATTCTAAACGAGTAGAAAAGAATCAATTTATGAAATACTGTGTTAGTTTTATTGTGAGATAGTACAGTATTTTTTTTCCTCTAAAGGAAGCACATAAAAATCGGACAAGAACTATTTTGTTGTAACATTCTTTTCAATTGTGCAGATTTTTTATGGTAACTCTCACATAGGTTAGCCTAGAGAGTACCTAATTTCTCACCGGATTGTGTTTGCGAAAAATTGTGTTTTTATATGTTGCATATGCTGAAGTGAGGAATTAGTTTATTTATTTGAGAGGTGTATTAAACATAATTTCATTATATATTTACTGAAAGGCTAGACGATTTAATTCAATCTGGATTTATAGAATGTGTAATAACTTATCCACAAATTTAATTCAATAGCCTCTGTTTTCTTATCACTCTTCATTTTCTATTTGTCCTTTTTGTAATTGTCCTTTCTCTTTTCCTTCTATTTTTCTCTTTTTCCCCTTTTCTTCTTTCTTTTCTTCTTCTCCATTTTTCTCCTCGTTCATCTTCCTTCAACCCTTTATTTTCCTTCAATCCCTTTCCCCCCAGCCTTAAAGTATCATCGACAGATAACAGTAAGTAGCTGTTTATTATTCAGGATTATTATTCCAGTTAAATTTCTCATGAAAATTTATAGAATTTCATTAGTCTTGCCCCAAATAAAAACAGAATGCGAACAAAATACTACATCAGTGAAAGAAAACCAGGTTAATATTTGTCAATTACACTTGTTCAGTTGATAATGAGACACTTAATTGTAATTATACACATAATTGACAAATATAAATTCAATTGTAAGACAACCTGACAATTAAACACGTGGAATTGACAAACATCAACCTTGTTCACTTTTATTACGAAGCTCCACAACACCAATAAAAAATCCACTGATAAGCTGAAAGTGCGTCAGTTTTATTTCTTTAAATCACCATTCTACCAGATTTCAAACTAATTCAAATAATTTTGCAATACTTATTAAACAATCCTGGACTTTCCCCTGATTAAAAAACAGCCATATTGAATGCTGTTAGAAGGAAATGTCATTCACTTCAAAGTCGCCCGCTTCTGGCGTTATCAAGAAAGTAATTAAAATGTAATCAACTGGCAATTATCGATCATTAAGTGTTTAGTTATTATGAAACTAGAACTAGAGAACTGATAACTAATAACTTATGAAACTAAAACTAGACTGCGTTGTGTGAGTTGCTATCTCCAGCCACCAGAACAGCTAAGTGAGGTGATACCGCTGGTTTTATATCTATATATTGATGTTGGTTATTTATATTGCAACTTTGCAAGTGTGTTATATATCTCGAATGCAGTTGTGATATGGCTGGTTGACAGTATATCTATTTATGGATATTAGTTATATTTATTTCGTTACAATTATGCTGGTAGGCTATACATCTCCTATTCTGTGGTGATACGACTGGTTGACAATATATACAGTATGTATATTGATGTAGGTTATGTTTATTTTGTCGCAAATAAGCAAGTGGGTTATATATATCTCATAGGTTGTATATAGATATAGATTATTGCTGATTAGCAGCATAGGTATACTACAAACTACAAAGATATAGGTTAGACACTAGTTGATGATAAGAAACGTTCTAAAATAAATAGGCACTCAATTGACGTTCATTTACTCCATGTCACCGTTTATCAACATTTACCCCATTGCACCTTTCGTTTTCTATATGTTTTTTGTGTTATTATTCTTCTTGGACAAAAGGATGAGAATTCAGGACTAAAGAAGCACAGAACGACTGAAAAGAACTAGAAAAGAGACTGAAGAGTTCTCTGCTCTTTGCTGTAAAATCACTTCCCGGTGGTTCGGAACCCACCTAAAATTGTAGGTTCAACTCATCAATCACCATCATCTAACCCATCCCCCACACACAGGTCTGAGATCTATGTGGGCTTCATCCTCAGAAAAAATGAGTTCTCTGCTCTTTGTTCTTTTTTCTCTGCTGTAAAATCACTTTCCGGTGGTTCGGAACCCACCTAAAACTGTAGGTCCAACTCATCACCATCATCCAACCGATCCCCCATGCATAGGTCTTAGACCTATGTGGACTTCATCCTCAAAAGAAAATTAAAAAACATTCGGTAGGAGCGTACCATGGGTCCGGAACATTACAATCCTTTATTCAACATTTTTATTTTAAACTTGGTCACATCGGTTGAGACCATAGGAGCCTCAAATTTTAATCATTATATCTTGCTTTCAATGGTCAAATTCATGGGAGCCTTACCAGTAACCGGTAGATTTTACCAGTGGCGTTTGATTGGTCTATTCAATTTTTTAAAGTCTATAGATTTATGATGTTGAAGATCCATCTTGTTTCCACTAATATGTATTTAGTATTTATATTTGAGTGTACTGTGGGTCGTCTGATGATGCTCTAGACAACAGAGCGAAACGGCCGTCACGCCATAACGTGAGTCAATTTCCATTTAAAAGTGTTTGTTGGGGATTGAGCAATGAGGTGTAGAATATAGAATTTTCAAATGAGGCTGTAAAACATAGGATATAAATGGAGGACCTGCGGTAAGACGGGTAGGAAATGAGGTTGTAATAAAATAAAAAGGAATAGTTGAGTAATACCTTGTTAATGTTCCTATCACCATATGAGAAGTCGTTTCTGTAGACGCCGATGCGTGTGCACACGTTGATGAGATGAGTCACTGATGATAATGCGTAGCACTCGAAGTATTGTTATGCACTGAGGAGTGAGGTCGGTGAGGATGAATGAAGAATTATTTTAGAATAAATAGGATGGAACTAATTTCACGGCCGATATAAGATACTGGAGGTTTTGAATTAAAGAACAAGAAAAATAAAGTGGTAGTTGCGGTTATAAGCAAATGAGGCTTCAATAAACCGAATATTGAGGTTTTACAAAATAATAAATTAATAAGTAATTATTGCGGTTGTAACGAATTAATTGAGGTTAGAACGACGATTTGTTCATAGCGATGCGGTTTCAACAAGAATGCAATTGGGAATTACCATTCAAGCTGCCATTACAACTTTAGCATGCGCAGTGGCCAATAAAACTGGTTGCCATGGCAACACTATAGAAAGTCAAGTAACAGCTACACATGTTGAGCAGAGATAAAACATAAACTAACTTAAACTACATTAAATACGAAACATAGCGGGGGCCTTGAATCCACCTGGATTCAACAAGAATGATAAAAAAAAATAATAAAGTTCACAACTAGTGAATAAAGTTCATAACACTAATTACAAGGGTGCCAAGCTGGGCTATAAATTATTTGGAGTTTGCGGGTAGCGGAAACACCTTGTGGGATGGACGTGTCAAGGTTCCTTGGCGAGTCTTCAAATGCACCACACGAACAATTCCATCTTGTCCCGGAGAGACACCAGTAATGCGTGCTAATGGCCAGGTAAGTGGTGGAGTTGGTTGATGGACCAAGACAAGGTCACCAATGTGGAGATTATCAACAGCCTTATTCCATTTGGCTTTCTGTTGAAGGGTATGGATATATTCCAAATGCCATCTCTTCCAAATGTGCTGGTGGAATGCTTCAATCAATTTCCAATGTTTGAGGCGATTGAGGTTGACATTTTGTATGTCTTCTTCAGGAACTGCCACCAAAGGAGATCCAATCAAGAAGTGACCTGGTGTAAGTGCTGAGACATCATTAGGATCGTTTGATAGAGGTGTGAGAGGTCTTGAATTCAATATTGCCTCTATTTGAGTGACCAGTGTCGTGAATTCAACAAGTGTTAATGTGTGTTCTCCAATGACACGTCGGAGATGGTGCTTGATGCTCTTGATTGCTGCTTCCCAAAGGCCACCCTGATGTGGAGCTGCAGGTGGGTTGAAGTGGAAAGTAATGCCTTGTGTAGCAGCAAATTCAGAGAGTAGGAGTTGCTTTGACTTGGAAAGTGCTTGGAAGGTATTGTTAGCACCAACAAAATTAGTCCCACAGTCAGAGTAGAGGTTTTTGCAGAGACCACGGCGAGAAACAAATCTTTTCAAGGCAGCAATGAAGGCCTCAGAAGACAAGTCTGTTACCACTTCAATGTGGATTGCTTTGGTGACCATGCATACGAAAGCACATATGTAGGCCTTTGTGAGTGATGTGGATCTGAGGTTGTGCACCTTGATATTGAATGGGCCAGCATAATCAATCCCAGTATTGAGGAAAGGGCGAGAAGGTGTCACACGAGCCTGAGGTAGATGCCCCATGGGTGGAATGTTGTGGCGAGGTTTGTGTCGAAAGCAAACATTGCACTTAAAAATTCGAGAGCGGATGATACTACGTGCAGAGAGTATCCAAACATGTTGTGAAAGAAGAGATTGTGTTAGTTGAGCTCCAGAATGCAAATATTGTCGGTGGTAGGAGTCAATCATGAGGTTGACCACATGATGTTGCTTTGGAAGGATGATAGGATGTTGAACATCTTGAGGTATATGACAATGCTTGAGACGTCCTCCAACTCGCAGGAGACCGTCATCATCAAGATACGGAGAGAGGCGGCAAAGTGAGTTTGATACAGTGGAGGTTTTGTCAATTTTCAGCTTGGCAATGTCTTCTCGAAAGGCTGAGTCTTGAACTTGTTTGAAGATTATACATTTGGCAGTAGCCAATTCTCGGGTGGAGAGAGGGCCAATCTTCTTTGGTGGGTGTCGAGTATTGAAGACAAAGCGGAGGATGTAAGCCATAACACGCTGAAGTTTACTGAAGTGAGAAAATTTTTGTAGGAGATCCCATTCAAGAGGTGCAGTAGCAACGAGAGTGATGGGTGACAGAGGTTTGCTCTCATCAGTATCAGCAAGTTCCACTGGAGTGAATGCAGATGTAGGCCAGAGGTTGGAAGGCTTCTGTAGCCAGGATGGACCTGTCCACCACAAGTTGTGAGCGGGTAGTTCAGCTGGAAGTATACCACGTGAAGCACAGTCTGCAGGGTTTTGTTCACCAGAAATGTGTCTCCAGCTATCAGTTGGTACCAATTCTTGGGTTTGAGCAACCCGGTTTGCTATAAAAGTTTTAAGACGATGCGGAGGAGTCTGTAACCAAGTCAAGGCCACAGTAGAGTCACACCATAATGTGATAGAAGAAAACTCCAGTTTTTTGTGAAAGGTTGAGATCACATATGAGGTCAGTTGAGCAAGCAAGTGAGCAGCACACAGTTCTAGACGTGGTAGAGTGAGTTTTTTCAAAGGGGCCACTCTGGTTTTGGAGATGAGTAACTGGACAGTGGGGGAAGTATCAGTTTGTGATGTCCTGAGATATATCACTGCGGCAAATCCACGTTCAGAAGCATCTGCAAAACCATGAAGTTCAATGAGGCTTGAGTGCAAGAACTGTAGAGCTCGTGGTATGGAGATATCTTGAAGTGTGGCTGATGTGTCAACAAAGCTTTGCCACATTGCAAGCAGTTCAGGAGGTAGAGGTTGGTCCCAATCTAGGCCCTTTGTCCAAAGAAGTTGCATGAAGCATTTAGCCCACAGAACCACTGGTGAGAGGAATCCACAAGGGTCATAGATCTTGGCTATCACACTTAGTACTTTACGCTTAGTGGTAGCATCATGAGGTAGATTGAAGTTGTAGGCAAAACAATCATTTGCTGCTGACCATTGGATACCAAGGATTTTGAAATGAGGTTGTTGATCATCCTGAAGAAATACCGGTTTCTCAAGGTGACCATCAGGAAAGCTGGAAAGAAGTGCATTAGAATTTGAAGTCCATTTACGTAATTCAAATTCACCACATTTGAGTAGAGAGATAAGTTGTTGTTGCAGTCTTAAAGCCTCTTCTTCGGAGTTGGCACCAGCAATGACATCATCAACAAAGGTTTGAGAACGCAGAAGTTCAGCTGCTTCTGGGTAGGAATTGCCTTCTTCAGTGGCAAGTTGATGAAGAGTTCTTATAGCAAGATATGGAGAACAGCTCATGCCATATGTTACTGTGGTCAATTTGAAGACAGATGCAGGCTGAATAGCATCAGTACGCCATAAAATCAATTGATAGCACTGGTCATCAGGGTGAACTTTGATTTGCCTATACATTTGACGTATATCACAAGAAAAGACAATCTTGTGCAAGCGGAATACCAGCAACAAATCACAAATATTGGTCTGCATTTTCCTTCCAGTGAGGAGAATCTGGTTCAAGGAAATACCAGTTGAGGTTTTTGCACTAGCATCGAATACAGTGCGTAGACGAGTAGTGCTGCTAGCTTCTTTGAGGACACCATGATGTGGTAGAAAATAATGAGGAGTAGATAGATCAGTGGTGCTATTCAGTTCCATATGACCTAATGTCAAATATTCTGACATGAAATCAGTATACAAAGACTGAAAATGAGGTTGCGCCTTGAATTTCCTTTCTATAGAATTTAATCTTTGTTCAGCATTGGCTTTAGACTGACCCAAAGTGGGGTGGTTAGCCTTGAATGGCAGTCTGACACAAAATCGTCCAGATTCATCACGTGAATAGGTTGAGAGGAAATGTTCATCACACAATTTTTCTTCTTCAGATTTTTCAGATGCCATTGGAGGCTCTTCTTGTTCCCAAAAGCGTTGGAGAGAGTTATGCAAATCCAAATTGTTGATAGCCAAGAGGGTGGCTGATGCTTGCAGAGTGATGGAAGAATCAGCTTTAGGCTTGCATGGAGTCTCACCCATGACCATAAAACCAAGATGAGTCCCAATTAAACTCGGCAGGCCAGGACCAAGATGATGAACAATCTGGTTGAGCAGAAGAGGAAAAACAGAGCCACCAAGAAGAATGTCGATGCCTCCAGCTAGATTAAATGTAGGGTCAGCCAGAATATATGGTCGAACCTTTTCCAATACCTCTGGATCAATTTCCATGCGAGTTATATCAACACAAATTTTATCAATAATCAAGAACTCTTGATTAAGTGAAATCACTTTTCCACTCAGAGTTTCAATAGAAAGAGAGGTGAGGCCCTTAGAACGTATGGGGGCTTGAGAAAATCCAACAACACTGTGGTTGCTCTTAGTGCGAGATGCACTTAATACTTGTGCAGCATGTTCATTGATGAAACATGACTGACTACCAGAATCTGCGAGGGCGCGGAAAACATAACTTTTTCCATGAGGAGAGGTAATTTTAACGAGTAGCGTTCCCAATAGCACTGTAGACATTGATGAACGATGAGAGGGTTGATTATTCTCAGTGGTGGTCAGTACTACTGAAGGAGGTGTCATGTTGACTTGAGGTTGACCCACAGAAACTGCACGGCTGCTGGGTTGGAGAGGTGTCATATTGGCAGTTGAGTGGTTATTTTCAAAGTGCAACAAAGTATGGTGCCTTTTATGACATGTGAAACAGTTTGATTTCGATTTACACTTGTCAAGAGTATGATTTCCTAAACAAGAAATGCATCTTTTATTTTCTTTGACAATTTGAAAACGTGCTTTGGGTGCATTGTTTTTGAACACAGGACATAAATAAATCTTATGTTCATTGTTATGACAAACAAAACAGTCATAAGGTTTTGTGTCACTTTTGATTTCATCATTATAAGTAGTCATCAATGCTACCTTGTTTGTAGAAAAACTCCTATTTATTTTAGGAAAGAATTTATTTTCAGATACTGAAGTAGACATTGAAGCGGTTTTTGAGGTAGAAGAAGAGTGAAGATTTGAATTTTCAATTTCATTGCACTCCTGAGTTAAAAAAGTAATTATTTCTTTTGCTTCAGTAAGTACAGATTCGCTAGATTTGTTCAAAGAACGAAAATGTTCAAACTTTTTTCGGAGGTTATTATCCATTTTTCGCATCATCATAGCACACAGTAAAGGATTATCAGCGGTTATATCAATTTTTAATCCCTTCAAAGCTTGTGTATTCTCATTGTAGGAGTTCAAAAATTTCCGCATTTGAGCCGGTTGATGAGTGATATTGGGTAAATCGAGAATTTTATTGAGATGCAGTGTTATCAATCGGCGAGGTGAATTATAGCGTTCATGAAGCAAGTCATAGGCAATCTGATAATTACTCTCAGTTAGTGGTAATGATTTAATTAAATCAAGAGGTTCTCCTGAGACTGAGCTCAACAGGTATTGAAGTTTGACTACACCTGATAATGTAGTATTTGAATGAATGCTTGAATTGTATAAATTAATAAATGAGGTCCAATCGAGAGGGTTTCCAGAAAATTGTTTCAAGTCAAGCTTAGGTAAGCGAACTGGCTGTTCATTTTTTACTTTAGACTGATTCAATTTCGTTTCTAAGTTGTGTAACGTGAGATTAATAGAGTCAATCATTTCATCAGCACTATTAAGAGGTGCATAATTTGGTTTGAATTCTTTGTCTTCTTCTAACTGTAATTCATGATAACAATCCAGTGAGTCTGATAAGTCTGATCTTAATTTGTTCAGAGATTTTGAACGAGCGAGTAATCTCTGATAAATTTCCTTATCAGAGATCTTTTTTGACATATCAAATAAGATTTGAATTTGTTCAAAAGCATTATTCTTCTTAGCGGTGATCACTGCTAACGATTTAGCCATTATAACTAACTAAGTTACCTATTTGAAAACAGTAATAAATTATCACAAGTATTGAAGTTGACAATATAATAACCCGGGGTATAATAACTAAATGAGATTGCACTAATAATAGTGATAATAAGCTGATAACATGACTCCACACACTGCCGTGGTAGTAATTGAGGTAATTACGATTACAAATTGAGTGATAAGTGGCAAGCATTCACAAAAGAAATCTAATAATATTCGAAATATAAAACAAGTAATGCGTTTATCAATAAGCATGAATATTCTGAGAATTCAATTGAATTAAACAATTATCTGAATTGAATTCACTCAAGTTACGAATTGAATGCAAGATATTATACTTATTGAACATTCGAAGTATGATATGAATAAATCAAATAATATTTCAATTTTGAAATAAGCAATGTAATTTTACACAATTGAATACAATTATCAGTCAAGTTCACGGAATAACAATAAGTATTTATTTCAATTAGAAATATACCACAAGCCATAAGCAGTTATTCTCATTTGATAGCATAAGCTATTAGTGAATGAATAGTAGGTTATTTTCAAGTTCAATGTAAACAAAGTTGACCTTGACGACGCAATGCTCAGCTATAATGTCAGCCTGAATACTACAGAGCTCCGTTATAATCACGATGAAACAAAACAATGAGTTGTTTACGACTTTTGAGCACAATAGACAAATTTTAACTTGCAAGGCATTGATAGTGAACTCGTTTGAACAATGTGCTTTGTAACTTGTAATACCGTATAACTTGTACTTGCACCAAAAATGATAGCTTTATTTAATGAGCAATGAATATGTATTTCCATAGAATGAAAATAAAAAATGATCCGATCCGGGGCCCGGATGACCAAAATGTTGGGGATTGAGCAATGAGGTGTAGAATATAGAATTTTCAAATGAGGCTGTAAAACATAGGATATAAATGGAGGACCTGCGGTAAGACGGGTAGGAAATGAGGTTGTAATAAAATAAAAAGGAATAGTTGAGTAATACCTTGTTAATGTTCCTATCACCATATGAGAAGTCGTTTCTGTAGACGCCGATGCGTGTGCACACGTTGATGAGATGAGTCACTGATGATAATGCGTAGCACTCGAAGTATTGTTATGCACTGAGGAGTGAGGTCGGTGAGGATGAATGAAGAATTATTTTAGAATAAATAGGATGGAACTAATTTCACGGCCGATATAAGATACTGGAGGTTTTGAATTAAAGAACAAGAAAAATAAAGTGGTAGTTGCGGTTATAAGCAAATGAGGCTTCAATAAACCGAATATTGAGGTTTTACAAAATAATAAATTAATAAGTAATTATTGCGGTTGTAACGAATTAATTGAGGTTAGAACGACGATTTGTTCATAGCGATGCGGTTTCAACAAGAATGCAATTGGGAATTACCATTCAAGCTGCCATTACAACTTTAGCATGCGCAGTGGCCAATAAAACTGGTTGCCATGGCAACACTATAGAAAGTCAAGTAACAGCTACACATGTTGAGCAGAGATAAAACATAAACTAACTTAAACTACATTAAATACGAAACAGTGTTTTTTAAGTTTATAATATCTATGGATTTGAATAGATCAATCAGACGCCACCGGTAACATTTACCGGTTACCGGTAAGGCTCCCAAGAACGTAACCATTGAAAACAAGATATAATGATTAAAATAAAGAAGATGAGTTTGGTAGAAGCTTAACATGGGTTCGGACCGTATAAATGTAGACTACATTCATTTTGAACTTGATCACATTGAATCCAAGATATAATGATTAAAATGAGTAGGATCGGCACAGTAGCCAATCAAGATCAACGAACGGGACCCTCTTAGGAACTTTGTTCATTCAAACCAGATACGGATCTGGTCGCAAGCCGATCCCACCAATTCAGTTCCCCTCTTCAAAACAGGCCGCTTATTGTTTATTAACAGCCGTATGAATGGTAACAACCGACTTCCTCCAGCGACTTGAAATCGATAGGTTAATTTTGTTCCTATTGCAGAAGGAAACCGGATACTAGCTGTGTGCTATGGGCGGGGGAAGGGAGGGGGTAAATTCAAAATGGCTGACACGCCCCCTAAAAAGTGCCCCGGGGCATTCTACAGTCATCACCCCCTCCCCCGTTGTCACCATGCTCACTCCTCTACTCACATTCCCTCTTTGTCTAGTTGATTATCTCCGTCTCTCTCTGTTATAAACGTTTGTCATAATTTATCTTCGTCTTCATGACTATCATCGTCTCTTTCTCTGTTATGAACGTTTGTCATCATTTCTTTTTGTCTTGATAACTATCTCCGTATTGCTCCGTTACGAACGTTTGCCATCATTTCTCTTTGTCTTTTGATGACGATCCCTGTGTCTCTCTCTTTCTCACTCACTCACTCTCTCTCATTCTCTCTCTCACTCTCTCTCTCTCTCTCTCTCTCTCTCTCTCTCTCTCTCTCTCTCTCTCTCTCTCTCTCTCTCTCTCTCTCTCTCTCTCTCTCTCTCTCTCTCTCTCTCTCTCTCTCTCTCTCTCTCTCTCTCTCTGTTATAAACGTTTGTCATTATTTCTATTCATCTACATGTCTATCACCGCCTCTCTCTTTATAAACGGTTGTGATCTTGTAGGACAATTACAGCTAGCGTTATTGTATTTGTGAGCAGTGTTTGTTGATTGTAATCTATTTTTGGGGTTCAAAATAATGCAGATTTCTAGATTTTTGTAGATGTGCGGTAGATTTCTCTTTTAATGACTAGAATATAATACTTGTGTTTGGTGAAGATATGTTGTTGCTTAATTAGTTCTGAATATTGTAGCTGAATGGGGCTGATTCCCTTTGTGTAAACAATCAAACTTTGTACTAGAAGAAAGGAGGTGGAAGAGGAGGAGAAAAGGAAGAAAAAGGAGGAGGAGGAGGAGGGTAAAAAATGAAGGATGAAAATTAGAAGGAGAAAGAAGATGGACAGTAGCAACAAGAAGAGGGAGAAACAGTGCGGGAAAATATTTTGTGCAATTGTATCAGATACGGAAGCAGAACAAAACGAAGGAGGAGGGAAAGAAGGAGAAGAAAAAAGGAGGAGGAGGGTAGAAAAAGGAAGAAAGAACAGTAGAAGGAGAAAGAAATTGACTGTAGCAACAAGAAGAGGAAGAAACAGTGCGGGAAAAAATTTTGTGCAATTGTATCAGATACTGAAGAAGAACAAAACGAAGGAGGAGGGGAAGAAGAAGAAGAACGAAAAGGAGAAGAGTTTGGAAAAAGTAAGAAAGAACAGTAGAAGGAGAAAGAAGATGAACAGTAGGAAAAAGGACAGGAAGAACAGTAGGGGGAAAAGCAGAAGGAGAAGCACAGGAGGAGGAAGAGAAGGAAATTTGATTAAAAGAAAAAGAACAATAGGTGGAAGAGGGAAACGAATATCAACAATAGGAGAAAGAGAAGGAAGAAAAGAATGGGATGTAAAAATTGAGGATGATGAGAATTAGAAATATGAAAGAGTGGTTCTCTTTAACTAGAATTCGTTATTTTTCAAATATTGTCGTTCATTTGCTGTAGATGTCGTTTACAAATAAATGGTACTTTATGTATTACTTACTCTTTAATCATATTTTTAAATGGCTGTCTTTATTTTGGCAAAGCCAACGTCTTTCCAGGTTAAATTTCCTTGTCGTGGCATTCTCAACGGAAATGATTGCAAAAGTATATAAATTTAATCTTGTGTGACTACAGAACACTAATTTTTGACTACTGGATGCTATCTGACTATAATTGGATGGTACGGTATTCCCACAAATAAGTGAATAAAGTATTATTCCATTGGATGGTATTCCCACTAGGCCACAAATAAGTAAATGCCAGGTACCTGCAGTGTCTGATGATGCTCTAACAACAGAGTGGAACAATAATTGTTACACATGTGTGTCACAAATGTAAGTGTTTATTCCCACTTCAAAGTAAGTTTTCAAAAATGTCAGATATCGTGAAATGCATTCCTAACTCACTCAATTATCAACTGCAAAAAAAGAAAGTTTGCTATCTTTTGTAGAAGGGCTTGCACGCTGTCTCATAGTTATTCTCAAATCAAATATTATTGTTCTTGAAACATTTTATGCATTGCAGTTGATGCAATACCAACATTTATCATACAATAAAAAAATTTGTAAAATAAGTACATGTAAATTTGATGAAAGTCATTTATATTTAAACAATTGTTTAAAGAGTTTTAAAGTTCATTCATAGTACAGAAACACTTCGTCTAAAGCCAGGATTACAGATATTTTTAGAACCCCGATTTTACAACATGTAAGTCTACTCTCATCATTTTAAATTGCGGCATAGGGAATGACTAAGCAACTCACTTCTTGTTTTTTTTATTTTAATTTTAATCTATGTATTATTTTCAAATGCGTATATAAATAATAGTTTTTTCTTCCATTCATAGCCTACTTAATTCAATTATATGCTAATAAAATACATAAAAATAGTAGTTACCTTTTGTAGAAGGGCTTGAACGCTGTCTCATCACCCGGATTCTGAGGCGCCGCCTGTTGGGTCGGAGGTTGAGGTTGGGCCTGAGGCGGTTGTGGGCCCCCCGCCAGGTAGTCCTTGTGAGGCGACTGTTGGAGACCCTGAGGCGCTTGCTGTGCCTGCTGGTGTCCCCCTCGGGGGAAATAGTTGTTGTGCGCATAGTGCTGGGGGGGCTGAGCCCCTCCGGCGCCCCCAAAACAGGAGGCAGGAGCTGCTATGACGCTGGGCAGTTTCATGTTGGGCGGAGTTTGGGGTGGTGTGTCCGTCTGTACGTCAGGAAACCCGGAGGCGGCTCCGTTGGGGGCCGTACTGCCCCCCTGGCACGTGCTGTGGGGACCCATGCTACCCCAGAAGCCTCCGTACCTAGGTGGCACAATCGGTAGAAGATATGTGTAGACTGGTGACAAAATATCACAATTTAAAATAGTTGTATCTAAATGAAATTTGCTTTCTTATTATCTTTTTATAGTCTACTTCTGAACTGCATTGCCAATACACAATAAAATCGAAAATTACAATGAAAACTTGATAAGATCAATAATGAAACCTAGTTATATTGAAAAAAAACTACAAAGTTAACAAACAATAAATTATAAGGCACCACCAGCAAAAGTGAAACTTGTTTCATAGGTAGAAGACGTTACTCTTAACATAAATTATATTATGTGCTTTTCTATCAACATAGTGATAATTATAAGGCTTGCAATAAAACTAGGTTCAAAATAAATAACTACAAATATAGATATATATAATCAACCGTACTGATAGTTGGTTTTCATTAGCAAAGTTTCATGTTATTTTTATCGCCATGAAATTTTCTTGTATTTTCTCAGACTCATCAATTTCTGAATTATTTTTTC
The DNA here is from genome assembly GCA_948455865.1 of Conomelus anceps. NCBI lineage: Eukaryota > Metazoa > Arthropoda > Insecta > Hemiptera > Delphacidae > Conomelus > Conomelus anceps. The sequence continues at coordinate 7,726 of CAOJWK010000241.1, read as the reverse complement.
ATCTAAATGAGTGTAATCTCATAATGGATTTATTTATCACCTTTAGTTTGGGTTTCATTGCGCCAACCAATTATTTACATGATATTTGCTTGCAATTTTTGAGCTGAATTTTTGCGTTGAAATAACACTAAATTTATCACTTCCAGTTGGGGTTTCATAACTTCAATCAATGATTTACATTGTATTTGCTTAAAATTTTTGAGCTGAGGTAAAGTAACCCTGCTTATTAGATAACGTTACATCAATTTGAACTTTTTGTTGTAAATGTGTCGACTTGCAGTCAGTTTTATATTGTGAGTATAAAACTGACCGCAAGTCGTTAAATTTACAACAAAAAGTTAATATTAACAACGCAGATCGTTATGGAACAAGAATTATTTCATTAACAAAATGGGAAATACATAGAAATAAACAAGAGAATGCGTCTGAACTTGTTCTTTGACTATTCATTATAGAGATTATGGAGAATGGAGTGTTCCACTTTATCACACCTCAAACTGGAAAATTATCAAAAAGGAGCCGAAAGAGGGATACCGAAGTCCGGTACTTCAATTCAATCCATTTCAATTTAAACTCACACACAACAATGGATATACAATATTAAGAATATTGAAAACAACAACAATATGCATAAAACAAGCAGTAACAATTTGCAGAGAAGATCGATAGGTGGTTCGGAACCCACCTAAAATAGTAGGTCCACCATGTTCCCCGTAACATGGCTCAAACGGCGAGGTGGAACTACCCGTAAGGGTCTCCCCACCATTAAAAGCCATACGCTTATTATTATTATTATTAGGGGGTGGAGTTGAATAACCTTTCCGACTATGGTCCAACTTATTGGAAAAACATTTTTACTAAGGCGCGCACAGTATTTATAAACCCAACTTGAGGCATTCTCAACTCAAGGGTGTCTTTGAAAAAGCCTTTTGAGTGGATGTTTTTCAAGCAACACTTGAGTATTAAGGAAACATCAAGTCTAGTTAATAAGTATGAGCCTTAGTAATAATATTTTTGCACTGATCAACCGGGAAACTTTACCCTAGTTCCGGTATCTTGAGGCCTCCTTAACAACTCAAGGGAGACTTGAAAAACTTTTTGAGTACGGTACATGCTTTTCAAGTCTTCCTTGAGTTGAAGAAGCCTCAAGTTAGGTTCATAAATACGAGTTTAAAACTCAAGTGCTACTCACTCACCTTGAATAAGGAGGCGCACCAGCCGAGGGACTAACCGCCGACCCCGGTGGCCCTAGAGCGAAGGGCGCCCCACTGCCCCCAGGCACCTGCTGCGAGGGGGGCGCTCCACCCGGACACCCCCAGGGCGGTTGCAATTGCGAGGGGGGCGGAGTCTTGCAGGCTGCCGTGTCTGCCAGCGACCAAATTTTCGGTTTTGTAGCAGGAATCGGAATTCCACAATCGTCGGGCCCCCCTTTGCCCCCAGGCATTTCGTCCTTCATCAGCATGGGGTGACCATGGTGATGGTGCAGGTGGGAGGGGTAGTGGTGGTAGTTGGGACCCCCCGTTTTCCTCTCCTCCTCATCGTCCAACTCCTCCTCAGATTTGACGTGGTGGTGCAGCATCGACGGGTCTACGGGTCAAAAGTAACGCTCTAAAAAACGTTGAGTCAACATTTGGCGATAAGATGTACTCTCATACACATTCACACGCATGCAAACTAACAGAAAAAAATAATTTTAAATCAAAATTTATTGCCAATTATGGAATGTGATACCGTACAAAAATAATTATTTTCCGTTATTTTCTTCAATCTCCGGAATCACAAAAAGAAATTGAACATTATTTTCCAAAAATTAAAGAAAAAACGTACTAATGTACAGGAAACGAAAAAAATAATATATATTATTTTAGGCCCCGTCAGCAGAAGCCGAAGCTTGAGCGCTAGCAGTGAGCCATAAAATACCATTATCATTATCAATACCAATACCAATACCAATACCATTAACATTAAGCTGTTTCATGTTTTTGGTAATCATTGTTCGTTCAATCTGAAAATACAAGTTCAAGTAAATTAGGAACTGAGAAGTTAGTTTTCTCCCTATTGCAACATTGCAGGATTTGCTTCTAATAAGATTTATAATATTTAATAAAATGTGATGATAATGTTCAAAAAATATTAAATATTGAATAGTAATATAAAATATCTATATTGAATAAAATTTATCAATTGCATTGGAAAATTATTAAAAATTTAAAGCGGAATTGTTTTTTTTCAGTTGGCTATTATGGAGACGATGTCTAATCTGTGATGCATGGAGATGGGGAGATTCACGGCTTCAGGTAGAAAAAAACTGTTAAAAACAACCAATTTTTTAATCAACTACCAATAAATAATATTTTCCTTTACGTTACACAAAAGTATCATCATGAATATTTGGATATTCATTCATTCATTTTTTCAAATTGTTTATTGTTTTTGTTGATGAGGTTCTGTCAGGTTACTTTCTCCGGCTGACAAAGGAAGTGAAACGTTATTCTAAGTTATTCATTTTTTATTAATCAATAATTTATTTAAACAGTTAATTTATTGAATTTTACTAATAGATTATTTTATTCAGAACAGGTTGGTCACGATATTCATAATAATAACCCTTCCCTAGTAAAACAGGAATAAACTGTTATTCCAAAAATCAGTATACTATAGAATATTCCTTTCATTCAATGTAAGAGTATTTTATGCTATACAAGAATATTCCTTTTATTTTAATATTTTGGCTTCAATGGATTTCGATATTTTGTTCTAGTTCATTTTCACATTTCCCTCACATTATATCCCCTCACATTTCACGGTTCTCTCACAAAAACCAGGATATACACTATACAGGATAATCTTTACAGCATCTGGGATACTTTTTAACGGTTTTAAGTCTCTTTGGAAAGTGATCTTGTCTTTTACTTTACCTCAACCAATACACTAGCACAAATACACTAACACTAATACACCATCATAAATCTTGTGAACTTAACATAAATCTTCTAAAAATATATTCCAGTATTCCTAAACTACTCAATTGATAATTCGGTTTGTTATAAGTAGGGATCAGTGAGATTACAGCCTAGTGGTTCTTGTAGTAATACTACATTCGTTCCATTTATTAGAGAAATTTCATATAGTAGATCATTTACAAAAGCAATTCACCCGACTCTAAGTATCATTAAAAAGTAACATTTATGCTGATAAAGTCGAACTAAAGGTTTTCAACATTCCATTTCTAACTTATAACGTGTTGCTTTAATGTATCGTTAACGAAACGATAAGGCAATGGTGAATGTAACAGGTAAGGTTAGGTAGAGTTGACGGAGATATATAAGTCTCCTATATAGATATATTATAGGCGACTTAAAGGTAGGATTGGAGAAGGGTATGTATGTCCTCTTTTAATGCCGTGTATCACTCAATAACTCATACACTATCTTAAATGACTAGCTGTAAATGCCAACAGTTTATAAAGTAACTTCAATTCTTTCTTTTTAATGTAGCCATTAATTTTATTTCGTTCAAATATCGTGTATTTGACTTTAAGATTCTTTAGTAAATTAGGTTAAATCTGAAATGTTCATTGGTTGTACCAGATTGCAGTTATATATTTTTTTCTGAGGATGAAGCCCACATAGGTCTGAGACCTGTGCGTGGGTATTGAGTTGGATGATGGTTATTGATGAGTTGGACCTAAAGTTTTAGGTGGGCTCCGAACCACCGGGAATTGATTTTACAGCAGAGAACAATGTCTTTTTTGCTGGCCAATCTAATCGGTCACCGTTACAAACAGGACCTACGAGAACGCAGCTTATCTCTATCTGATTGAACAGATACCTGCTACGGCTCGCGGCTATCACTCCCTAAGAGTTTTTACAAGAAGAAAAAATATATCGTTTACTAAAACAAATGTATCGAATAATAGGGATTTGAATGAATGAATGATTATTTTTTGGAAATTGGTTTATTGGAATACCAATACAGTTATTTTGTTTTACCTTTCTACTCAGTATTTCCTAATAATTCTGAATTACCTCTTACTTCTCCAAATTTTTATGTATTGTTTTTTAGATTAAAGAATAATTGTTCTAATGTGCTTCAAAATTAAGCTTCAACTGTTGTAATAATCGATTTATTATCACTTCTCTGGTGGTTCAGAATCAACCTAGAATATTATAGGTGAACAATGTTCCCCATAATATAGCCCAAACGGCGAGGTGGAACTACTTATTTAAGTCTTCCCACCAGTAAAAGCCATACGCCTTATTTATTTATCATTTAATTGATGATAACTATTATTCAGTATTGATTATGTTATACTCCATGCCTAGATTTTCATAAGACGTAATATCTCTCTTTTATTTAAATAAGTAAATAAAACTGGTTGAAATCATTTCAAGTTTCAAGAGTCTAGAACCTTCCTTTCAAGCGCTGGAGCACAGACGGACGGACAACGGCACGATTTCATTAAGGCGCTGCCGGGTCTTTGATAATTCAAATCTACGCGCCAACTACACTTCCGAGCTTCGTTGTTCTAGCTCCCTAGCACTTGGACGCGTAACGGCGGTATCAGCTGATTTCTATTGATTCGTCATCGATCGCCCATCAGCCCCCACTCCTACGAACTCAATCACATCTTGTCGCTGCTTGCAATGCGGTGTTCGCGAACGGTAACGTGAAAATTGACAATCTTTCGTTTTAAAACGTATTATCTGGTGCTAATTAGTTCGAAATACTTGATAAATCAGTGTGATAGTGATAATAAATCAGTGGTTGAAGTGAAATAGACATTGTGCTATGATGAAACGTTGAACGAGTCCGAGAGCATGGGTTAGTTCGTATCAAATTGATGTTTTCTCCAATGCTGCTTACCAGGTAATGTTAATTCCTCCTTGTGGTTTTGGATAGGCTACTTAATTATTAAGGACTCGACAGGGCCTTGGGCAGATTAGGCTGCAGTTCCGTATGTAATCCTGTCGACTAAGAGAATCGATAGTCGAAAGAATAGGTTAACTTTGAGTTTGGTACAGAAATCGTGAATTATTGAAACCTTATTAAAATCGGTGCCGGGCTGCAGTTCCATATCTTCCCCACAAAACAATCGACTAAGATAATCTATAATCGATATGAAAGGAAAGTTACATTTAGCTTTGAGTTTGGTACAGATATCGATTATCGAAATTTTCATTCGACTGTTTCGTAAGGAAGATACCGAACTACAAGATGGTGCCGTTGTCTGTCCGTCTGTGCTCTAGCTGTTGAAGATTCTATACACTTGAAACTTGGGGTCTTTTGCACCATAACCCCGCATTTCTTAAAAATTGTCATTGAACAGAAGATTCCTAAGTTAGGTTAGGCTAGGTTAAGTTAGGAATCTACTGTTCAATGAAACTTTTTAAGAAATGCGGGGTTATAGCGCAAAATACCCAAAAGTTGAACTTCCTCATAGTCCAAGTGAGATCGCTATTGATTTTTTAGTTTGGGGGTCAAATATAATGATATTATACGGAGGTCCCTATTTAACAAGCTAAACCTAACCTCGCTAGATCATGACGCCCCGCTAATAGGAATGTTCTTGGATTGCTTGCATTGGAGCATTAGGTTGCAGTTCCATATTTTCCCCACAAAAGAATTTAATGAAAGTTTTGATAATCGATATCTGTACCAAACCCAAAGATAAACCTGAAGTTTCTTTCTTATCTATATCGGTTCTCTTATCTTAGTCGGTTTTTCGTGAAAATGAGACTGCAGCCCACCATTACATTATTGAATTCAAAACATAGGAATTTACCGAAGTTAGGTTAAGCTGTTTTTCTCTTTCTTTCTGTCTTTCTCACTTCCTCTCTTTCTCACATTCTCTCTTTTTCTCTCTCTTTCTCTCTTGTTTAAATAAGAAATTAAAATCAGTTGTGATTTGAACAAGAATCAAAAGGATTTAGGGAAGTGATAACCGCCGTGAGCCGTAGCAGGTATCTGTTCACTCAGATCGAGATAAGCTGCGTTCTCCTGGGTACTCTTTGTGAGGGTGACCGATTAGATTGGCCAGCAAAAAGACACTGTTTTCTGTTGTAGAATCACTTCCCGGTGGTTCGGAACACACCTAAAACTGTGGGGTCCAGTTCATCAATCACAACCATCCAACTCATTACCCACGAAGAGGTATCAGACCTATGTGAATGCTTCATCCTCTGTAAAAAATTAATCTGCCAATCAATTAGATAACTCACCCACACTAACGTAACTCAAAAAAATAATAAATAACTGAACTGGCTCCTCTGTTCCTTAAAAATGATTTTCATCTATTATTAATTTTATTCTTGAGATTTTTAGTCAAACAATATTTTCTAAATTACCTATTTATCATCGAATGAACCAAATTCCTCTGCTTCATCAACTCTACACCCCATTTAGAACAATTAAGCATTAAGCATTGAAGGAATTCGTACTTCACCAAATAATATCCAATACTGCCCTTCCATGACAAACAAGATCACTCAATTCAAGATGAGTCATTCGGGTGTTAAATTCAAAACAGCCAAAGGGCCACATATAAAAACACACAGCAGGCAGTCTCCCCTAAGGGCTACAGGGCCTCAAGCAGGGCTTAAGCCAAGTAAAAATGAAGGGTGTTCATACACACACCATCAGAACAATATATGCATTCAAACCCATCAGCCACCCTATATAGATATAAGTGTAGTGTTGCCCCATCAGCATCACATATACATAGATGTAAGAGTAGTAATGCACCATACTATAACTACATTGTATATAGATATAGAAAGTGGAGTCCGAATTTAATGCAAGCATTATGTAGGAAACCTTTACCCCATCTCTTTCTATTATATAATAGCTGCGAAGTCAGTTAGTCATTTGCAAAGATGGGTTTCGCTTTAACGCCTCTCTTAAAACCTTTCTACCTCCCCCCCCCCCCCTTACTAACACCCCTGACACCTTTTACCCCTCCCCCATACTTACACTTCCTAGGCTCCTTCCTTACCAACCCCCCCCCTCCGATACCTACCTCCCCCCCACCCTAAACAGTGGTTCAAGGTAATCAATATTGCTTGAACCGACAAATGAATAGAGTGAGTAAGCTTGTTAGACTTGATAGACATGGCCCGCTTTTTTATGGGTGTTAGTGTTTGGGGTGATTTTTTTGGGTGGAAATATATGGGTTAAAAGGGATTCACCCGGACAAAAGGGGGATGCAATGTGCTACTCGTTTTGTAATTTTTTTGAAATATTGGTGGATAGAAGCAGAATACCTAGTGCATTTTGATTATTCAAAAAGGGTGACCATATAATTATAATGTGTTATGTTAGACAATAAATAACTTAAAATTACAATATTAAGTTAATATAATTTAATTTAATATACTAAAATTGAACTAAATTAAACTAACTTATTATACTAAAGTTAAATATGTTATATTGGTGACCATATAAAATGTTATATTAATTGTGCTTATTCGAAACAGTGTGACAATTTATGTTATATTGAAACCAATCCTTAGGTGAATAAAAAATTTTCATTAGTTTCAAAATAAGAATTATTTCTGTTCATGTGGGGTAATAATCTAATAAAGAGAGTTCAAAGGTCAAGGGCTACTACAAAGGTCAGTACTCTCACTTCTAAGTACTTTTCTGTCTTTTTTTTTCTTTCCTTCATCTTCTTCTTCTTCTTCTTCTTCTTCTTCTTCTTCTTCTTCTTCTTCTTCTCTTTCTCTTT
>CAOJWK010000239.1:47022-186402 GCA_948455865.1 Conomelus anceps | reverse complement strand
GAATACAATAGAAAAATATTTTATTTAATCAAAATTGCATAACCTAAAAGGTTGCTTAACAAGGTTCAATACAACAAATTAAATTCCTTCTTACAATACAAAATTATTTTTACAATTAGAGTTTAACAGACTAAATCAAATTAATACTGTTTTAAAATAACAATAATAGTAGATAGAATAGAATAGAAAAATCTTTTATTCATTCAAAATAATATAACCTTAAGCTAACCTGCAAGGTTACTTGACAAGGTTCAATACAACAAATCAAATTTCTTTTTACAATACAAATTTATGAAAGATTATTTTTACAATATTTAGAATTTAACAATCAAATTAATACTATTTTAAAATAACAATAATAGTAGAATAGAAAAATCTTTACAATATTTAGAATTTAACAATCAAATTAATACTATTTTAAAATAACAATAATAGTAGAATAGAAAAATCTTTACAATATTTAGAATTTAACAATCAAATTAATACTATTTTAAAATAACAATAATAGTAGAATAGAAAAATCTTTACAATATTTAGAATTTAACAATCTAATTAATACTATTTTAAAATAACAATAATAGTAGAATAGAAAAATCTTTACAATATTTAGAATTTAACAATCAAATTAATACTGTTTTAAAATAACAATAGTAGTAGTAGTAATAGCCTAGAACAGCCTATTAATGGAACAAGTGACAAGTAAACGGATGTAGTGAGCCTAAGCGTGTGCGTGAGAAAATAAACGTGCGTGTAGAGTAGCCTATTACTTTTTTAAAAGGTCTGATTGCTTTTTCTTACAAGTCTCAATGTAACAGGTAGTTATTACCGTAATAAAATACTGTAACAATAATAGAAGACAAAATAACCGTTATTGTCGTGTTACATAATTGGAAGTATTTTTTTTTTTTTTTTTTTTTTTTAGGATGAAGCCCACATAGGTCTGAGACCTGTGCTTGGGTAAATGAGTTGGATGATGGTGATTCATGAGTTGTCTGCATTGAAATCTAGGCAATAACAACTGAATGATTAAGATGACTAATTACTAATACATTGAAAATACAATAATTTATTGATAAAATAATATTCATGTCTGAACTCAATTGTAAGCTGATCAATTTAAAACATCTTTTATTAAGTGATTTGAAACGTTCAATTAAGTTATATAATCAACAACAGATCATAACCGGCTTCTTCAACATCTCACCGTTTTACAATACTTGATTCCATCATTAATTTTATTGCAACAGTTCTCATGCAATTGAATCCAATTAAAAGCTATAACTCAAGCCTATAATACCAAACCTCATTCAGGTAGATGGCAAGAGCAATATAGGTACATATAATAAGTAAGATCCGTATCGTTGTGTACAGCAATGATTTGTTATAATAAAAAGTGCAATTGATATGGACTAAACATATTATTTATTAACCTAAACTGAGTTGGTGTGTGGTGTAACCGAAATTTAAAAAACAATAATTGGACGTGCTTGCCCCAGGGTGAGGCTATAAATTAAACTTCCTCGCGTCGAGAAGGTTATAGGTCAGCACGTCTATGAGATATAGAGGAAGGTGTAATACACAAACAGGACTGAAGTAATACGATATTTGTTTTTTTTTTGCATGAATAGCCTACATGGAAATCCCATTTAATATAATTTTCCAGTATTATACCTAAATATATTATTCCTTTAACATTTTCAATTTTAAATGATTGGTTGAGTTCATGGGAGCCTCACCGGAAACCGGTAAATGCTACCGGTAGCGTCTGATTGGTCTATTCAAATTCCTAGGCGTTGAAAAATTTAAATAGACCAATCAAACGCCACCTGTAACACCGGTAAATGCTCAAATTCTACTCAAATTCCAATACTTTAAAAAATTCGAATAGACGACGCCGGTAAAATTTACCTGTTACCGGTTCAAGCTCCCAGGAACTTAACCATTGTTTTTACTGTAGGATTTAACTTTAGTTTTATTCGTCATTGAAGAGGATCCATATCTTTTCATATTTATTATTTATTAACTTTTTGTTGTAATTTTGTTTATTATTTACTATTGTTTAAGTTAATCAGTGGTCTTAAACAGTGAAGGCATCGGAGTGTTCAAAACGAGTTTCGAAATTAATGTCTTCAAAATTAAAAAAAAAATAATAAAAAAAACAGACTTGCAATAATTTAATAAAAAATACAGTACCCTAGGATGAATTCTGGAGCTTAGTTTCTATAAGTAATAATAGTTTTTTATAATGTTCACCCTATTGATTTCCAACATCATTTGGAAGTCTAATACTCAATAGAATCTCCTGGTTCTATACAGAGATCTATTTTATCATTTGGAGGCGATCGTATGAATATAATAGATAATAAACAATAAATAATAAATAATATAAAATAAATAATAAATAACAAATAATAAATAACAAATAACAAATAACAAATAACAAATAACAAATAACAAATAACAAATAACAAATAACAAATAATAAATAACAAATAACAAATAATAAATAATAAATAATAAATAATAAATAATAAATAATAAATAATAAATAATAAATAATAAATAATAAATAATAAATAATAAATAATAAATAATAAATAATAAATAATAAATAATAAATAATAAATAATAAATAATAAATAATAAATAATAAATAATAAATAATAAATAATAAATAATAAATATAATAAATAATAATAACAATAATGAAATTATAAAAATAATGGAGGTTTTGTACTAGTTCAAGTAGTAAAACCATGCTCAAACACCTAAATATTCATTATTCTTTGAAAGGAGGAATACCATTGGCTAACAAAATGTATGCTCCTTACAAAATGGAGGCCTCCAATAGGCTGAACTGTGATTGGCTGTCTACTGATATCTGTCACACCCTCTATAGAATCAACGAATCCAGCATTGAATTATTGGATTGAATATATTGCTCCTATGGATCCTCTGCAAAAGAAATATGAAAGAAGGGAGAAAAAAGTAAAACTCAAGAAAATTAAGCCACATTTGAACGTCTGAAAAGGAGATAATTTTAAATAGTTGGAAACCCATTAGTTTCTATAGCGGCGCTTGGAATTTCAATCTGGCAGCTATCACACAGCTTGGTACAGGAAGAGAGAGAGATGAGTGGATAAACCAGAAGACAAAAATATATAAATAAACCACTCAAAAGACAGGAGCAGTAGATAAAAAGTGTCAAGGAAGAATTGGATTTAAATGAGAGAGATACCAGCTGGAGGAAGGAAGAGGCACAAAGAAAACACGATAGTTCTACTATTTTTACACGCCAACTAAATAGAAAATCAAACCTCTCCTTTCAACTAGTGGAAAAGATATTTCTCCAGTTACTCTTGAAGAGGAAAGAAAGTTGCAAAAGGAAAGCAAGTTGTAAGAGGAAAGGAAGTTGCAAGAGGAAAGCAAGTTGTAAGAGGAAAGCAAGCCGTAAGAGGAAAGGAACTTCATAATAATTATACTATCTTGAACATTCAGTAGTACTATTCAGTAGATTCCCAAGAGTGAATCACGTAGGGCATGCCTCAAAATGCAAATGGTGCAAGATGAAAGATAGAAGGTAACAGAGTTGAAAGGAACGTTGCAAGAAGTAAATTGAATGTTGCATACGTGTTGACAAAGCTATCAACTTCTTCCAGTTGACAAATTCCTACCAGAAATCTCTCCAAGCTATTCCGACTAGCAATAAATCCTGGGATGCACTCCGTGGACATCTTTTGGCTCAATTCCACACGCTTTCAAAATTGTTTATACATTTGAAATAGGAATCTGTGGTATGTTATTATTTCTTAAAAATAAAATGAAATATCTCATGTTCCCTATTCACTATTACAGGTTTACCTATAACAGGAATATTAGTTTCAAAAATTGTAATTTGTAACATTCTTCTATATAACTCAAATATAGGACCTCAGCTATCGTGTAGATTACAAATCTATGGAGGGTGAATTTGAACATACAGTATGTACGGCCGGTTGAATAAGGAGTTTAATGTCAGTTAACTAACCATCGTGAGTGTAACGGGTGTATTTCTGTTGCACAAAGATCCATCAGTTATTTTTTATTAACCGAACGGGCACAATATGGCAACACTGTAATTTGATCTAAAGTTGATTCTGAAGTTGATTCTCAATATTATTATATTCTTAATAGATGTTATTCATTTTGAAAGGTTTTTAACACCTACGACCTTATTTGCAGTTCGGAGTTCTGTTACAATAAACATAACCTATAAAATGTTACTTAACGGACATTAGTGGATTTAATCATCGGTGATCGGGCGGTTAAATATCTTTTACGCCAGTTAGCCTAATCGGCGTTATCGCTTGTTATTGCCCTTTTTGCAACTAAATTATCTCCATTAACTTTAATCTCCATAGGATGACGTCATTCTACAGGGATTAAATTTAAATGGCTTTCGTGCAACAGATGAAACCACCATAATTCAATCCATTACCCACGCACAGGTCTCCACAGACCTATGTGGGCTTTATCCTCAAAAAATCTAATTCAATTGTAGAATGGAATCACAGAATTTGTTTTTTTTTTTTTTTTTATTACTGATGATGCCCACATGAGCCCGAGACTTGTACGTGGGTAGTGAGGTGAACGATTACACAAAGATGCCAGACATAGGAGCAGGATTCGAACCCACGACCGCTTAAACGACAGCAAGCTGAAGTTGCAACCAACTGCGCTAAGCGGTCCGCCGCAGAAAACAGTAAACTTTCAACATTTCAACTAAAAACCTAACCTAATTCGAATTTTCAACCACATAATTCGCAACCTATCACTACTACACCCCAACCTTGGCCCAATCAGGGAATCGCTACCAAATATCACAAACCAATCACAGGCCTGACAGTAGGTAATAAGGGGACTTCTGATGCGACCAATCAGAAGACAGGAGGGCGTGGCCACCCCCCTTCCCCCTCCCCCAGGTCAGACATTTTGTAAACACCCACCCCTTCCCCCCTGTCGCAGTCAGCCATTTTGTTTTTAAGGTCACATACCCCCTTCCCTATGTGCCCCCACTTTATTCCCAATAGATTAAAGGGGGACCCCCCGCAAGCACCAATGAGAGAGGACCTATCCCCCCTGACCCCACCTCTCACAGAAGGTTCCCAATAAATATAGAACATACAGCTTTATATCTATATATACATGCTTGCAATTGTATATCTATATATACCTGCTTGCAATTACTATATCTATATTTGCTCTTATCCGTAACCCCCCGCCACCCGCCGCCAGATTTAGCTATTAATTGCATCTGCACACTTGCCACCTCCTGCTGTGATTCTCAAAGCCCTCTCTTTCGCACGTGCAGTGTTAATATACCCCCCTGCCCCCCACCCCCGGACAGTGCTTCAGATATTAATAATACTTCCGCCCCCTGCTGTGAAAAACTATTTCATAACGTTTAAAAGCAGAACACGTGCACAAGTTTTATGTGTGTGTGTGTGTGTGTGTGAGAGAGACGTGCTCTCAGGTCATTAACCTTAGAATTTAACGGTCGCAACACGTGCCTAGCAGGTGGGGGCTGTACACAGAAATAGGATGCTTCTACATTCCCCGATTCCTAGATTGATAGCGTTGTAATAGGCGTTCTTGTTGAGGAGGTAAAAACAAACTACTATCATATAGGTAAGAAATCACCTTACTTTACTTCAACGAAGGCTGTTTCAACGAAAAAGAGAGGGTAGAGAGAGTGAGAGACAGAGAGATAGCTCCACTTCTACTCCTCCTCCTTCTCCTCCTCCTTCTCCTTCTCCTCCTCCTTCTCCTCCTCCTTCTTCTCCTCCTCCTCCTCCTCCTCCTTCTCCTTCTCCTCCTCCTCCTGCTTCTCCTCCTCCTCCTCCTCCTCCTCCTCCTCCTCCTCCTCCTCCTCCTCCATTGTGTTTGTGGAAAACGCAAAAGATAGATTCACAATAATTTCTCCATTTATTAATACAACATAAAATAATACATATTCCTGTTTACAATGCAATATATTAAATACAAAAAACAACTCTTTCCTTATTTCTACTGGGGGTATGCTTAAGGACATCCAACCTGATTCTAATTTTATAATTTAAATCTATGTTAGAGCTCTCCAATTCTTCCTCCAACCAATAATTCGAGACATACAATGCATCTAGGTTCTCAAACTGTAATATATACCGATTCTTATTTCTAGCCCATACTTGTTTGATTGCAATAATGACCAACTCTGTACCTTCTGCTAACTCTTCCAATCGTTTGCACTGTCCTACTTTTACTTTCCCTTTAATTTCCAGCATTGTAATGTTGTTGAATTGCTCCACTTCTGACTGTGTAAAGGAAGTATCTTCCAAGTTTTTCCATACATTGGATGAAAATTTGATTGATTCTATTTTTGGAAATGTGTTACCATTATAGCTCGCCATACCATTAACAGTAATTACACAAATGGTTTCTCCTCTTGGCAAGCAAATCATATCTTTTTCGTCATTGTAGGGGATTACAAAATAGCCTACTTTCTTAAGATCTTCTATTTCTTTGTATGCATTGAGAAAAACATTTTTATGGTACCCTTTTACAAAGTAAACCTGTTTCAAGCCATCTTTTTCCCCTAGAACCCCAACATATGTAAACTTTTCCTTATTATTCACAGTAAATGCAGTCACATGATACACCCCACTTGGTTCAAAATTCTTCCAATGTGAATAAAAATACGGTTCAAGCTGCTCTCTCAAATCTTTGATTTCGTTCTCATATTCTACTAGCTGTTTATGCTGTTTCTTTATGGACTCTGTAGCTTCTAAAAACTCAACTTTCCTACGTTTAAGATTAATTTCATCCAGCTCTAGCTTACGCTTCTTAGCAGATAGCACTGTGATTGGAGACAAGGGATCTATTTCTTTAACAGGATAGGGAGCAAGCTTGGAGGTTATGTTTGTTCTTTTTCTTAAGACTTGTGGTATTAGATTACTAGTTTTCACAAGACCTAGCTCATCTAGGTTAACCTCTTTGCCAATAGTAGAGAATGTGGTGGTCGACTTGGAGAAATAAGTCTCACCACTCTTAATATAACACTTTTGTGTGAAACTAATGTTATCCCTGTTGTCTGTATCCTCGCGAATTTCCACATAATTAATGGGTAGTAAATTAAAGCTAAATGCAGAAATGACATAGGATATTATTTTATTTCGATGCTGTGGATTGGTGGGCAGCTTTACTTGTACTCCAGTCAATTTCTTGGTGTTGCTATTCCCCCAGTAAACATATTGTAAAAGATTGTTATAAACCAAGCAACAGCTATTCTTTAAACTATCTGCCAGTTTGGACCACATCTTAGACAAGGATACAGAATATATTGGAGCATTTTCAAAATAATTTTTACTGTCATTTAAGAGTGACAAACTATCTCGAATAGGATCGAATTTCTTAGAGTTGGTGCTATTTCCTATGCTGTAGTTATAAATTGTTGCTTCCAAACGTGTAATGCCGTGCATTCTAGCTAAATCAGAGGTAAAGGTTTCCTGTAATCTTGTATCTGGACAGGCAATAAAGTCTACAATATGGTTACCCAGCTGCTTATTTACACCAGGGCTTGTCATTTGACAAATAAACTTATTATAAATTTTCACTCTTACATTATTATTAACCCAAGTCAAGCAATCAATCCCAACAGTTTTATCGTTATCTACAATCACATTATAGTCTTCCTTATACTCTCCTTGGAAGCAAAAACAATGATTTGTAGTTAAAAAGTCACACATCCCACTCTTGTTAAATATTCCAGCAAAGTCCTGTGTTATGTCCAAGTCCAGAAGATAGAAATGTTCCTTCCTAAGCTGCTCCAATAACTTTGGTAACTCCTCCATTAATGTGGCAATGGGAACATCGGCAAGCTCCACTTTGTAGGGTATTCCCACTGGATTCTGGTACTTTTGTTTCACTTCTTTATAGTTGTCTTTGTCAAGCACTTGCAGAATTTTTTTAGACATATCACTTCCACTGTCCAATAAGTATGGTAACTTTGCTTTAACTCCATGTTTAGCTGACACCATTTTGGAGAATTTTCCTCTCAAGTATAAATTGAATGCTCCACATATTTCTTTTTTTAGAATAAACCGTCTCTTATCCATTTCCTCACAGTCCTCCAAAGCACAAATTTTCACAAGCATTATATTGTCACAAAAGGTCTCTGTAATAGGCACAAGATTTGAATCAGCACACACCAACAGTTCTTCTCCAGCAGTATAATCAATCTGTCCAATATCTGTAACAAGGTTGTCATTGCACAGGTTTTCTGTTAGAAGCCACAAACCGAACCTCTCACTGGTAGGTTTCACTTTATTCCCACAGAGCATGGGGACATTAAAAACCTTGGAATTATCCATGTTCACTGCTTCATTGTCTTAATCAAACTGAACGAATGCAAATTATTGTGTGGTATTTATAGGTGCCGACCTGGTGGGTGGGGTCACGTGATAGGAGTAGAAGTGGAGCTATCTCTCTCTCTCACTCTCTCTACCCTCTCTTTTTCGTTGAAACAGCCTTCGTTGAAGTAAAGTAAGGTGATTTCTTACCTATATGAAGTAAGGCTTCCTGTAAATCAGCAGGATATATACACACTGCCTTGTAAATCCTTTCTATTTATTGAGGGGAGTGTTAAATGTACAAAGCCTGGTGCGAAACCCGAGGATCCGCCTGTGCATGCCGAATATAAACTTGTCAGCAACGTGGTAGGCCATCTGTTTGATGAGATACGTTATGAATTGGCGGGACAGCAAGTAGCGAAATCGAGACTTGTCGGAATTACGTCTACAATTAAAGGATTGCTTTTGAAAAATGTTTTCGATACAAATACATACCAATTGGCAGGATTTGATAGAGATGGATATAAGTTGACGGATAATAAATTCATTTTTTGCGTACCGCTGAAACTTTTGTTACCATTTTTCGAAGATTTTCAACGAATAATTTTAAACTTGAAACAAGAGCTTGTATTATTGAGAAGTGCGTCGGATCTAAACTGCGTTGAATCGGCTACAGGAACAAATGTTTCTTTAACAATTGATAAACTACAGTGGAAAATTCCGTACATCCATTTGGAAGATCACGTAAGGTTGAAATTTTTGAAATTACTCGATTCTGATCGCCCTCTAAAACTTGCGTTTAGAAGATGGGAGATTCACGAATTTCCAAACATGGCCACATCGAGAATTCATTCGTGGGCAATAAAAACATCGTCGCATTTAGATGTTCCACGCTATGTAATTTTAGCCTTTCAAACGGCTCGGAAAAATGCTATTAATAAATCAATGTCTGATTTTGATTCGTGCGAGTTGTATAACGTTAAATTATTTCTAAACAGTCAATATTATCCCTATGATAATTTGTTGGGGAATAAGCAGATAATGTACCGTATGTTTTTAGATTTCGCGCCGAGTTACTATAATCGCACTATAAATGCAGAGCATGGGAACGCTATTGATTTTAAAGCGTTTTGCGAAAAATCACCAATAATTGTGATTGACTGTTCACACCAATCTGATCATTTGAAAACATCCACAGATATAAGATTAGATATGGAATTTAGTAAAGAACTACCAAACTCGACTTCGGCATATTGTATTCTTATAAGCGATTCAATAATGGAATACACGCCTTTAACCTCATTAGTTAGAGAAGTACAATAAATTGCCTGTAGGGGGATGTTTAAAAGGTGAAATGTAAAAAATAATTTATCATTCGTGTGGGCGTGTGTGAGAGAGCAACATGTCCACTTCTTCGCTGTTTCAAGAGGCGATTGGAGATTTTGAGGCTAGTGAAGACGGAAAAACACGTACAGTGGGAATACAGTGTGACATGGAAGAAAAGAAGAAGAAGAATTTTGCCGTTGCGGATCTACACTGGTTTAAGGGAGATAATAATCAAATAATTTTAAAAGAATTCGCGCTGGTTGATCGGGCTGGTAATTATGTAGTACTACACTTT
This sequence comes from Conomelus anceps, assembly GCA_948455865.1. NCBI lineage: Eukaryota > Metazoa > Arthropoda > Insecta > Hemiptera > Delphacidae > Conomelus > Conomelus anceps. The sequence continues at coordinate 176,415 of CAOJWK010000239.1, read as the reverse complement.
AAACCGCCTTTTCCGAAATCTACTTTGAGCTGGAAAATGTTTCGCGAGGCTACCTGGTTAGAACAACATTATCATAAAATATTATGGGATGAGGGGGAGACGGAGTTTACAGATTCATATAGGTAAGAAATCACCTTACTTTACTTCATATAGGTAAGAAATCACCTTACTTTACTTCAACGAAGGCTGTTTCAACGAAAAAGAGAGGGTAGAGAGAGTGAGAGACAGAGAGATAGCTCCACTTCTACTCCTCCTCCTTCTCCTCCTCCTTCTCCTTCTCCTCCTCCTTCTCCTCCTCCTTCTCCTCCTCCTCCTCCTTCTCCTCCTGCTTCTCCTCCTCCTCCTCCTCCTCCTCCTCCTCCTCCTCCTCCTCCATTGTGTTTGTGGAAAACGCAAAAGATAGATTCACAATAATTTCTCCATTTATTAATACAACATAAAATAATACATATTCCTGTTTACAATGCAATATATTAAATACAAAAAACAACTCTTTCCTTATTTCTACTGGGGGTATGCTTAAGGACATCCAACCTGATTCTAATTTTATAATTTAAATCTATGTTAGAGCTCTCCAATTCTTCCTCCAACCAATAATTCGAGACATACAATGCATCTAGGTTCTCAAACTGTAATATATACCGATTCTTATTTCTAGCCCATACTTGTTTGATTGCAATAATGACCAACTCTGTACCTTCTGCTAACTCTTCCAATCGTTTGCACTGTCCTACTTTTACTTTCCCTTTAATTTCCAGCATTGTAATGTTGTTGAATTGCTCCACTTCTGACTGTGTAAAGGAAGTATCTTCCAAGTTTTTCCATACATTGGATGAAAATTTGATTGATTCTATTTTTGGAAATGTGTTACCATTATAGCTCGCCATACCATTAACAGTAATTACACAAATGGTTTCTCCTCTTGGCAAGCAAATCATATCTTTTTCGTCATTGTAGGGGATTACAAAATAGCCTACTTTCTTAAGATCTTCTATTTCTTTGTATGCATTGAGAAAAACATTTTTATGGTACCCTTTTACAAAGTAAACCTGTTTCAAGCCATCTTTTTCCCCTAGAACCCCAACATATGTAAACTTTTCCTTATTATTCACAGTAAATGCAGTCACATGATACACCCCACTTGGTTCAAAATTCTTCCAATGTGAATAAAAATACGGTTCAAGCTGCTCTCTCAAATCTTTGATTTCGTTCTCATATTCTACTAGCTGTTTATGCTGTTTCTTTATGGACTCTGTAGCTTCTAAAAACTCAACTTTCCTACGTTTAAGATTAATTTCATCCAGCTCTAGCTTACGCTTCTTAGCAGATAGCACTGTGATTGGAGACAAGGGATCTATTTCTTTAACAGGATAGGGAGCAAGCTTGGAGGTTATGTTTGTTCTTTTTCTTAAGACTTGTGGTATTAGATTACTAGTTTTCACAAGACCTAGCTCATCTAGGTTAACCTCTTTGCCAATAGTAGAGAATGTGGTGGTCGACTTGGAGAAATAAGTCTCACCACTCTTAATATAACACTTTTGTGTGAAACTAATGTTATCCCTGTTGTCTGTATCCTCGCGAATTTCCACATAATTAATGGGTAGTAAATTAAAGCTAAATGCAGAAATGACATAGGATATTATTTTATTTCGATGCTGTGGATTGGTGGGCAGCTTTACTTGTACTCCAGTCAATTTCTTGGTGTTGCTATTCCCCCAGTAAACATATTGTAAAAGATTGTTATAAACCAAGCAACAGCTATTCTTTAAACTATCTGCCAGTTTGGACCACATCTTAGACAAGGATACAGAATATATTGGAGCATTTTCAAAATAATTTTTACTGTCATTTAAGAGTGACAAACTATCTCGAATAGGATCGAATTTCTTAGAGTTGGTGCTATTTCCTATGCTGTAGTTATAAATTGTTGCTTCCAAACGTGTAATGCCGTGCATTCTAGCTAAATCAGAGGTAAAGGTTTCCTGTAATCTTGTATCTGGACAGGCAATAAAGTCTACAATATGGTTACCCAGCTGCTTATTTACACCAGGGCTTGTCATTTGACAAATAAACTTATTATAAATTTTCACTCTTACATTATTATTAACCCAAGTCAAGCAATCAATCCCAACAGTTTTATCGTTATCTACAATCACATTATAGTCTTCCTTATACTCTCCTTGGAAGCAAAAACAATGATTTGTAGTTAAAAAGTCACACATCCCACTCTTGTTAAATATTCCAGCAAAGTCCTGTGTTATGTCCAAGTCCAGAAGATAGAAATGTTCCTTCCTAAGCTGCTCCAATAACTTTGGTAACTCCTCCATTAATGTGGCAATGGGAACATCGGCAAGCTCCACTTTGTAGGGTATTCCCACTGGATTCTGGTACTTTTGTTTCACTTCTTTATAGTTGTCTTTGTCAAGCACTTGCAGAATTTTTTTAGACATATCACTTCCACTGTCCAATAAGTATGGTAACTTTGCTTTAACTCCATGTTTAGCTGACACCATTTTGGAGAATTTTCCTCTCAAGTATAAATTGAATGCTCCACATATTTCTTTTTTTAGAATAAACCGTCTCTTATCCATTTCCTCACAGTCCTCCAAAGCACAAATTTTCACAAGCATTATATTGTCACAAAAGGTCTCTGTAATAGGCACAAGATTTGAATCAGCACACACCAACAGTTCTTCTCCAGCAGTATAATCAATCTGTCCAATATCTGTAACAAGGTTGTCATTGCACAGGTTTTCTGTTAGAAGCCACAAACCGAACCTCTCACTGGTAGGTTTCACTTTATTCCCACAGAGCATGGGGACATTAAAAACCTTGGAATTATCCATGTTCACTGCTTCATTGTCTTAATCAAACTGAACGAATGCAAATTATTGTGTGGTATTTATAGGTGCCGACCTGGTGGGTGGGGTCACGTGATAGGAGTAGAAGTGGAGCTATCTCTCTCTCTCACTCTCTCTACCCTCTCTTTTTCGTTGAAACAGCCTTCGTTGAAGTAAAGTAAGGTGATTTCTTACCTATATGAAGCGAACAACCCATATATGTCGAATTATGATGAGAGTAAACCTACTAATTACCTTGTTTACCTGGATGCTAACAATTTATATGGATACGCAATGTGCGAACCTCTCCCGAGCGGAAATTTTAAATTTTTGAATGAAAATGAAATCGCACAAGTAGATTTTTTAAACTTGAGTGCCGATTCAGAAATTGGCTACATTCTGGAGGTTGATATGCAGTATCCACAATACTTACACGATTCTCACAATCAGTTTCCCCTTGCCCCCACAAAAGAAGCAGCCCCCCTTCACCTGATGTCTGAATATCAAAAACACGATTCACAAAAATCATCAACAAAACTCCTTGCAACACTTTATGATAGAACAAAATATGTAATTCATTATCGCAATCTCCAGCTTTACACTCAGTTGGGTATGCGTTTAACGAAGATTCATAGGGTAATTAGTTTTACACAGTCCCGTTGGCTACAACCTTACATTCAATTCAATACGGAATGTAGGCAAAATGCCAGGAATAAATTTGAAGTTCAGAACTTTAAAAATTTATCGAATATAATATACGGAAAATCACTCCAGGGTAATCGACACCATTGCACCGTAAATCTCATAACAGATGAGAGAAAATTGGATAAATATGTTTCCAGGCCATTGTGTAAACGCTGGGTGATTTTTGATGAAAATGTAATTGGGGTGTTTTCAAGAAAATCTGAAATATGCTTGAACAAACCAATTTATGCGGGTTTCACCATTTTGGAATTGAGTAAACACCTAATGTTTGATTTCCACTACAACAAAATTTTGAACATATATCGTCCTGAAAATGTGAATCTATTAATGTCGGATACAGATAGTCTTTTCTATGAAATAAAAACTGAGGATGTGTACCAGGATATTAGGAATAATTTGACGTGGTTTGACACATCTGATTACCCAACCACTCACAAATGTTATAGTCTTGTAAATAAAAAAGTGGTTGGGAAATTTAAAGATGAGACAAATTCAAAAATTATCACACATTTTGCTGGCTTACGGCCCAAAATGTATAGTTTTAAATATGTAGATGATGAGAATGAATTGTATAAAAACGTAGCTAAGGGTGTAAAGAAATCTGTTAAAGATCGCTGTCTAACATATGATTTGTACAAAAAATGTTTATTCGAAAGAAGCACACATTACGAGAGGTTCAATATGATAAGGAGCTATTGTCATAAAGTATATCAGATTGCATGTGCAAAAACAGCGCTCTCATGCTATGATGATAAAAGATACATCATGCCCAATTCGGTTGACACCTTGGCATGGGGTCATTATAGAATCCCCCAAGTTGAAGAAGGAGAAGAAAAAGGAGAGGAAGAAGAAGAAGAAGTAGTAGAAGAAGAACCTTCCTCTCAAAGTGTGAGGCGGTGAGTGAGGAGAGGAGAAGCGAGGCGTGCTGCTTCACAAAAAGAGGGTGGCTAAAAATAGATTACCCACGCGACGCGTGGACGCGTGCCGAGGCAGTTGAGATATATCACACGTGTGTGATGTCGACAAAAATGAATGAACTTAGACATAGATTAGCACAAGAATTGCATTCTGTGCCAAGAGTACATTTTAATAGGAGAAAATATGAGATTAAAAGTGAGGTGGATCTGCTTCAGGCAGATTTAATTGATATGAGCTCGCTGGCGAGAGATAATTCAAATTTTACTTTTATTTTAGCTGTAATTAACTGTTTTTCTAAATATGCTTATTGTGTGCCAATAAAATCCAAAAGTGCCGGCTCTGTGTATGCTGCGCTTGAGCCTATTATTCGTAAAAATAAAAATGTTAAATTTTTTCAGACAGACCAAGGTACCGAATTTTTTAATACAAAAGTAAAAGCATTATTGGATAGGTATAATATTAAACATTACCATGTTTTTAGTGAGAAAAAAGCTGCAATAGTCGAACGTTTTATTAGAACTATTAAATCAAAAATCTATAAATATTTAACGCAGCATGGAACAAAACGATGGGTGGGAGCATTACCAACAATGGTTAAAGAGTATAATAATGCTTTCCACAGAACAATTCAAATGCGGCCATCTGATGTTCGCAAAAAACATCGAAATCATATAATAGCATCGCTTAATAAGGCGGCCAATGAGAACTTGCGTTTGAAATCTAAACGAATAAAACCGAAATTTAAATTGGGCGATGTTGTACGCATTAGTAAGTACAGACAGGTTTTCGACAAATTGTATAATATTAATTGGAGTGGGGAATTATTTATAATTCATTCAGTCTATCCAACTAAGCCACCTACTTACATCTTGCGTGATTTGAAAGGGGAAATAATTTCTGGCCGTTTCTACGAAGAAGAAATGAAAAAAACAAAGCTGGATGAGGAGGAGCAGAAAGTTTATTTAGTAGAGAAAATTATAAGGAAAAATAAAGATAAAATATTGGTTAAATGGTTAGGTTTCAGCGAACCTACATGGATCGAGAGAAAGAATTTACTAGGTTAAGAACTGTATTGTAAATACTATGTATTATATTGTAAATACTATGTATTATATTGTAAATAAGCGAAATGTTGTATATTGGAAAAGAGCTGAAAAATATTATCAATAAATTGATATAATATGTTGAAGCATGTGTTTTATTCAGTTATCCATTGACTATCATAGTGATACAATGGTAAAGGATACGACCATACCCATCATCAATTTTGATGAGGTTATTACAGGTAAACCGAACATTGGCAAGAGTAAAAATGGTAGTTTATTACCGCATAATGCACGCATTATCCTGATTGGAAGATCCAACAGTGGTAAGACAAATACGTTATTGAATTTGATTTTCAATAAAAACGGATTGAAATTTAAACATTTATACTTATTTAGTAATTCTTTGTATCAAGATAAATATGAATTTTTGAAAAAGGTGTTTTCAAAGATAAAATGTGTTACTTTTCATTTATCAGACAATACTGATATGATAAAGCATCCCAACAAAGTTGAGAGAAACTCTCTTGTCATTTTTGATGATTTACAATTAAGCAATGTACCTCAAATTCGTAATTACTTTACAATGGGTAGACATCGCGAAATTGACACAGCCTACTTGGTACAAAGTTACGGATCTATTAAAAAACATCACATCCGAGATAACGCAAACATGCTAATTATTTTTAAACTTGATCAATTAAATTTGAAATTAATTTATAGGGATTTTGTAGGGGAAGATATGAGTTTCAGTGAGTTTAGAAAACTATGTTGGGAGGTGTGGTCAAAAGGTGCTCACAAATTTGTTTCTATTTTTACTGAATGTAAGGCTGAAAATGGAAGATACAGAGAGCAATTGGATAAATTCATAAAGATTCCTTTGCAATGAGGTAACTTCGGTGTTTGCACGTTTTTTGTTCATTCAACGTCGCGGCATTAATGGAGAAAGTTAATATGCGTAAGAAACGCGGTCGTGCTGCTCCTACCGCAGCATCATCTGTTGGGGAGAGAAGCAGTTTAATAGATAGAATAAAAAAATTGAGAAAAACTATTATTGAAAAACACAGAAATTTATTGGGTTTTCAAACACAGAGTGAAGAATTTAATCGTAAAAGGTTGGAACCAATAATTACTCCATTAATTGAACTCAAAAAGAGCACAATCTCTGCCAATGAAACAGTAAAGCGCGAAAAAGAACACAAGGTTGAACCGTTGGTAACGGAGAAGGAGAAGGAGGAGGAGGAGGAGGTGGAGGAGAAGGAGGAGGATGGGGAGGAAGATGTAAATATTTCTGCTAATGATAAATCTGCTTTCTTTGATTCGACTTTGAATATTACTAACCGTCGCACTCGAATAGAAGAAATTTTAGACAACTATTTAGGTGTGTTTCATAACGAGAAATTAGATAATTCTATTCCTTATGGTATACGTTTTGATCATAAACAAAATTTATATTTTATCGGCGATGAGCCCGTAAGTTTTGATGATGTTTTTATAACTGTTGGCGAACAAAGGTTTAGAATGACTCATGGTTTGTTGGAGCTATTGTTTAACAGTAGGCCAAATTCAAATCTCTACAATAACAAAGATTTGGCGAAATATAAAAAAATATTATCACTGACATCTGTACATATTAATAACCAGGGTTACGTAATTCGCAATTCTGGTAAAAAATCTCAAATTATACAGAAACTTTTTCCACCCAAAAAACGTTCAAAGTATGGGAAGGGATTATTGAATTTTGTTAGAAATAAATCACGTGATAGAAACTACATATTCTGGGATGATGTTAACGAACTAGTCGAACGGTTATTTATTTTAATGGGTTCAAAAAATGCAGGAAATTCAGCTCACGATATTGAAATCGATTCGATATTACAAGAACTGCGAGAAGCTAACTTTATACAGTAAAAAAGCGAGGACAGGCCGTGTTGGCAGGAAGCTGTTCGGTAGAGCGAAAGAGGAGAGAAAGAAATATGAGAGAGATGAGGCTGGGTGAAACCGGCTGTTGCGAAAGAGTATGTTAGAAGAAATGCGGAGTGGGCGCCCCCTCACCCCTCTGCGAAACATCGTGTAAAGTGAGAATAGCCGACTAAAGACATGAGCTGGGGTGGTGACGTCAGTGCTGCCAGCGCGAGTCATCTTGACAAGCGTCACAAATCGGACCGTTGGAACCTCTCCGCTAAAGCGGGTGTACCGAGGTGTTGATAATTAATTTCGACATTCGAACAATGAACACCGATCGATTCGGTAGGATGCATACAGTGCATGCGAAGCAATTAGAGGAGTTAAAAAAATTAGTAGCGAATTTTGACAAGTTGAAATTTGAATTGAGTGAGTTGAAGAAAGCTGTTTTAACTAGAACAGAATTTAACAATGAAAGAAGCCAACTTGTGTCGTTTGAAAATCTCAATAGTGGATTAAGTAAAATTAACAATGTGTTGGAAAAACGCATGCATGATTTAGAACAGGTTGTTTTAACTAGGAGAGAATTTGAGCAGGAGAAGGCTAGTGTGCTGGTGAGTAGACATACCCTCAATAATGAGATGAAAATTATTAGCAAAGAGGCAAAGGCAGAAAGAGATAAACTACTCACTCGAGATGAATTCAATAGGGAAAATTTACTCACTAAAAAAGAGTTTATAATTGAAAAAGCAGGATTCATCTCATATGAACAACTTAACACAGCTGTAAAAATATCACAGGACCTATTAATGGATTATGTGCATAATAATCGAGATTTCAAGAGGCATTTAAATGATCTGATGTATAGATATGCCTATTATTTGATAGAAAAATGTGTAATGGCTGCCAGAACGTTTGATTATAAAGAGTTGGAGGGATGAGGACTATTGCCAGAACATACTGTCAGCGAATTTCTTCGGCTTATTGGGATGGATGAGCCGACGATAAAATATGATAGTAGTTTGTTTTTACCTCCTCAACAAGAACGCCTATTACAACGCTATCAATCTAGGAATCGGGGAGTGTAGAAGCATCCTATTTCTGTGTACAGCCCCCCACCTGCTAGGCACGTGTTGCGACCGTTAAATTCTAAGGTTAATGACCTGAGAGCACGTCTCTCTCACACACACACACACACACACACATAAAACTTGTGCACGTGTTCTGCTTTTAAACGTTATGAAATAGTTTTTCACAGCAGGGGGCGGAAGTATTATTAATATCTGAAGCACTGTCCGGGGGTGGGGGGCAGGGGGGTATATTAACACTGCATGTGCGAAAGAGAGGGCTTTGAGAATCACAGCAGGAGGTGGCAAGTGTGCAGATGCAATTAATAGCTAAATCTGGCGGCGGGGGGCGGGGGGTTACGGATAAGAGCAAATATAGATATAGTAATTGCAAGCAGGTATATATAGATATACAATTGCAAGCATGTATATATAGATATAAAGCTGTATGTTCTATATTTATTGGGAACCTTCTGTGAGAGGTGGGGTCAGGGGGGATAGGTCCTCTCTCATTGGTGCTTGCGGGGGGTCCCCCTTTAATCTATTGGGAATAAAGTGGGGGCACATAGGGAAGGGGGTATGTGACCTTAAAAACAAAATGGCTGACTGCGACAGGGGGGAAGGGGTGGGTGTTTACAAAATGTCTGACCTGGGGGAGGGGGAAGGGGGGTGGCCACGCCCTCCTGTCTTCTGATTGGTCGCATCAGAAGTCCCCTTATTACCTACTCCTGACCTTATTTTATAGGTTAGGTCACTCATTAGTTGTATGATTCCCTTTATTGTGCGCACGACACAATTGGCACATGAAGTGGACAATTGGCATCACTCTTCGGGACAATTGGCATCTATTAACAGGACATTATTGCTGGAAAATTGGCAACAATTGCAGGATTCTATAGCAAGGATCAAGGATCTCCTGAGATAGAATTTCTCAATCGGTTATCTGTGCGAGCAATCTCAACTAATAATACGCTTTCAATGTGAACAAATTAGAAGTATCAGTGGCTTTCGTGAGGAGCACCACAAAGCGAGTACCGTACCTACATAGCGAACAAAGTTGAAATATAGGTATAGTAATAGTAAAAGTATGGTATGGTTGTAGTAAATATATAGATATAGGTTAGGTTCGCTCTCACTCCACCACCTTGGCAGATGCTGAGTTCAGATTGCATGTACTGGGGAAATGGTATTACAGTAATGAACGTAGAAAGAAGCGAAAGATACTGGAAGATAAAAACCCAAACTCATCAATTATTGGACTACCAATCTACCCTCCACCACTGAACAAATCCTGTATTTGAGTCTGTGTACCCCGAAATTCTTGGCTAACCTTTTTCTATTTCTCCTCCTTCGCGGTCATCTTCATTTATTCACCTTATTCTATTTCTTTTCAACCTACTCTTCGTTCTTCATCTTTTTCCAGCATCTTTCTGTTTGTTCTTGTTCATCTTTTCCGTCTTCTACCTTTTTCTTCACCTTCATATTCACCTTCTCTTGCTTCTTTTTTGCCTCCATTTTTTGCTTCATACTTCTTCATATATTTTCTTAGTTGTCTTTTCCTTCTTTCTGCCCACTTCCTACCACACATTTTCCTTAAAAAACATATTTAATTTATTTCTTCTTATTTTCCTCTTATACTTTCCCATTTTTTAGGGTTTCATCTTCAATTTTTCTTTTTTTTCTCATCTTTTTTTTTTTTTTGAGGATGAAGCCCACTTGGGTCTGAGACCTGTGCGTGGGCAATGAGTTGGATGATGGTGATTGATGAGTTGGACCTACAGTTTTAGGTGTATTCCGAACTACCGGGAAGTGATTTTCAGCAGAGAACATTGTCTTCTTATAGAACTACTCCCTCACCTGCGCCTTCATCTCATACTTTTTTAGAATATAATAGAATATCTTTTCATTCTCTTGAAAAAAAAACATATTTTAGTATATTACATTTCGATCATCATAATAAAAATACATATAAATAAATGTACATAATACATTTTCATAGTATCTATTATTTTCAAAAATAAGGCCTCTAAGGCATAGACTGTTTAGAGGTTTAGATGTTCCTTCTCATTTATTTAACATAATACTTGGCATATGAGCTGTTTTTTTGGGGATGTGATAGCCGAGGGCCGTAGTAGATATCTGTTGAATCAGAGATAAGCTACGAAACTCCTGGGCGCTCTTTGTAAGGGTGACCGATTGTTTTGGCCAGCAAAAAGACTCTGCTGTAAAATCACGTCCCGGTGGTTCGGAACCGACCTAAAACTGTAGATCCAACTCATCAATCACCATCATCCAACTCATTACCCACGCACAGGTCTCAGACCTATTTGGTCTTCATCATCCGAAAAAATATATAATTATATATAATCAGGAGTAGAAGAAATAAAATTTAAAGAGTAGGTTAAAAGCTAACTCTAATTGAATTCTAAAGGAACAAAAAATTGGAAATATTATAGATATAAAAATTACTCTAATCTAATGACTAAATCTAGACTAGGTACACACTATTTCAAATTTTTCAGTAAGAGAAGAAAAAGAAACAATTAAAATAAATAAAGATAATAATATTGAATTCATTTTTTTGTTTTTTAATATTTAAAAATAACTCAATGTTAAAACTTTCTAGTCTTCTCCTTCTCCTCTTCTTACTAGGTACTTTATCTTCTCATCCTCCTCCTGCTTATCCTTATTTTTGTTCCCCTTCTCTCATTTTTAATCTTCCTTCTCCCATATCCTTTTGCTTCACCACTATATCCGACTTCTAACCCTCTTCCACCCACTCTCTCTTAATCACATACTCTTCTTTTTCACTTCTTTCATCGCCTTTTTTCTTTTTCCTTGATTAGCTTCCTTCCTTTGTTCTTCTTTTTCCTCCTCACCATTCCCCCTTTTCTATCCTTTCTACCCTTTTATCTACTCCACCGCCACTTCCAACTTTTTCCCTCCTGCCACCCCCTCCTTCATCAACTCTTCTTTGTACCTTCAACTTTTACTCTTCTTATACTTCTGTTTTCCCGGCCTTCTTTCTCATTTTCCACCCTTTTCTCTTCCTCTTCTTTAACGTTTCTTCTACCCAACACCTTCTTTTTCTCCTCCTTTTTCATCTTCTTATCTCCTTCCTTCTCCAACTTACTACTCCTTACTACTCGCCCCCCTTATCGTTAACTCCTCATACATTATCTTCTATTTCTAGTTTTCTTTCATTGTCTTTTTTCTGTTTTCCAACCTCTTTCCCTTCTTCTTCCTCTCCTCCACTACAAATTTTCCTCATCCATTACCTCCATCATCTTTCCTTTTCTTTTTCTTCTTCTCGCTGTTTCTTCTCCTTTCTTTCCTCTCCATGGGCGTCTCCTCTTACATCCATGCTATCGTGTGCACCAGCTCAGTTGTCAGTTTTGGATCTAATTGCTACTTTTCAGAAACCGAAAACTAACTGGATTTCCACTTAAAATGCTGAACTTTATTGGTTGCACAGACTACAAGCTACAAGGCACGATTCTGTCAAGTTTTAAGAGGCAACTATTCTACTGCCAAGCTTGAAAAAAGCAAAGGGTATCGTTTAATGGTGAACTGGTTCACCTGTTCTAATCTAGAACCGCGAGACCTACAGGTTCAATTCGATTTAAGTGTCGTTTCTTGCAAAAAACAATAAACTTTTTCTAATAATATTATTTATAAAAAATATATATATATAAATTAATAATAATAAATTGGTGTGAAAACAATACATTTTTTTTGTTGATGCAGCTCACATAGGTTTGTGAGCCGTGCTTGGGTAATGAATTGGATGATGGTGATTGATGAGTTGAACCGACAGTTTCAAGTCGGTTCCGAACCAAAGGGAAATGATTTACAGCAGAGTCAGGGCCGGCGCGTGGTACACGCGGGCCATGCGGCCGCATGTGGCGCCGCCGTCAGGCGGCGCCGCGCTAGGTTTACAAAACTTGAATATTCCGGAAATTTAAAAAAAGCGGCTATTTGCTATTTGGCGCCCCGACAAAATGAGAATAAAATTTTGAATTTGGCGGATTAAATTATCGACTATTTGGCGCCATTGGCTCGAGGCGCGCGCCAAGATGAGAATGAAATCTCCAATTTGTCAGAAATTTCAAAATAAAGAGACAGTTTTTAGGGCCTTGATAGGCTTTGATGCGCAACAAAATTCCCAATTTGTCGAAATTTTTCAACTGATCGACAATTTGGCGCCACTGGAAAGTGGCGTCACGCCAGGATAGGAATATAATTTCCAATTTCTAGGAAATTTTAAAATAGAGTGGCAGTTTTTTGTGCCGTGGTAGGTGGCGCCGTGCAAACATAAGAATAAAATTTTCTATTTGGTGGAAATTTTAGAATTCATCAACAATTTGGCGGCTCTGGAATGCGGCGTCGCGCCAGGATAAGAGTAAAATTTCTATTTTTTTTCGGAAATTTTGAAATAGAGTGGCAGGTTTTTGTGCCGTTGTAGGTTTTGTCGTACAAATATAAGAATAAAATTTCCTATTTGGTGGGAATTCAAAATATTTAAATTATTTAACGCTGGTGTTCATTATTTTTATTGTTGATTATCATTATCCCTGATAAATAAACTTAGGTTTGATTCTAAGATGATACTCATGATTATCAATCATTTAATTACTTTATAAAACGTGCATTAATGATAGTATTTTTGTGAATAATAAGTTGAAAGAAATTAACGAGAGAGAGAGAGAAAAAAAAGAGAGAGAATATTTTTTCATACTAGTTCAGTAATTAGTCTACTAGTTCAGTAATAATAGGCCTAATTAGTAGTAGTAAGCTTATATTATCTGAGCAATCGAATTTTTGTTTGCGAATTCCGATGTCTAGACGACTGTTCAAACAAAGTTCGTGAATGCTAATGCTATAATTCCTCTATATATCTATCACCGTGCAAACAAACAATCAAGGAAGTAATGATTCTTCCATCGCAGTCTTGCAGTACAGTGGGAAAAGTAAATATTGAGAAAAATATACATTTTCGAATTCGTTATTCCATTCAATTCAGGAGTTCAGTTCCTTTCAATAAGTTGTCGAGTGAACAGTGTATTTAGTTCGCGAGTTCAACTCCTCTATATAGGATAATAATATTTCTACTGTATATGCCTGATACTTGTCCTGCTGAGATGATATAATTAGTTTCATTATATTTTCTTCGTGATTGTCTGTAACCTTTATACTGTATAATATATTAGTGTAGTCCATATTCCCTTGTGTGTTCTGTGTGATCAAGTGTATTAAGATTCCTATTTCACTCAAATATCATGGCTGATAAAGTAAAAAAAAACCTTCCGGGACATTCTATAGAAAACGAAAAGCAGAAATGGAGAAGGAAACACTTAAACAAGCCAGAACAATGAGTAAGTTTGTTTCCAAAATAGAGTCCATCGACACCTCTGTAAGCAGAATTGAAAATACAGAAACAGAACCAAATATTTTGCAGGTAAGAGAGTATTTTCAAATAAGTTAATTAATAGTTTCATAATACACCTGACGAAATGGCAACGTACATGGGTACGGGAGGGTGTGATGATTCTCTGCTATTCTAGTTTCGATTTGACCATTTTCATGCGTTCAACTCTAGTAAGGTTTCTCCATTCTCACTTTCTCTTTGCTTGTACAATTGAACCATTGAATTTGTCAAATTAAATAATCCTGTTGTGTATTTTTTGTGTTCTCAGAGTTCAAATCCTGAAGGCAATGCTAGTGATACAATGAAAAAACTGTCAGTTACATCCTCATCTACATCAAGCATCATCCTTGAAGACTGTGGTGAATGGCCAGACAAAATCACAGACAAAATTCGTGAGGTACTCGTTAAAAAAGGTCCTATTCAGATAAAGAATTTCGACTTTCCTATTGATACTACTAACAGAAGATTTACTGTGGCCAATTATAAAACCAAATTGCCAAATGGGGAGGAAATCAACAGAGAATGGCTTGTATATTCAAAATCGAAAAACTCGATTTTTTGTTTTGTTTGTAAATTGTTTAATAATGAGAAGTTATCCCTTAATGGAAAAACCGGGTTCTCTGACTGGCAAAACATGTCAACACATCTACGACACCATGAAAAATCACCGTCTCACATAAAATCATCTATTTCCTATCGAGAACTTGTACAAAGGTTGCGGTTAGGTAAGACAATTGATAATGAAAATCAACGTGTCTTACAATCCGAAACCGAACACTGGTATGAAGTATTGAAACGAATTCTGTCCATAGTGCAATTTCTTGGGAGTCAGGGGCTTGCTCTTCGTGGCACAAATGATAAAATTTTCCAAGAGAACAATGGAAACTTTTTGAAACTGGTTGAACATATAGCCAAGTTTGATACAGTTCTTTCTGAACATCTTCGCAGGGTATCAAGTAAAGAGACTCATTTTCATTATTTGAGCAAGCAGATTCAAAATGAGTTTATAGCTCTACTCTCGTCAAAAGTGAATGAACACATACTCAGTGAGCTTCGGAAAGCAGTGTACTACGCCATCATCCTGGACTGTACTCCTGACGTTAGTAAAAAAGAACAAATGACAATGGTAATTCGATTTGTGGGTACGGAGTTGGGTAAAGATGTTGTGGTCAGAGAACACTTTCTTGGATTCGTTCACGTGAAGGAGACAACTGGAGAGGGTTTAACAGCTTGCCTATTGAATGAGCTGTCTAGAAGAAATATCCCCCTAGAAAATATGTGGGGTCAATCTTACGATAATGGATCTAATATGAAGGGCAAAAATGTTGGGGTACAGAAAAGAATCCTAGACCTCAACTCTCGGGCTTTCTTTGTTCCCTGTGGAAGCCACTCATTGAATTTAATTATTAATGATGCAGCCTTAAGCTGTATAACAGCTGTGAACTTTTTCAATATTGTCCAAGAAATATATAACTTTTTTCTTCATCCACCCATAGATGGAGTTTATTGATGAAACACGTTAAAAATTTGACAGTGAAACCTCTAAGTGAAACACGTTGGGAGAGCAGAATAGATGCACTTGAACCATTGCGATATCATATTGATGATATATATGATGCTATCTACGAAGCTACCACAGACACCAACATTGATGGGTATGGAAAAAGTAAAGCCATTGGTATTGCTAAGAAAGTCACTGATTTCCGGTTCCTCTGCTGCTTGGTAACATGGTATGAAGTTTTATTTAAGGTGAATCTTGTGAGCAAATCCTTACAAAAAAAAATAATAGACTTGCCAAGTGCTTTGGAGCTGATAAACAGCGTGAAAAATTTCCTCAGCTCTATGAGATCTGAAGCTGGGTTGAACAGCATCATCACTGACGCAATGGAGTTGGCTGAGAAACTAGACGTCCAACCAGACTTTGCTGACGAAGTAAGTGTAAGGCCTAGGAAAATTAAGACTCAATTCTCTTACGAGGGCTCACATGAACCAGCAAAGTCTGGGAAGGAATCTTTCAAGATTAATTTCTTCTATGTCATTTTGGACACGGCAATAAATTCATTGACCGAAAGGTTCGATCTAATGGAAAAGCATAGCAAACATTTCATGTTTCTGTACAAAATCGATGATTTGAAAAACATTGAAAATCACAAAATCAAAGAACAATGTGAAGATCTTCAAAGAATTCTGACAAATAAAGAAAAGAACCACAGTGACATAAATAGCGAAGAACTTTTCAATGAAATATTAATACTATCTCCAATGCTACCTGAAAACAGTTGCCCTGAGAGTGTATTGTCCTACATTACAAAAAACTCTCTAACAGATATTTTCTCCAACGTCTTTGTCGCCTTGAGGATTTTGTTGACAATTCCTGTGACTGTTGCCAGTGGTGAGAGAAGGTTCTCTAAACTAAAACTGATTAAAAATTACTTGCGTTCAACAATCTCCCAAGACCGATTGTGTGACTTGGCAACATTGTCCATTGAAAGGGAAATCTTGGACACCCTTGCTACAGACTCAATCTTGAGAGAATTTGCCAGTTTGAAAGCAAGAAGAATTTCATTTTTTTAGTAGTTAATTGTTCTTTTACCCATCAAGTTCTCTTAAAACTTGTATTTCAAATGTTATTTGTGTATTTGTACTTTTGTTGTTCAATGATTTTATAACATGTACAGTTATAAATTTATTATGTTTCCTTTAAAAAACGAAGATATGAGTTGTTGTTTCTGATATGAGTAAATTTTTAAGTTTCCATTTTGTAATGAATGTTATGTTATGCAATGATTTTCACAATTTGTGCTGTTCTATTCGATTGCTTTATTCTGTTCTTGTATTTTTTACCCCTGATAAAGTTATTTCTTTCTTCATTTCAATTTTCCGTTAAAGCGTTGGGGTAAATGGACTAATTTGTGTTATTTTACTATATTTTTGTTTTCTCTGTCATTTGAGAGAAATTCTATTCAATTAATGATGTATTATTGATGTACTATACTCAAACTCTATTAAATGAATCTTATTTCAACTATGCTTCATTTTATTTTGCATTAGGCTACAATCAATTTAATCTATGAATTCTTTTTATGGTTGTATTGAATATTCTCTATTATTTCCTCTGCTTTCATGAAACAAGTTTTTTGCTTCATAATAAAATACCCTGTATTTTATGCCATATATTATTTATAAGTAATAATTAATATTTACAGAATATAAATAAATAAATGAATAAATAAATAAATAAATAAATATATATATATATATTATTACTTATAAATATATATATAAATGTGTGTGTGGGTGGCGCCAAATTCGTGGTTCGCATGTACCAAAAAATCTCCTAGAACCGGCCCTGAGCAGAGTACAGTCTTCTTTACTGGCCAATCCAATCGGTCACCCTTATAAAGAGGGTCCAGGAGTTCTTTGCTTATCTTTACCTGATTGAACAGATGTCTGTGGTACGGCTCACGACTATCACTTCCTTTAAATTCGTTGCTTTTAAACAATAACGCGGTTTGGAGACTTATATTAATGTGTATTTGTACTGTAAACTGCACTACAGCCGAATACATAAATCATAAAAATACGTTGTTATAAAAAAATGAAAACATGTTTGAACTACTCGAAAAATCGGATATTAACCGGAGTCGGATAATCGAGGTGCCATATTTGATAAATGGATGCAAGATAGGTGATTAGATAGATGGTACAAAAAATTCATCGGAATATCACTATGTTCATCACCATTGAATGCAGTTACAATATTATTGGTCATCTTCTATGGGATCATCTTAAGGCTGTGCGTAAGGCACTTGTTCATCATTTTTTTCGAAGTTTATAGTATTGGATGTTATAAGGGCTTTGAAATGTTATCTATAGCTTTAAAAAAAAATTTTTTCATCGATCATTTCGTGAAACATGAGGGTTCAAAGTTGAAATTTTCGGTTTTGGGGGGCAATTGATCTCACCTACAAGTGATTTTAAACTTTTGATAGATTAAGTTATCTGTAACTAAAAGACACCTTGAGGAATAAAATGACATATTTTTTACTGTGATCAAGCAAGTAGTTTTTAAAAATACAATTTTTTAAATCTGTGAAAAAATTCTATTTTTCAAAAATTTATTTTGAAAAACTATTTGTTAGATTGAAATAAAAAGTATGTAATATTATTCCTCAAAGTGTCTTTTAGTTATGGAAAATTTACCAAAAGTTTGAAACCACTCATAGGTAAGATCAATTGCCCCAAAAAATTGAAAAATTTCAATTTTGAACCTCAATGTTTCACAAAATAATTGAGGGAAAAAATTTTCCTCAAAGCAAAAGATAACATGTCCAAGCCCTAATAATATTCTATACAAGACACTTCGAAAAAAAAATTATGACCAAAAACCCTGCGTACAGCCTTTAATTGGGATAAACATCTATGAATGCACGAAGTATCTTTCCAAAATAAATTCTAAAATAACAACCCATCAAAACATGTATGGACTAAAATGTACTCTAAAATGAACAGCGATTTGGCCTGCAACCGGAATAAAGAAATCGGATGAATAAAAGATCCCACCTTCTATCAAAGTGCTTTCTAAAAGGCGCTTTTCACTATAAATTTCAAGATAACTACTGTTGAACAATTTATTGAGAATAAAAACATATAGAACAGACTAACGGGGTTTCAATGAAGGAGATCGGACGTGTATGGCATCCATCAGTAGAATCTATTTCCCTACTCATTCAGTGCAATAGTTTGGCCAAAGCATACATAATAGCCTATTTATTTCGCTTAAATTTTGCTACTAACATAAATTGCAAACTACAGCAAGTAACTTCTTTCTGGGTGTTATTTTTTGAACATAGAGGCCCGCTTGGAAAGGTTGATGATGCGAAAGAATCTTTCCAAGTTTCTGCTTTTCTTCAAGCTCTAGGAGGAAGTTTAGCAATAACACTAACCTAAGATTTGTATACAGAATAAACTTCTGGTAATAGATTTATACTTGCGATCCAGCATCCTCTTCCAAAAAGAATTCTCTTAACTTCCCGTTTACGTTTTGTTACTTTCGCATATGTTTTTTGAATGTCTTATTTAAAAAAAAAAAAAAACTATTTGAATATCAAATATAACAAAATACATTCATAATATAAAGTGATATTGATATTTATTTACTTATTGTGAGAAAGTTTACAACGAATGTGAAGGTGCAACAGACTCAAGTCCAAAACTGCTCCCTTCGTAAATTTTGAATAATTATGTTATTGTCCAAAAGATTGAGGTCAACACAGACTATAAATTTAAGATATGCTGAAAACCTTCACTCGAAAAATAGTAAAATGAATCATCTCACTCAACCACTATTAATTTAAAAGTTCACTAAATATTCATAACAGAATACAACAGATAACATAAACTGTATAGAATTGGCTTACTTGTGTCCTTGTGTACAGTGAGTATGCCAAAATTTAAAAAGAAATATTCATAACTGAGCAATTTGAAAACTCATGAAGCTATTATCAACCACTTTTGACTGTCATTGGTTAGCTCCTCCCATTGTTAAAAGTAGGCGTGGCTAGTCTCAGAGCACAACCAATCACAGAACAGTACTGAATCGTAGCATAGTTTGAAGGCGTTCATTTTTTAGCTAGTTTAACTTCTTGTTATAAAAAACACTTGTATAAATATAGCTGTTAAAAACTTGTTCTATAAATATAGCTGTTGAAACTCCTACATTTAATTTGATTGAAATTGAAAATCGTGTAATTGTTGAAGCTAGTATATAAAAATCAAGAACCAAAACCCGTGAACACATAGAAAGCAACAAACAAAAATAACACATACGTAGGCTATGTAGCCTTTAAAATTAAAAACTCCCAATTGAAGCTAAATTAATTACAGTCAAGGTCAACCGAGAACAACAAGAAAGTACCGTGATGAAACCAAGTTAGTTGTATTGAATTTTTTGAAATAAATCTGATCATTTAAACTAGTATTGGAATCGTTTTTTACCAACTGGGTTATCTCCAAAGCTTCAAAAATGTTCAATTGTCTGCCTTTGACAATCAAATGCAGAAATTCAACATCTTTTTCAGCCATGAACTTGTGTCCATTAGTAATGAGATGATCTGCAAAATTTCAGTGTCTACGCTTGAAACTCCTACCAGTCTGGCCAACATGACAGGCATTACAATCACCACAAAGTTAAATAATTTACATTTTTGCATAACTACATTAATTAAAATCAAGACTTCACCTTTCAATAATGCCAAAAAGTTCAGTTGGCAACAAAAAGAGTATGTAGTATGTAGTAATAATTGAGTAAAGCTTCATATATTCAGAACAAATAAATCTGAATATGATAAACAAAATACCTGATTTATTTTATAAACACCTGGTTTATTTTGTAAACAAATAAACAAAATACCTGATCTTAAACATGGGACACCTCAGAATTCCTCAGTATTATCCATAACTATTTTTTTTTAAATCATCCAAAGGCTAACAAAAAAAGTAGCTAAATCATCAACTACACCATGGTCTTTTCCATTAGACATCAAAAGTACCGTAAATTAAGGACAACTTAAAATTCAGTTTCTGTTTACAACAATTAAAGATGTCGGTCGATTGGAAGGCCATGACCTGAATGATTCACTGATTTTGTTCTTGTTTACCTGTAATTATCAAATCTAAAACAATAGTTTTCCGGAAAGTGGAAACTGGACCAGAAACTAATTAAAATGTTATCCTGATGCTCAGACAAAATAATTGATACTAAGCTCCAATTTTAACAGTGTACCCAGTTATCAAACATATCAAGTTTTTTCTAGAAAAAAGTGGGCTGTGTCAGTATTCAGTAGTAGTATTCAGTATGCTGTATTCAGTAGTAGTCTAAAAACGTTTTAACAAAATGTGGGATCAGAAATAATTATTCGAAAAATTATAAACTACAACGATGACATTGGTTGGAAATTTAGGTGTCACATGTGTTAGAAAAACTGTGGGTGACACCAGAATCATTTATTTTTTTGAGAAGTTCTTGGCCTGAAACTTATCTTTACATATAAATATATATATATATATATACATATAAATATATATATAAATATATCTTTACTAATGAGAAAACCTTTCTTTGTAGTGGCGAAGGTCGGAAGGTAATATTGTGGAAGACATCCATAATGAATAATAAGACGAAGTTGTCACAACCACATTCCTTGAAAACCTTGAGATACTAGTTTTGGTTGTTACGGTTATCACGGTTTGTCTGAGATTGATAATGGTGTAACAAACGAAACACTAGTATCACACGATTTTCAATAAATATGGTTGTGACAACTTCAAGTCTTATTATTCATTACTAATGAGAAAAACGTCTACTTACAAATTTTTCAGTCAACGGTTTAAAATAATAACAATCACTGTCACTTCAATTGCTTTTTATGCAACCTGTCATTAATTAGAAACGACTGAATTAAAAGTGGAAGTTGTTCAAGTCTATGGTAAACTATTCTTTTTAATATTATTTTTGAGGATGAAGCCTACATAGGTCTGAGTCTTGAGTGAGGGTGATGAGATGGATGATGGTGATTGATGAATTGGACCTACAGTTTTAGGTGGGTTCCTAACTAATTTTACAGCACAGAACAGTCTTTTTTGCTGGCCAATCCAAGCGGTCACCCTTACAGAGAGGGCCCAGGAGTTATAGCTCACCTTTATTTGATTGAACAGATACCTGCTACAGCTCACGGCTATCACTTCCCTATAGATGTAATAGATATTTGACGAGTTTAGTTTAGTACGAGGCTTAGTTATCAGTTATAAAATAACTAAACTCTAAGTTATGAAAAACTGTCTGGATTAGGTTTGTGTGATCACTGTTTTAGTGCTTTATTTTTAAACTGAATATCTAAATTTTTATTCATGTTCTGGAAAGAATCAGTAATTATACTTCAAAGTGAAACTTCTAGTTGAACTTGGTCATAACCTAAAATTTGGATTTTGTAGCCTAATTGAAAATTGGTAAAGAAAGCAGTAGTGAGTGCGTTGAGCCTGTTGTATCTCTACTTCATTGTATTTGTAATAAATAATAAAATAAGAAAACAGTAACCGCTGCAGCAAATTCAGTCAAAATTTAGGAAACCCACGTTCATTTCATAAAAAAGAATAAAAACTATAAGATTTCTAAATAATTTATTCAGTTTCACGCATTATTTCAATAGTTTCTGTTGCAGATTCAGTTTCTCTAATTATCAAAACAAAATCGCCCAATTTCTAACTGTATCTAATAGTTGTTTGAGCCTTGATATTTCGTGATTCCAGTTATGTTATTAGAATTTCAATCACTTGACAAGCAAGTTGACACGTGTTTATCTTCTTAAAAAAGGAACCCACAATTAAATATTAATCACTGGTTTCACGTACATGTTATGCTTTCGTGAATATTAATGAGTTATTCTCCATGTAGGCAGTTGTTGATTGTACTAGCTCATAAATTTCTAGTTCTTTTCCGACAGTAGTTGTTCTCGAGACAAGACTGTTTGTTCAATCTATCTATCTATATATATAAAAATGAATGTCTGTAGAGGTGCTGAAAATGAGTTATTTTGGTATCTTCCACTCTCAATTGACTTACGGGATAAGATTATGGGGTAACTCGCCATTTGCCACCAAAGCTTTTATATGGCAAAAAAAAGCAGTAAGGATAATTGCCGGGCTATCTTCTAGACAAACCTGTAGATTGATATTTCCAGAACTCAGAATAATGACTCTTCCTTCCATTTACATCTATTATAATTTAATATATGTCAAGAAAAATATGGAGAAGTTTGCTAAAAGTTCATCTGTACATTCTCATAACACAAGGAAAAAAGACAATTTGATTAAACCTGATATAAGAATTCAAAAATTATACAGAAGTCATAAATACCAACAAATTCTTCTTTTTAATCAATTACAAACTCCTATTCAAGAACTGCCAACCAAGAAATTTTGTAACACAGTAGGTGAGTGGCATTTATAAAGGCATTTTATAAAATAGATGAATATCTCAATTGTGATATGAAGGATATATAATTATATATTGTGATAACTGACTATGGAGATAATGATATTCAGTACCTACGTATAAGTATTATGTATTTATGATATGAGGATAGATGATATTATGATAGATGATGGAGGTGGGAATTTATTGGATGAATCTCACTATGTAGACTCAGTCAAATTTTTGGGTGTGGTTCTGCAAAATAACTTGGAATGGAACACATACCTCCAGAAACTTCAGCATAGACTGTGTCACGCCGCCTATGCCATTCGCACAGTTAGGGGCCTGACTGACTTGAAAACAGGGCTCTTGATATACCATGCATACTTCCTTTCAATTGTCAGGTATGGTATAGCTTTTTGGGGCTCCTCAACGGGTGCAGGTGAAATTTTCAAGCTACAAAAAAGAGCTATTAGGTATCTAACAAGCTCCGGGAGAAGAGATACCTGCAAACCCCTCTTCCATAGGCTTAACCTGTTAACCATTCCCGCCTTGTACATTGCAGAAGTGTTGAAGTTTTTTAAAAAGAATGATGGACTCATTGCACTGAATCATCCTGTCCACAGATACCCTCAGCGCCATAATAACCTCTATATACCTAAACATAGACTGTCAGCATAAGAGAGAGGGGCTCTTTACTCTGGTATAAAAATGTATAATGCCATTAATAACAATTTAAAAATGGAGACCAACTCAAGATTGTTTCGGAGCAAGGTGTCACAGATACTGGTTAGGAGCTGCCCTTACAGTGTTGAGGAAGGAATAAGGGCATTGGCGGGTCGTAGTGCCTGAGAGGATGAATCAGATGCATGCTTTCCATCCATGACATCCTCCAGTTCATCTGTTTTTTCCAGAATGGAACTGGAGGATTAAATGCATTTTGTTCGGCGAGTTTCAGTGGTCAATTTTAGATTGTGACCTGCGGGCTGGTTGATGGCTCATGTGATTGTAAATGGGTTGTCAATCAGCCTGTAGATTGGTCTGGACGAAGTTGCACTTGCTCCGGGGTGCCAGGGAGCATGTGCAACATAATATAAGATTTTATAATTGACTAAACCGGTAAAATTTTGTTTATATTGTTAGAATGATTGATATGGATGTATTTGACGTGTGGCATGTTGTTTGGGCTCCGCTCAGGTGTGCAACTTAACGCCATAAATAATAATAATAATAATATGTGACTGTTTGTGTAAGATTGTAACCAGAGGTCGGGAGTTGGAATGAGTACTCAGAGTTGGAGTATGTACAATAATGGAATATATTCTCCAGGAGCAAGCTCACACAACAAATATGCTCTTAATTCTACTTCTATTTTCTAGTTTCTCTTAATTCTATTTTAATTTAAACTACAAATGGCAATAGTCGGCAATAGTCATCTAAAAATCAATCATAACCATATCAGCAACCATCATAAGAAAATCTAACTATCTAACTATCTGTCCTGATAATAACTATCTAAACTATTCATACCATCTATACTCAGCTAGCTCAGTAAACTCAACTATCTCACTTAGCTCAATCTAATCTCAACTCTCTAAACAATAAACAACATATCATCATATTCATCTCTATATACCTAGATATCTATCTGAACCTCTCCAGCTATCAGAAAACAACATTTGACAACATTATCTTATCAATACCTTACATATATCTCTATTTCTTCATATCACTAGTGAACCATAATAATATTCATATTAATCTCTATGCGTCTATTCATCTACATCTCTATTCATCTATGTCAATAATCTTTTTATTATTCTATATCTCTATGTTCATCTAATTAGCATCAAATAATCAATAATTTATCTGTCTACCTGCATATATCTAGCATCCATCTCATAATTATTCACCTGCCTCATCTCTCGTCCCCGTGTGCCCCGCCCGATCTGGTTCACGTTACCGATTTGACAAAAATATCTCCGAGCAAGAGCAGAACCGACCGCTTACTATTGCATTCTCTTTTAGACTGACTTTCTTTCAAAACTAGAGAAACAGTTTTGTGAAGGACACTGCTTCCCCTAGTTATAAAATTAGGCTGGAAGCAGTAAAACGTGACCTCTGATCTAGCCACTGGTCTTTGAATTAGGAGAGCTGGTGAAGACAGAGAAGGCATGGCACGAGGGAATTGAGAGAGCACAGCAGAGAGCCGGGCAGCTACAGCCCCAGACTCCAAACTAAGATGATATCCTTAATCTAACAAAACAAATGACAACATTCAATAGTTCACACACACATACACCATTACACTCCCCCCACCTTTAAAAAAGAAGCATGGGGTTCCCTATGACGCACTTTTGCACTTGACACTCTTCACTGACACTTTGCAAGCATCTCCCACATATTTGCTGCCTCTTGAATATGCCAATTGATCCATTGTTGCATCCTGGATTGGCTGATTGATTGCTGCATCCTGGATCGGCTGATTGATTGCTGCTTCCTGGATCTGCTGAGCCATTTCTGCCCAGCAGACACTGGCTGGCCCAGACACTACTGGCTTCTGGTGGAGGACGTCCCTGGTCATCTGTGGTTGTGGCTTCCCATGATGCCCTGTGGTGGTGGTTGCGGCTGCCCATGATGTCACATGGCTGCTACTGAGTCAGCTTGGACAGGTTGTCATCAATGGAGTGGATATGGGTAACTGATTGTACTGGCATGGGAACTAAAACTTGCTATTGTCTATCATGAGAGAGATGAGGCCTACAAGTTGTCAGTAGGATATGAATAGTGATGGTATAATTTAAGTCTAACATGATCTCTTTCTTACAAGCTAGCTTATGAAACTATTGTGCCATAGCATCACTGTCCCTGCCCAAGTCCCCAACAACCACCCCCTACTCAATCCAGAGGCAAATTGTCAGTTCATTGGACAGTTAAGTGAGAGTTCTGGAATGGCTCCTAAGTAGATACGGGGACCTTCTTGTTGATGCTGGTTCAGGTTCTTCTGGATCATAGGTTAGATCTCTAGCATCATCTACTTGAATGTCAGGACTAGGGAGATCAAATACCTCCCCCTCAGAGAATTCAGCTTCCTCTTCATCATCTATTGGGTTGTCTATGATGGGTACTGGTGCTTCTTCCTCCCATTCTTGATTGTTGTAGGGCTCTTCTTCCTCCCATTCCAGAGCTGTGAGGTAGGGCTCCTCTATATCTTCCTCAATAATCTCTTCTGATTGCTTATCATCCTGCCCAAGTATTGGATGGTCCTGATGTAAGGGCTGACTAGTCCTATCTTCATCTCTTTTTAGTTCCAGCTTCTGATGACATGGCTTCATCCGGTTTATGTGAACATTCATCTGTCGGCCATCAGGCATAGCCAGCATGTAGTTAACAGGAGACATTCTATGGATGATTTGATGGGGACCAGTCCATGGCAGATGGAACTTGGTAGACTGTCCTGGTTTTACAGCTGGGTTATGCAAATACACTTTATCACCAACCTGAAACTCTCTGGCCTTTCACCCTTTATTTGCAGTATGAAACCGTTTTTCTGCAGCTTCAGTAGAGTTTTGAATGGCTTCTTGATAGGCCTTGGAAAGTCTCTTCTTCAGCAACTGCAGATGCTTCTCCACTGGATGTCCAACTAATTCAGCTGGTATTGGCCAACTAGCAGGGAGTATCATTTCATGCCCTGTGTTCAAATAGAATGGTGAGTAACCAGTTGATGAGTGGGGTATGGAGTTGTATGCCATCAAGGCATATGGCAGCCAGCGGTCCCAGTCTCTACCATCACACTCTACAAAATGTGCCATTGATGCATTAAGGGTACGGTGGAGTCGCTCTACCCTTCCATTTCCTTCAGAATGGTAGGCTGTTGTTTGGATCTTCTTTATACCCAACTGTCTGCAGACTTCAACAAACAGATTTGATAGAAAATTCCGTCCTTGATCTGTCATCAAGCGAGTTGGAACACCATGCCGTGTGATGATCTGGCATATGAATGCTTTGGCAATAGATTCTGCAGTCTGGTCCTGTAGTGGTATTGCTTCTGCCAGCCTGGTGAAGTGATCAATAAAACTTACATAATAGCGGTTTCCTTCTGAGCTGGTTGGTAGTGGACCAACAACATCCATGGATACCAGCTCCATTGGATAACTGGGTTCAAAGGCCATCTCCAATGGTACCCTCAAAGATGAAGGGGTTTTCCTTTGGGCACAACTATGACATGCTTTGACATAGTCACTGACATCCTTTAACAACCCTGGCCAGTAATATCGCTGCTTCACCCTAAGTAGTGTTCTTTGGACTCCTGGGTGCCCAGCCCAAGGAGCATCATGACACTCTTCCAAGACCACCTGCTTCAGTTTGTTTGGTACTGCCAGTCGCCACTGGGTGATGTCTTCCTTTCCCTCCAACCAGTAGATAATTCCTTGCTTCTTGATGCCCTTCCCATTCTCTAATATCTCCTTACACCACTCATCCTCTTCTTGAAATAATGCAAGTTCTTGCTTAGTGTGCCCATCAATGGTCACTGATGTTACTGCACGGCTCAGTGCATCTGCATTGGTGTGTTGTTTCCCAGGTTTGTGTACTACTGTATAGTCAAATTCTTCCAGTCGCAATGCCCATTTGGTGAGTCTAGATGATGGGTCACGTAGGCTTAGCATCCACTGCAGTGCTGCATGATCAGTAACCAGGGTAAATTTATGCCCCAATAGATAACAGCGGAAATGTCTAGTTGCCCATACCACCGCAAGAAGTTCCCTCTCAGTGGTGGAATAATTCCTTTCAGCAGAGTTAAGCTGTCGGCTGCCATATGCAACAGGTCTTTCACCCTCATCAGTTTCCTGTGAGAGAACTGCTCCTATTGCTTTCCCAGATGCATCAGTAGCTAAGATGAAGGGTTTTGTAAAATCTGGGAAGATAAGTACTCTTTCTGAACACAGGATCTCCTTCAGCTCCAGAAATGCCTTTTCTTGTCCAGGTCCCCATTCAAATGGCTCCTCTTTCTTGGTGAGTTTTGTCAATGGTTGAGCTATCTGGGCAAAGTTTGGAACAAACCTTCTGTAATAGCCAAACAAGCCCAGCAACCCTCTCATCTCACGCACATTGTTTGGTTGAGGGAAGTTGCTGACCGCTTCAATCTTTAGGGGGTCTGGTTTGACACCTTCTGAAGTGACCAAATGTCCTAGATATTGCACTGTATTCTTTGCAAAATTACATTTATCTAGATTTGCTTTGAGGTTGGCCCTTTCAAAGATCTCCAGCACATGACTCAGGCGGGTTGCATGTTGTTCAATAGAGGTACTGTAAACAACAACATCATCCAAGTAGACCAAGCACTCTGCTCCTTTGATCTCAGCTAAAAGGTTATCCATTAGGCGCTGGAATGTTGCAGGAGCCCCTGTTAACCCAAAAGCCATGCGTTTGTATTCAAAGTGTCCTCCCACTGTAGTAAAGGCAGTTTTCTCTTGATCTTCTTCTGCTACCTGGATTTGATGATATCCACTATGTAGGTCCAATGTAGAGAAGTACTGACAATTACCCAAACTCTCAAGTGTCTCATGAATCAGGGGTAATGGGTAAGCATCTGCCTTTGTGACTTCATTGAGAGCTCTGAAGTCAGTGCAAAATCGATACTTCACACAACCATCACTGGATTTCTTCCTCACTAGGACCACTGGTGCACTCCAGGGACTTGTTGAGGGAACAATAATTCCTTTATTCAACATTTCTGCCAGGTGCTCTTCCACTACAGGACGCAAATGATAGGGTACTCTGTAGGGTCGTTTGGTGATTGGTCTAGTGTCAGAGGTAGGAATATGATGTTTTACTTCCACACTACATCCCTCAGGTCCAGGCTCTTCAAACACTGATGCAAAGCGCTGTAGTACTTCAGCCAGAGTCTTGGCATCATTTGATGTTAGATGTTGTAGCTTATCCTTCATTTTGTGTTCAAACTTTTTCTTTTCCTCTGTGGAAAAACTGGTCACTGTAGCTACTTTGATTCCTTGATCTTCACCCTGGATAAACTCTGCCCATCCCATATGTTGCTTTCGGTGGATAGTTATGGGAGCCTGAGTCAAATTCACAACACTCATGACTGTTTTTCCATGGTGTGGCCTATGGATGCTCCTCCCTGCCCGTAGTCCTGATGGAGATGGTGCTGGCTCAATCAATACATTCTCATTGTTGATACCCTGATGAGTTGACACTTCCACCAAAACCTCGGAATAGGCTGGAACACTCAGGTGTTTGAGTGCATACACATCAAAAGTGGACTTATCCAGTTCCATCACATTAGTTCTATTGGTTTCTGCCTCTACTCTTTCTCCGGTTTTCTCTTGCACCTGACATTGCTCCTGACAGTATTGCCTCTGGTAGCCCCCTTCTGGGTGAAAGGCAGCTGGTCCCTGACCTTGCTGTTCCCGACAGCACTGCCTCTGGCAACCCCCTCCTGGGTGAAAGGCAGCTGGTCCCTGACCTTGCTGTTCCCGACAGCACTGCCTCTGGCAACCCCTTTCTGGGTGAAAGGCAGCTGGTCCCTGACCTTGCTGTTCCCGACAGCACTGCCTCTGGCAACCCCTTTCTGGGTGAAAGGCAGCTGGTCCCTGACCTTGCTGTTCCCGACAGCACTGCCTCTGGCTACCCCCTTCTGGGTGAAAGGCAGCTGGTCCCTGACCTTGCTGTTCCCTACAGCACTGCCCTTCCTCAACACTATTCACTAATCCACTACATTCCTCTATACACATGCCCACCTCATCCTGCACTCCTTGGAAGGTCACACCCTGGTGACAAACATCAATGACTGCTCCAAGTTTGTGGAGAAGGTCCCAGCCAATCAGTCCATCTTCTGATAAGTCCACTGTAGCCACTACAAATGTATGTTGGATCTTTAAATGTTCTATCTCACACAAAACTTGTTGAGAGCCTTGCACACCAATGGCTGCTCCTGTCACTCCTCGTGCTTGTACTCCTCTGGCCTTCAGTGGAACCCCTGAAATGGCCTCCTTAAGGATGCTTATTTCAGCCCCAGTGTCTACTAGCAATCTCTTATTAACACCATTAATTTTCACCTTCAGATGCAATCTGCCCTCTGTTGATGATACACTGGGGACTCTCTTTTGTAACCCCTCTAGTTCTGGTGGCCGGGCTGCTGGGAGGCTCCCGGCCCCTTGTCGTTTGGGGTCCACTCATTCTTATTTTGACTGGAGGGGAGTGGCCACTCAGATCTGCCTCTGCCTTGATATTGCTGTTGTACTCTATGGGCACAAGCAAATGAGAGGTGACCAGGATCTCCACAAACAAAACAGAATCTTTGTGATGGTTGAATCTTTCCCCTCAACTCATTCTTACTTTCAATGGATTGCCTGTTGCCTTGAGCTGCCTCATTCTTACGCCGACTAGCACATTCCCTAGCAAAGTGGCCTTGACCTCCACATGCAAAGCAGCCCCTAAATTGTCTTGTTAGAGCCTGTTGAGGAGGCTGCTGTTGCTGCAGGGCATTAATGTGGGATGGTTCTGGGAGGTCAAGTGGTCTGCCATAGATGACTGAAAATATATCTCCTGGTTTATGCATGGTTGCTTGTTCAACCCTTTCTGCAACCACAATGGCAGACTCCAAATCCTTAGCCGGGTGAATTTGTAGAGTCACAGCAGCTGGACCATGGAGACCTTGAACAAATGCTGCCAGGACAGTGCGCTGCAGCTGAGTGCGGGCCCAAGTTGCTTCCTGAGGGTCAGATGGAACCGGAATAGCTTTTAATGCAATTGTAAGGCACCTGTCTGCATATGCTCTTGCACTCTCTCCTCCTTGCTGTTTAATGTTGCTTAGTGCTAGCAACCACCGCTCTGGATCACATGTCTTTTCAAATCGTCCCAGCAACACCTGTTCGTAGTCCTGGAAGGTAGCATTCTCTTCCAGAAGTTCTGGATGAGTGTCAATACAGGATAGAGCCGCCCCTGTAGTCTTCAGTCGGCAGATGAGTTTTTTATCAGTATCCTGCCAATTGCCAGTTTGTGCCACCAATTTTATATTCTGCACAAACTCTCTGGCAGTCTGACCATCAGTAGTCTCCCCAGAAAATGTTTTGATCAAATTCTGGAGGGACAGATCTTTGCGGACAGGTGACAATGCTGGTCTACTCAAATCCAGGTTCCTTCTCATGTCCAATTCTAAAGCCAATCGTGCTCTTTCTTGTTCAGCCTGCATGGCTCTGTCTTGTAGAGCTATTGCTTGGCTCCGTAGATTTTCCAACTCCATTGAGACCTCTGGTGGTAGGGTTTTATCAGATTCTTCACCAGTAGGCATTGTTGCAGCCTATCCCACCGCTGCCACCAATTATGTAACCAGAGGTCGGGAGTTGGAATGAGTACTCAGAGTTGGAGTATGTACAATAATGGAATATATTCTCCAGGAGCAAGCTCACACAACAAATATGCTCTTAATTCTACTTCTATTTTCTAGTTTCTCTTAATTCTATTTTAATTTAAACTACAAATGGCAATAGTCGGCAATAGTCATCTAAAAATCAATCATAACCATATCAGCAACCATCATAAGAAAATCTAACTATCTAACTATCTGTCCTGATAATAACTATCTAAACTATTCATACCATCTATACTCAGCTAGCTCAGTAAACTCAACTATCTCACTTAGCTCAATCTAATCTCAACTCTCTAAACAATAAACAACATATCATCATATTCATCTCTATATACCTAGATATCTATCTGAACCTCTCCAGCTATCAGAAAACAACATTTGACAACATTATCTTATCAATACCTTACATATATCTCTATTTCTTCATATCACTAGTGAACCATAATAATATTCATATTAATCTCTATGCGTCTATTCATCTACATCTCTATTCATCTATGTCAATAATCTTTTTATTATTCTATATCTCTATGTTCATCTAATTAGCATCAAATAATCAATAATTTATCTGTCTACCTGCATATATCTAGCATCCATCTCATAATTATTCACCTGCCTCATCTCTCGTCCCCGTGTGCCCCGCCCGATCTGGTTCACGTTACCGATTTGACAAAAATATCTCCGAGCAAGAGCAGAACCGACCGCTTACTATTGCATTCTCTTTTAGACTGACTTTCTTTCAAAACTAGAGAAACAGTTTTGTGAAGGACACTGCTTCCCCTAGTTATAAAATTAGGCTGGAAGCAGTAAAACGTGACCTCTGATCTAGCCACTGGTCTTTGAATTAGGAGAGCTGGTGAAGACAGAGAAGGCATGGCACGAGGGAATTGAGAGAGCACAGCAGAGAGCCGGGCAGCTACAGCCCCAGACTCCAAACTAAGATGATATCCTTAATCTAACAAAACAAATGACAACATTCAATAGTTCACACACACATACACCATTACAAGATTATGACTGTAAGTATGTGTGATGTAATTATTGACGATGCCTAATGTGACTGTAACATGTTATTTGATGGCAAATAAAATATTATCTTATCTTATCTTACTCTGCTTCTTTCACAAACAATCTTCTCTTACTTTTCTCTTCACAAATAATCATTTTTCCTCTTTTAATTTCCGGATCCCTCTTTACCTCCGCCAATAGTTTACAAGCTACTGCCAAAAAATTATTTCTGTCAAGAGCTTAAACTTGTCTACAGCTCAAATTAGTTTTAAATTCCAATATCAAACTTAATAGGTGCATTGTCTCTTTAATTTTTTTTTCCAATTGTGAGGTCTTTTCACACTAATTAATCCATTTCCTTATTTTCCATAAAATCTATAGGACTTTTAGGAAAATCTATGTCGAATTTTGAACGTAAAATGACGTTTGTATACTGAATGTACGCTGAGGGTTTGTCTGTACTGTAGATTCTATTAATTTTAATTACTACTATACATAATATTGTTTTTATTAATTCAACTTATAATGAAATTTCACAAATTGAGAAACACTCTACATACGAATGAGTGAACTAGAATACTTAGTTTCCGTCCAGCAACAAAACAACCTGTTATTGTTTCTACGAGCGATACCTCTAATTTAATTATCGATAATCGTGCAATCGATATGTCATGAATCGATACACGATACCAGTTGTCGGAGAGGTATTTGTCGCAATGCATTAACTGCATTAACCGCATTTTGCAGTGCAGTTAAACTTTCACTTTAAAGGTTTCAGAGACGGAGAGGAGTGTTTCAACATTATCGACTGCATTTGCTAACTGGCAATTATTATAAAATAAAACCGATAATAAAGAAAAATATTAAAAATATTTATACAATTAATAAAATAGACAGGAAGTGATAGCCGTGAGCCGTAGCTGGTATCTGTTCAATCAGATAGAGATAAGCTGTGTTCTCGTAGGTCCTGTTTGAAACGGTGACCGATTAGATTGGTCAGCAAAAAAGACACTGTTATCTGCTGTAAAATCACTTCCCGGTGGTTCGGAACCCACCTAAAACTGTAGGTCCAACTTATCAATTCCAACATCCAACTCATATACACGCACAGGTCTCAAACCTGTGTGGGCTTCATCTTAAGAAAAAATCTTGATATGAGAAGTGAAGAACGAAATTATAATAGTGTATGAGTTTCTTGAATTTCTAGGATTATTGCTGTGCTTGGATTATGTGACAAGGCATTAGTAATTGTTTGAATCCTTGAATGTATTTTGAGTTTTATATGTTCTAATATTGTAGGCTACAGTACTAATGTATATTTTGTCTGAGGATGAAGCCAACATAGGTTTGAAACTTGAGCGTGAGTAATGAGTTGCATGATGGGGAATATAATTGATAGCCTACTAATTTTTTCAACTCATTTAATGTAACTTCCATGTACCGTAATTATTATTTTTTAATATTTATCATTTTATCTTAATTGAAAAATTCCTTCAGATTGGGTAGTAAATTTATAACAATTTTCTATAAATCATTATCGTGAAATTGTCATTAATGAAAGATTAGATTGATGAAATTGGATAAAAATTTCAAAATCAAGTCTCATCCATCTTTAGTACAAGGACTGAATAATATACGATTCCACAGAAAAGACCGGCAAATCCCAATGGAATCAAGGGACTCCTTGATTGCAGATATACAACTGAGATTACGGTAAAAATCTTTCCTATCAACTACTTATTCTCTTTCTCTCTTATCTTTCTCTCTCAATTGCTACCGTAGTCTCTCACACTATCTTTCTCGCTCCTTTACTTTTTCACCAACTCACTCCCTCACCCTCTCACACACTAATTCACTCATTCTTTCTCTCACTCTCTCTTATTTTCAGCATAGATTTTTCTCTTCCTCTCCAACTGCGAAAGTGTAACCAATTCTAGTCGCGTATATTTTTGTCAGTTCCATTTCTGAAAAGAAGAAAAATCCTTTCACTTGGACCCCGCCATTTTTTTTATTTTTATTACTACTACTATTCTTTTGCCAGCATCACACCACTCATTGTTACCAGCGCAGATCAACTAATAACAAAAATAAAAAAAAGTGAACTATTGGCAAACATAACCAAACTTTTGTTTGGAGGGAACCAAAATACTGTACAAAACCGAATTACGCGGCAGGCTGTTTTGACCGTAGAAATAATGGCATATCTACTTTTATATCTATATTTTAGGAGGTGAACTACTTCTATGGTTTTGACTATCATAATTTCAGCAGACTACCACTGATTTCTCCACAATAAACAAGCCTGAGGACTGGAGGTGGTTTCATCTTTCTTTCATTTCTGGGTCTAGATATGTAGAATTCGTCATTAGTAACAAACTGATATGTTTATTTCTCTAAGATAACTTTATTAATAACACATATACTTTTGAACGTAGAATGACGTTTGTATACACTGAATGTAGATTGATATAGATTCTACTCCTTTAAATGTTCTTATTTCTGTCTCAAGTAATATTTGGTGAAAGATATGCTTAAATCTTACCATAAATTATAATAGAGGAAATAGTATGCTATAATATTGATATAGTATTGGTAGCAAGAATGGGTTTTTAGTTCCATTTCTGAAAAGAAGAAAAATCATGTTTGCAAGTAAAATTTATTACTTTTGTTTGATCAATTGAAAATTAAACTGAGAAATTATTATTTTTCAATATTTATTCTGCAGATGGAATTTTCACTTTGTTAATCTCATCACTCAATAATCTTTATATAGGCCTATGGAACACTCTTATTGAAAACAACTTTTATTTTCTCTCTTGTTTGTTACTTCTTGGTTCTTGATTTTGACACTGATTATTCCTTGATGCTCCTCCCACCAGTGGGCGTGACTTGTTAGGGCCTTTAGCCAATCACAGACCTTCAATGAAGTTCAGCCAATGAGAGGCACTTTCACCCTCAGCCAATAGTATCATTCTGTGTTTAGTATATATTAAGCTACTCTGTACTTTTGTTTTAGTTTGTTTGAGATTGATAGTGGTGTAACAACCGGAACTAGTACCTAACAGTTTTCAATAAACTTGGTAGGAACAACTTCAAGTCTTTTTCATTATGAATATCTTCCACAATATCACCTTCACCATTACAAATAAAATTATATTGAAGTTTCATGTTATGTGAAATTATTCTTTTTATCTGTAAGCAAGTGAAACAAAAAACAATTATTCTATTTTTACTCCTCGCATTTCAAATAGCTAAATTTTTGTTTTCAATGTTGAAAAAATGACTAGAAGTAAAGCCACGAAACTGTTCCAGTGCTCTAGTAAAAGATGAGAACCTCAAAATCTCTCCTTTGTTTAATTGAATTATGGAGTTCCATAACATAAATAAAGACCTATGAATAAATGAGAAAGTGCTATTTACATGTTGAATCGTATCATATTTTGATAAAAAAGTATAATTTTTGTGGATATGATACAAAATACCTTTGAAATTATACAGCACATTGTGAGTTTACAGTTTGAAATATTTCAGTTACAAACCCTAAGAAGAGTTCGAAATTCAGTCACTTCTACACCAAAAGAAAAGTGGACCAAAGCCTCATCCTGAAAGTTTCACTATTCTAGAGCAGTTAGTTTCACTAATCTTGAACAATTCCAAATAAATTAACTGCGGCCTTACATTCAATTCAGTCTATACTAACATGATAACGTATTATGTCTTACAACACAAAAAATTAAAACAAATAATCTTCCGGAAAGATAAAAACCATAGTACAACCAAGACAACGTTGGAAAAGCCCGAACGGGAGTTCAAAAATCACCGATTTCTCAGAGATTATCATTACCAATAGGCTTAAAATAATCGATCCCAATTTATAGCAAAAGACTGCAACAAAGGCCACCTACTTTTACCTCCAATTATCGACGAATAGCCAGTGAAAGTATTGAAGGATAATTTAAAAAATTGGGAGAAATGTAATTTATTACGTCGAAGAAAAATTACTACACAACCGATAATCCCTTTTCTTTCTTTCTGACAATTTCTATTTCTTTCACTTATTACAGGCTGTAAAAAGTAACAACTTCCACAGTTGATGATAACAACTGAAAGTTTTCTGTCTAAATAAACCATCCGGACATGCATCACACGAGAAAATAATAAAATCTGTATTGACATCATACGGGTTGTCAGAAATTACAGAGCACAACACAATAGCAGCCACAATAATTCTTATTATTAGGGTAGCAACAGTCAATTACTATGCTATCTTTACTATTTTTCTCAAGATCAATGTTGCAATTTGCACTGATTTACAGCTTACAGGATTGTACATCCTACAAAATTATTTTACAGTCAACATGAACATCTGCACTATATGAATACAATATGATTGCACAGTCAAAATGAACATCTGGCCAATGTGGGTATCATACGCTTTCCAAATTGAAAAAGAAATGAAAGGGTAATGGAACAGAGCTTTTAATAATTGGAAAAATTTTCATTTAAATTAAATAAGGGTCATTAGCACTATAACCCCGCATTCTTAAAAAGTGTCATTGAACAGTAGATTCCTAACCTAACCTAACCGGGTCTTAGATTTGGTTAGGTTAGGAATCTACTATTGAATGAACCTTTTTTAAAAATGCGGAGTTAGGCCTATAGTGCAAAATATCCTTTATGTCAGTCTACAGATTTCACAAAAAACGGCAACAATTTCGAAAACTTAATTTGGCACATAGCTTACTCTAAACTCGATTGAGTGCACCTGGAAGCCTGATTTTTCATTTTCCTTTCAGAATTTTCCAAATTAATGTTCAAATTTCACTTATGGGCACTATTATTGTTCACAATTGAATTATTTGAACCTATCTTTGAAGTCCTCTTAGTTTTGGAAAGACAAAACTTGATTGTACATGAAAATAAAGTTGTTAATCCCTATTTTGACAATTTGAACTCTCATTAATTACGAATTATTCTATTTATTTATTTATCCCTTTTAGGGGGGGGGGGGGAAGAAATAAATAATAAAGACAATAGCAACAATGTTTTAATGTGTTGATGAGAAACAGAATTGTAGAACTCTATTTTTACAATAATTTGAAATGTGAAGGTGTGATCAATTTTGAAGTATAAATCATTAATTAATTTTCACATTTCTTGTTTTGAAAAAATTTTCACATTTCGGTACTGTAGCTACAAGAATTGCATCTCTACTAGCTAAGTTACAATGAAATTTTGAACACACTAACAACGTATAACAGTAGATATCCTGAAATTTTTGATACAGAAATGTATGACAACAGAGAACATCATGCTTCAAGGCCCAATGAGTTCAAGAGAAAACAGAAAGAGTTTTCTGGTAAAGCTTCAAAAAGCTTTAAAAAAATGAAAATTAATAGAACAAAGTGAAAAATAAAGTAGATAATTGAAAACTAAAAGAACAATGAAAAAAAAATAAAGTGCATCATTAAAAACTAAAAGAAAAGAGAAAAAATAGGATCAAAATTAGGTTAAGCATCAAAAAGCTTTAAAAAAGTTGAACCTCAAAGAACAAGCCCTTAAAAAATAATCCGATACAACGGAGTATCTAAGGATCTGACGAATTGAATAATAATTATTATAATTATCAGTTGTGCTGTTAGGCATATGCAACATTCATACTAACCTCTCTACCTTTCAATTCAACTGCTTAAGGTAAGGTATATTACCGTATTTATATATACCTGAATATAAGGTTGATTGTTGACATCAATTTTTTTTTAAATCACAGTAGGATTATCAATATTTAAATTTTTAGTTTCGTATTATTTAGATTTAGATATCTATTATTTCAATTCCTAATTTGCGTCTATTTTTTCTATGATTTTTCTCAACTCTTCACTGACTTTCCACATGATTTCTCGTAAAACTGTGACAGAAGAGTGGCAGCCCCAAAAACACGCAAACACTGTCCCTTAAAGATTTAAGCCACGCGGTAGGAGCCTGGGTTGTTAGGTGATCATAAAAGTAAGTGCTTCAGGGGGCTGTACACATTTCTGCTGCTTGCTGCCACCCCAAACTAACACGTGGCCAGCTCAGGTTACCCCCCCCCTCCCCGACCATCCAACACAACTTCTAAACAAAGGTTTTTCACAGCATCTGACGTCACAGTATTTGTGACACGTGCTGGGAAAAAAGAAAATTCGGGGAAAATTGCTCAGAGTTTTACGACCTTGAAAATAGTGCATAAAAAAGTTGAAATACCCTGGATATTGTGGAATTGCCTAGCAGTATGGAACTCTAAAATATGAAACAATAACTGAGTAGAATATGTAGAGGAGTGAATTTTGTAGAATCAAAAACTCTGTTGCAGTACCGTATCTTCACCACTAAACAATCGAAAGTAAATTTCGATGATCGATATATAAATAATCTAATATCGAAACTGACACTGTTTTCCTATTTAATATATGATTTTCACTTACTTATACTGGAGATACTGGAGGGATGCATTCCACTTCTTAAGAGGAGCTTCATCAGCCCAAACTCTTTAGAAGTGAAATGCATTTCCCCCCTAATACCTCCAGTATAAGTGAGTGTAAATCATATATTAAATGGAAATTCAGATTTGATATTAGATTTTCTTTGTAGTGGCAAAGGTGATATTGTGGAAGGTATCCATAATGAATAATAAACAAATTGAGAAACTAGTTTCGGTTGTTACACTATTATCAATCTCAATCAAACTAAAACTAAAGTACAGAGAAGCTTAATATATACTAAACATGGAATGATACTATTGGCTAAGCGAGAAAGAGGCTGACATGTTCACAGTTTTTAGTTATTGATTTGTTTCGTATTTTTGATTGTTACTCCTCCCACCAGGGGGCGGGACTTGTCAGTCAATCACAACCTTCGATGAAGGTCAGCCTCTTTCTCGCTTAGCCAATAGTATCATTCCATGTTTAGTATATATTAAGCTTCTCTGTACTTTAGTTTTAGTTTGATTGAGATTGATAATTGTATAACAACCGAAATTAGTTTCTCAATATTTTTTTTTATAAATGTGGTTGTGACAATTTCGTCTTATTATTCATGATATTAGATTTTTCATCAAGTACTTCGTCATGGAAAACATCACAGAATCGATATCTGTAGCAAACCCAAAGCTAAACCTAACAGTCCTATCGATTCTCTTAGTCGATTGTTTCATGGGGAAGATAATTATGGAACTACAGCCAAAAATTCTGTAGTCGGATAATGAAGTATTAATCTATTAATTGTATTTTATTTTTAAACAATTAAATATAGAAATAAATTTTGCACTTTTCGACCCGATAGTTCAAACAGCGCCAGGTGTACCAACCAACTCACTGCAACCCACCATCAACAGCATTCACTGACAATGCCCAAAATACTTCTGAATTTGAATAAATAAATTTTATTAAAAAATTTTAGTTTGTTCTAGTCAGTAAACATGAAAGTTATTACATTTTATAAACAATTTAATTTACGAAATATGCAGGGAGAAGAAATAGATTAATTGGCACAGGAGATAAAGACATAGCAATGAATACAGATACTATCTGTACTATAGATAGTATCTGTATTCATTGGAAATAGTGATGAAGATTAAAGACAGCGATGGACAGTGGAGAGGAAAGATCAAGAAATTAAAGAAAAAAAGACAGAGTTTCCCCGAACTTTCTGAAATTTCCCGACTGAGCCGGACACCGGACGCCTAGAATCCCAAGGCAGTGACTATCGAATATAGAGTACAAATAGACCTAATTGGCAATGACTGTCTATAACGATAATTGTCCCGTGTTTCGGAGGACACGTTAAGCCGTCGGTCCCGGTTGCATATTAAAAAAAAAGCAGTCCTTAAAAAAGCGGCGAGGTGGAACTACCCGTAAGGGTCTCCCCACCACGAAAAGCCATACGAATTTACTTTACGATAATTGTATTATTGATTAAGCAATGCATATCTTACTGTACTAATACTTCTTTGTGTACGGTACTACGGTATTTATATACTATTTAAAGCCTATGAGAGTAAATAACTAAACAAGAATTTCTGTTTGACAGGAGACCTAGGATATTACTAATTTTATCACATTGTTATCAGTACTAATAAATTATTAATAAGTTTGTCAATACTTTGTTGTTCTCCATAGCAACAAGATAGTATTTTTCGGTTTGAAAGTTTCTATCAAAATAATTTTATATTATAGACTACTATTTACTGTTTTCAGTGTTTCGTTGTGAGGGAACTTTCAAATTGGTTGCCTTCAAGTGAAAAGGGATCATTTTATTATTAATATTTTTCGAGTGGAGTATTTTGGGGAATCTAAATTTTCAGCGTTAAAATTAGCCTCCATGTTTTAGAAAATATAATATTCAAAATTTGTGAAGAGAGCAGTTTTGGACTTGAGTCTGTTGCGCCGTCACATTCATTGTAATTTTGTCACAAAAATAAATAAATAATAATAATAATAATAATAATAAATAATTATATCGTGTGACCTGGCTGGCTCAGGTCTGGTGTCACAGATATAAGGTCACATCTTTTTTTCTGAGGATGAAGCCCACATAGGTCTGGGACCTGTGCTTGGGTAATCAGTTGGATTATGGTGATTGATCAGTTGGACCTACAGTTTTAGGTGGGTTCCGAACCACCGAAAAGTGATTTTACAGCAGAGAACAGTGTCATCTGAATCAGTTCAGGATTCAGGTCCTCTAAAAGTGACGACTGTTTTTAGGCAGCCAGGAAAAATATCAATTGATTTTTATAATTATTTTTTTAAAAAAATATTATAATTTTAGTATTTAAAATGAAATAAATAAAAGTGAATGTTAATGACAGGCTTCACGTGTCCTCCGAAACATGGGAGTGGCCCAAGGAAAGTCTTTCGGTCATAACTGGGTTCGAGACGAGGACCTCACAGTAAACCGGGATTAATAGTAAAATATGTTGTTATAATAAATGTTGAAATAATTGATAATCTTGTTTGTCAAATACAGAAAAATTTATTCTCAAACGATTGTCAAATAATAATAAGCGCATGGCTTTTAATGGTGGGGAGACCCTTACGGGTAGTTCCACCTCGCCGTTTGTGCCATGTTACGGGGAACATGGTGGACCTACTGTTTTAGGTGGGTTCCGAACCACCGGGTAAGTGATAATAAAGCTTGTAACATCAAGTCATTGAAGCACTGTCACCCATCCAAGCGCAGTCTTGAGCGGTCGTGACTGAACATCACGATCACTTGAACACCACGCTCACCGCATGACCAATCACCACCATTGTCAAATAAAAACTAATATTATCCTTGAACGATATTCAACTAAAATATAAACGGATTGATTCTCTAAAATAAAGACAAAATAAAGGTAAGTAAAAACAAATGTATTTAGAGTAAAAAATATTAATACAATATAGAGGAGATTATGAAGAAGAAATATTCGTTTCTGCACGGAGTAGGTACTATCCTCTAGTTTTCAAACCAAATAATTTCTCAACATTCAAATTTAAAACAAACACTTCTAAGAGAAGAAATAGGTACTGCAGTTTTAAAGATGTAACGACTGCACCACAGTAATTCAAAGTTAACATGCCAGATTGACGCTAATAAAACTTTACAACCACATAAAACCCTCCACAACTGAATTGCTAAACCAATCAATACCACAGTCTCAATGTCAGCTATTCGTCACTTTAAGCAAAATGTTCTATGCAAATAAACCAATCTCGTTGTGCCAGGATTTTAGCGCAAAATAGAAAATACAACTGACACTGACATGCAATGTCGCAATGCCGCCTACATGCAAGTGCATGCTAAGTTTTAGACAAGTTAAGAGGCTTAGCGTTGACGAAGCCTTGCCGGTAGCGGTTTCTAGTTGAATAATAATGTAAATGAAACTCTGTTCTAGTGAGTAGAAGGTGCAGAATTAACACAAGGTGATGTTTATTGATAGCGTAAAACGGTATTAGTATGAGTAGTTCATGGTTCAAGGTTGAAGAAAAACTTGAGGTCACATGTTACTTTGTGTGACAAAAATGTTAGGAAATTTTAATTGGAATGCGACAAAAATTTCAGGGATATTCTAATGAGGATGTGACATGAATTGAAGTGAAGAATTAAGACCACTAAATTAGCTGAGTAAGTAAAATTGCAATGTTGCTAATTATATAGATTATAAAGTCGCCAAAAGAAGAGCCTAATTCACATTGACAGTGCACAAATCGATAGCAGAACATTAAAAAAACATCTTAAACTTTAGATACAGGTTTACTCACTGAGTAATTCAAATGTTAATTGTAGAAAGGATCTGGAAATTAAGCTCAGATTCCAAATTTTGTAAAATTAGTAGCTTACTCACCATCATTGTCTAAGTTTCAAGCTTGTTTCAACTGAATAATTGTTTTGTAAAATTGAGGTATGAAGCACTTACCTGAAACAAAGAGAAAAATGAATCGAATGAATATATAAAAATAAAGATAATAAAGAATAGAAACAAGACAGGTCGATTGCAATAGTTATCAAGATAATGATGATGATATGATTGATGATGATGATGATGACAACAACAATGATTATAATCATGATGGAATGAAGGTGATAATGTTTGTAATAACTTAGATAGCTGGAAAACACAAAAAAAATAAATAAAAAAGCAATAACTTTTAAAAAATAATTTCTTATTCTGCTATCGCAACTCCTAATTTCAGATCCTTCATTCATCCACTACATCTTGATTCTACATCTAGTAATTCTGAGATTACTAGTACAGTATCTTAAAAATATTTTCAATTAATTTCCCTCTTTCCTTTTATTGAGTTGGAAACACAGAGAAAGGTAGAATCATCCATCACTTTGAATGGAGATCAGGATTGAGATTAGCTAGATAAAAATTCACCAGAATTGTGATTACAGCATGAAAAAAACCGTCGGTAGCAAATGGTTTGAAACAGAAGCAGTCTATCAGAAATCTTGATCCGACAGACAATCGCCAAAGGAAACCAGACTTTCCATTTCTGTGCTGCAACAATTTCTTGCTGTCAGACGTTTTTCTTGGCCTGCACATCTGAGTGATCCATATCTGTATGAGAAGGAGCATTACTGAAGACACTATGTACAAAAAGCAGCCATTTTGTACAAAAAAACACCGTTATTGTTCAGCGAAATAGTGATCATGAGTGCGGAAAGAAAACTACGTCTACTGCGTGAATAGATGAACTTACAAGATCTTGTGAAGTTTACAAAAACCAAGACACTTAGAATAGAACATTTATATTAAAACACGATAAAAAGAATATAATACAGGTTTTATTATATCGAATGGTACGCTATGTTTTGTAGTAATCTATCTATGCTAGTTATGCTGCGACGGGGCTTGGCTGTCTTGTATCGTACGTCATGGCGTTCACATCAGTATCGATGAATATCAACTCATGTATCGTGTTTTTATCAATATATCCATACCTTCTTACCAATACCATCATTTAATATCTAATATCTTACAACTGGATATCAAGACCTTACAAACTTTCAAAAAATCAAACAGCTATGTGTTTCCATTTGAAAGTCCAGAATTCGAATCAATCATATCCCACAAAAATGAAGTACTGCTGAATAAAAATGTTACAAACAATAAGCTCCATTAAATTTAGCAAAGATTAATTTCAAATGGATAAACTTTCAAACAGTTAGACATGAAATACGAGATTACAAGATCTTGTGAACTTAAAAAATCGAAAAACTTAAAATAAATTTCAAGATAAAAAGAAAAGACATAAATAAAATAAACTATACATAAAATAAAAAGAAAAGACAGGACAATAAGATCCTGCAAACTGCCAAAAAATTCAGACAGCTATACGTGTTTCCATTGGAAAGTCCTAAATTCTAATCAATCAGATTCTATGTATTTTCCATTGAATGATACACAATTTTATTTTTATGAACAGACTAACTTTAACTTGTTTGATGAGTACCGGTAAAGTAAATTTACTTTAGAAACTTGTTTCAAGAGTACTCTGTTAAAATGTTATGTAATATGATAGAAATTTTGAATACATCCAACAATAATCATCAATAATTTACAAGGAAGTAGAAACCAATATGTCAAAGTAGAATCATCAATAACACACTTTAAATAAATTAAGTGAAACTGATACCAATAAAATTATTGAAATTTCATATTGATATTATCAAATATCACATGGTATCATGGTACCATGGTTATAAATATATAAGAACTTGATATCATTTAATACATTAATAATAG
This sequence comes from Conomelus anceps, assembly GCA_948455865.1. Classification (NCBI taxonomy): domain Eukaryota; kingdom Metazoa; phylum Arthropoda; class Insecta; order Hemiptera; family Delphacidae; genus Conomelus; species Conomelus anceps. The sequence continues at coordinate 131,870 of CAOJWK010000239.1, read as the reverse complement.
TCTACTAACATCGTGTGACCTAGCTGGCTATTGGCCTACATAATATAAAATACATTATCAAGTGTATATGGAAAATTCCATTAAACCTACGAGATTTAGTAATTTATTTTTCGTAAATGTAATTTGTTTTGTTTTTTTAGTAAATGTTTTTCAAAACTGTGTTTCGTTTTTCTAAAACATCCTGATGGAGTAGCCAACAACAAAACCAATTGATGACGTAGTAGATGAGGTCACAAAATTCGGTACTCCAATCAAAAAGGAAAAACATTCCAAACTCGTTCTTTTTAAAATTTTACATACAATAACAACAATTAATTGTCCAATATATAGGGTATCTAGTCATCTGAACCATTTCTATAGTCAGTTTCTATATACTGCATATAATAGAAGAAATACTACATCTATACAATAAATATACATATACTGGCGGTTCTGGTAGTGCAGTTGGTTGGGGCGCTTGTCTGTGATAAGATAAGACTCTCGTTTCCTACAGCCTTGGGTTCGAATCTCATTCAGCCATGGATGTTTCTCATCATTCACCTCATTACCCACGCACAAGTTTCCAGACTCATGTGGGCATCATCCGCAATACAAAATTAAAAAAAAGCATATACTCTAGTACAGAAGGCCTACCCTTTTTTTATCTTTCAGAGGATGAAGCCCACCTGTGCGTGGGTAATGAGTTGGATGAAGGTGATGAGTTGGACTTACAGTTTTAGGTGTGTTCCGAACCACCGGGAAGTGATTTTTCAGCAGAGAACAGAGACGTTTTTGCTGATCAATCCAATCGGTCATCCTTACAAAGAGTGCCCAGGTGTTTCGTAGCTTGTCTCTGATTGAACAGATACCTGCTACGGCACTCGGCTATCACTTCCCTCTTGGCGATATCTTTCCCTCTTCTCTATCTATTGATTGACATGGTGACACAATAGTGTCCTCTCCTCTATAGCTCTTCTCATCATCTTTATTTCTTTCCTTCTCACACTCCTCTCCATCGTCATCCTCTTTCTCCCTATCTTTATCTCTTTCCTTCTCACTCTCATTCCTTTCCTCATTCTCAACATCTCACTTCCTCCTCAGAGAAGAGAAGACTGCAGCATTTCGCAACAGCGTTCAATCTGTGATGGATTCGCAACGCCTTTCTGCGAGGGAGGTTCTCCTCTCTTACAACTACTGATCTATATAGTAATAACCGATCAATATAGGTATATACTACAGCAGTATAATACTACATATTACAGCAGTATATAGTAATGGACAACGCAATACAATGACAAAAGAGGCCTTACTGAGACAAAATTGAAAATGGCAACACTTTCACTTGTTCATAGACAATCTAGGAAATACGATGTCTATTGTGGTGGAGTTATTTTTTAAATAGCTACCAGTGGAAAATATGGTGCAGTCTAGTTTTTAATGGCGTCAATGCATGTGTTTGTTGAATAATTCAAATAATAAATTTTGTATATTTTATAGTATTTAAACTGTGAATTTGTGAATATTTGATTGTAATGTCAAATGTCACTAGATGTGTTTTTTCTTCTTTCATTTATATATATTATATATTTATATTTCATATTATTTGGGTCTGCAGCAACTCCTCCATGCCTACAGTGTCGTTTTCCCTTGCATTAGAGTATTTATTGTCAACAGCATACATCTAATATGTTATTAGTGATTTTATATTGTTTAATTGGCACTTAATTAGCATTAGTGATATGTTAATATGTTAATTAGCATTAGTACTCTTGAATGAAGTGTCATTGATCATTTTTGTAGGCATTGTTTTTGGCAATAAAATAATTTATTATTATTATTATTATTATTATAATTCATGTGTAATGATAGGCTTGAATGAGCTTAACATGAAATCAAAACCTTTTTTTTTGTAATATTTCGATGAAAAAAAACATTAAATTGAATGAGGTTTGATTAGAATTGCAACTTTTTCCAGTAATATTTTACTCACATAATAGAAAATCAACAACTTGAGAGAGATTTAATTAAAATTAAAATATGAGAAATCACAACCATGCATGAAATTCACTTGTAATTGGATCTTTTCCATGAATAATTCCTCACATGATTACAAAACAACTAATAATTTGACTTGAAATTACAATAATTTTCTAGTAGTTCCACTGAAATAATGAAAAAATCATTGACTTGGATGAGAACAACTTGAAATTTCAAATTTCACCCACATTATAGAAAAGTTGATTAAAGAATAAATTTGATCTTGAATGAGATTTTAAGTAATATTCACTTAAATAATTATTTTTTGTAGATTACGTCTTTGAGACACCAGTTAAGGAGCATAAGACAAGTCAGATTAACAATATTATACACTAGTTACCATAATTACTATGTCAATTAGTTAGAGGTGAGGCTTAATTTTGATATGAAAGGAACTCTTGTACACTATAAAGAGCTTTATCAACTAAATATTTTTTCAATTGTTTTTTAAATATTTATATATTTTCAAGACGATTTAAATCTGCGGTAGTTTGCTGTACAGTTTCCTACCAATATAATAATAATGATAATGATAATAATAATAATAATAATAATATCTTTATTTCTGCGTAATGAAAATACAAAAGCAAATACAAATTAATTACACATGTTTTACAAGTAACACTGTACAATAATAATAATAATCTTGGTAACCTACGTATAGTTTACAAATAGCAGAAATATACAGCCATGCAAGTGATAAAGATCACGTCTGCATGGAGGAGGTAACTAGGTTTTTGATTGAATAAGCTACTATTGTGACTCACCAAGTGATAATCTCCTCAACTTCTTGTATTATAATCGTGTACGTCAAAATTTTGGTTAATATCACTCTTTTTTACATATAAAGTAGCTTCATACACATATAAGCAGGGTACAGTTAGGAGACCAAGTCTCTTGAACAACGGCAAACATGAATCTAATCTATTTACTCTTTCCTTACACCGAACCGCTTTCTTTTGGATTTTAAACACCCTATCAAGGTTTTGTTTTGATGAATTACCCCATACTAAGATAGCTTACCTAACATGTGACAGTAAGAGCCCATGGTAAGCTGTAAAAAGTAACTTTTTGTCATTGAATGAAATGAATGTGATCTCAATTTAACTTTGTAAGTTACAGTAAAACCTGTCTAAGACGGACCCCTTGTAAGACGGAAACCTGCTGAAACGGAATGTTTCATCCGGTCCCTAGGAATTTTGTACATTATGATCACCCTGTCTAACCCGGAAACCTGCCAAAACGGAAATTTTTTTCAGTCCAGTGGAGTTCCGCACTGTAGTTGGATTTTTACTGTAGTTGGAAACCGTGAGAATTAATCAATTAATCGATAATTTACAGAGATGTTTTGAGTTTGTGTTCTGGGTAGTAATGTAAGTAATTTATTATTTCAATTAATTTCAATGGCTAATCATATTATTAAGTTGTCAAACTAATACAAGAGTAGATCTAATTCAAATTTATACCCCGTAATTCAAAGTTACGCTGTCTCAAAGTGCGTAAATCGTTTCGCTGACACAGCAAAAACGCACCCCTCAGTTGCAGTACACTGGTGTTAAAAGGTAACGACGCCAACTTCAAAAACGCATTTCATTGGAGAAGTTTCATAACTTCGCTCTCCGTTCAAAATGATACCATCAAAAGAAACATGAAACTTGTTGAAAACTATACCCGCTTTAATGCACGACACAAAACTGAGTCGGGATCGCATTTCCCAACCAAACTAACTTCACCAAGTTCAAGGTTTTCGTGTGGAAAGTTTCTGCCCAACTTTGTTTTGATGTCTGGGGTGTTTGAATGGTTGTGGGGGGGGGGGGGAGAGGAGATAGTAAAAAGAGGGGGGGGGATAATATCGAGAGACGGGTTATGGAATGTGAAAATACATTTATTTTTCATTACATACATTTCATTAAAATACATAAATCCGTTCCATGTGCGGACTACTGCCGAAAGGTTTTCATTTGACTCAAAATATGAAAAAATGCGTTATAAGTTTAGGTGGTTCGGAACCCACCTAAAATTGTAGGTCCAACGCAATCACCATCATCCAAATCATTACCCAATCAGGACTCAGACCTATGTAGGCTTCATCCTTCCAAAATAATAACAATAAGCTAATAAAATGATAACAATATGGCTTTTAATGGTGGGGAGACCCTTACGGGTAGTTCCACCTCGCCGTTTGTGCCATGTTACGGGGAACATGGTGGACCTACTATTTTAGGTGGGTTCCGAACCAAAAAAAAGAGAATTTCAAAGAAGAAAGAAAATGGAATTGTTATTGACAATGTGGGACTGCCATTCGACAATAATATTCAATTTTAGACAATAAGTTGGTAAGGCTGTCCGGATATGGGGTATTTGTAATATTGGGGCATTGAAATTGAAATTATTGCCAAAAAATTCAAACAACAAACTTAGAGAAATTTACAGTAGAGTAACAATAAAGAGTAAACATTAAAATGTAGAGTAAATATATACAAAACTCCTACATACACTAAATTGTATTAAAAGAGAACATTAAATAATCCTCTCTACTACTTCACACCTTACTAGAATTGAACAGAGAGTTTAGAGAGTGAAGGAGAGAAAAATATAAGAGGGAGAAAGGATAGAGAAGGAAAACAAGAGAGAGAGACAACGATAAAGGGTGGTAAAAAACTGTTGAAGTGAAAGTTAGAGACAGTTTTAGTTGTCATTGGTAGAAGTCTACAGAGAAAAGCTTTTCACGATAAATTAGCTGCAGCTTACTGAACTGTACGGCAAACACGTGAGCAGATCACCGAAAAGGGAAAGAAAAGAAGATGAAATAATAAGTAATCGACGAAAGAGAGAGAGAGAGAGAGAGAGAGAGAGAGAGAGAGAGAGAGAGAGAGAGAGAGAGAGAGAGAGAGAGAGAGAGAGAGAGAGTGAGAGAGAGAGAGAGTGAGAGAGAGTGAGTGAGAGAGAGAGAAACAAGAGAGCAAATAAACCCCAAACGTAACAGTTGCGAGGGATGGTGGTTACTAATGGAATAGATACCTACTACTTATGCATTTAATTCGATTCCAACCGTGAGAAGTGTGTGGAAGCTAGTGAAGTGAAGTGAAAGCCTGGCTCCATGTGATAGCATGCTTTCCCGGCTTTTCCCGGCTCGGAAAAGCCACGTGTCGGTGCCGGAAAAGCCGTCAGTCGGTGAGGGTCAATAGCGTCATGTCTTGCGCATTTCCCCAGACGGGTTTCGCTCATTCACTTTCTCTCACACTCATTCTCTCTTCTGCTACTCTCCGGCTCCCCCCCCCCCCCCACCCCCGGAAAGGCCTAGCTTTCCACCACTAAACGTCTGATCCGCAACCAGTCGTACGGTATTTTCCAGACCTCTATCGATAACGCATAATTTCCCTCCCCCACCAAACACAAGAGTCACTCACGGCATGAATCAATCACACATACAATCACCGTCAAGCCTTTTTCTATGTTTTTTATATACAAGTAGGCTATAAAAATAACATTAGGATATGGGAAATATAAAGGGGAAGCATAAGTGCATCTTAATCTTCAACGATCCAATTTGAATTACAATACAGATATTCAAAGAAAGGAACAGATTTCAATAACATATTTCTTCCAAACTACAAAAGATGGAAACTTAATGCCAGCGATCATGGAAAGGTTTAAAATTAAACCTCTGCTGAAAATCACTTCCCGGTGGTTCGGAAACCACCTAAAACTGTAGGTCCAACTCATAAATCACCATCATTCAACTCATTACCCACGAACAGGTCTCAGACCGATGTGGGCTTCATCCTCAAAAAAAAAAAATCACAAGCAGGTCAAGTTCCTGGGAGCTTTACCGGTAGCTGGTAAATGTTACCGGTGGCGTCTGATTGGTCTATTCAAATTTTTTAACGTCTAGGAATCTGAGTAACATTTCCAGTGCAGACAAACAAACAAACTGCTACTTAGCTCAAACAGAGATAAAAACGACCTTCTAGCACCTGAATTGTGTCAACAATAATTGCCTTCGCACTGCATTGCCTTTGCAATTCTGTTTGCATTAGATAGCAGGCTGGATCCTGCCTACATAAATAGTGAGGAGCTTATTTCTCTCTCCTTGTCTTTCTTACTCTCAATTGTCAAATGTGCTTCTTGTATTTTCGAGGGTATCCTAGATAACAGTTTATCTGTTTCGACAATATTGGCTCAATAGAAAGATCTGGAATAGAACTCTCTGGAACAATACAAAACTAAAAAAAGGGCTCTGTTTGTCATCAGTCAAAATTCTGTTCACATTAGATAGCAGGCTGGGTCCTGCCTACATAAATAGTGAGGAGCTAATTTCTCTCTCCTTGTCTTTCTTACTCTCAATTGTCAAATGTGCTTCTAGTATTTTCGAGGGTACCCTAGATAATAGTTTATCTGTTTTGACAATATTGACTCAATAGAAAGATCTGGAATAGAACTCTCTGGAACAATACAAAACTAAAAAAGGGCTCTGTTTGTCATCAGTCTGAATTCTGTTTACATTAGATAGCAGGCTAGGTCCTGCCTACATAAATAGTGAGGAGCTTATTTCTCTCTCCTTGTCTTTCTTACTCTCAATTGTCAAATGTGCTTCTAGTATTTTCGAGGGTATCCTAGATAACTGTTTATCTGTTTTGACAATATTGACTCAATAGAAAGATAGAATAGTATAGAATATTTATGTATTTAATACAGTATAAAGATGGAGCATTACACAGTTGAATATCGTCAATAACTTACAACTAAAACATTTAATACATTCTGGAATAGAACTCTCTGGAACAATACAAACCTATAAAGTGGCCTGTGTTTGTCAGCAGTCATTCAGTCTTTATTCAGATCTTCTGATAACAAGTTTGTACTGTAGTTTTCATATAACTTGGCAGCAGTATGTTGGGTTCAGATGTAGCATGTCCCATCTGCTACACGCTGCCAAGTTATATGAATACTACAGTATGTGAAAGTTCTTTTCACGGCAGTACAATGCAGCGCTATACACTGTACAATTGTGATTCAGCGTTTCAGTGTGATAACAACTGCAACAATATTTGTGCGTATCAAGTGTTTAGTTTATTTTTAAACAATTTATTAGACTTTCTTGTTTTGAAAAGTTTATTGGTTACTCATTATTGAAAACTGTGACAATAATTGTGCGTATTAAGTGTTTAGTTTATTTTTGAACAGTTTATTATGCATTTCTTATTGAACAGGTTATTGGACACCCATTACTGATCAGCCTATTGACAGTTATCAACTAATTTTGGACAGCAATTAATTTTGTTATAGGAATATTCATTGTTAGCTAAAAGTTATTGAACTTTTATCGATTTTCCTATGTGATAATTACTGATTGGTGTCTGTTGTGAGCTAATTGTGCAAATAAAGTTCGAGAGTTACTTTCAAGTGTTGCTAGCATCATCTAAGTGTTAGAATCTGTAACAAAACTATAACCACAACAAAGCATACCGGACTACATTAAAATTGCCGTCATTATTACGTTCACTAGTTCTGGTGAAAGTAAGGCGGAAAAATGCCTAGTTCTAATTACGCGCTCAGCAGGAACTGCCATCATCTGGAGCAATAAAAACTTATCTACATTATTACTATTACTATTCGCCACTAATATAAGTTATAATGTAACTAATGTAAGTTACCGGTAAGTTATGGCACCAGACGTGATAACTTTAGACTCACATTTATAATTTACCGGAAGTGTGCTGATGATTTCATTGGCGATCGTCTCAACATTCTTGATTCGATGAGCTTGTTTATTTACTTTCCAATAGTTCCGATTTATTGACTTCCTGAACGCAATTCATACCAGAAGACCGAGCATGGAGGTCGTGTCATAGATTTAGTGTTTCATAAAAAGTGGTTTGTGCATTATGCTAAGTATTCACTGCATCTCTATACTTAATGAATGGTTGAGTTCCTGGGAGCTTTACCGGCAACTGGTAAATGTTACCGATAACTATAATATAGTAATTTGGAACTTCGGTAAAAAGAGAAGAGGAGCAAAAACACTAAAGACAGAAGAGGAGCACTAATAAAAACGTGAACGAGTTCCTGGGAGCTTTACGATTTATGTAATGTAAATTTTTGCATAGAGTTGCTACAGTACCGGTACGTACTAGTAGGATAAGTCTTTCTAGAAATCTTTTTGCAGAATTCTTGTCAAAAGAAAAAGAATAAGGAGGGAGAGCAAAAAGTAGAAGGATAAGAAGAAGGAAAAGGTAGGAGGAGGAGAAGGAGAAAGTAGGAGGAGAAGAAGGATAAGGAGGAGGAGGAGGAGTAGGAAGGAGGAAGAGGGAGAAAAAAGAGGAAAAGTAGTAGTAGAAGGGGGATGAGTAGGAGCTGGAGGAGCAGGAGAAGGAAGAGGAGGAGGAGGAGGAGGACGAAGAAAGAAAGGAGGAGGAAAAGGTAGTGGACAAGGAGGGAGTGATGGTGGAGAATAAGGAAGGAGGGTGAGGAAGAGAAGGAGGAGGAGAAAGAGGAGGAGGAGGAGTATAATAAGGAGAAGGTAGGGGACTAGGAGGAGGAAGTGAAGAAGAGGATGTAGTAGAGGTAGAAGAACAAGAAGGAGAATAAAATAAATTTGAGAAAGAAGAAGACAAAGGAGTTGAGAAAGAAGAAAAAAAGAAAAGAGATGAAACACACAAATAGAAGAAAATGAAGTACAAGAGGTGGAAAAAGATAAAAATGAAGGAAAAGAAAAAGAAAAAATGAAGTTGAAGAGGTAGAAAGAAATAAAGGAAAAGAAAATATGACAGAAGAAATAGAAAAAGATAGAAAATCTGAAGGAAAATCAAAAGAAAAATGATGTAGAAGAGGTAGAAAAAGATTTAAAAAATGAAGAATAAGAAAAGTAAAAAATGAAGGATAAGAGATAGAAGGAGAAAAAATTATGAATAAATGAAAAAGTTGAAAAAATAAGCACTAGAAGAAAACAACTAAAATGAAAGGTCTGAGAAAAATATACATAAAGAAAAGAAAATAAGAAAGAAAAGTAAGTATGAGATAGAAAAAAATTAAAAAAGAAGCTAAAGAAAAAAGGAAGTAGATGAAGAGAAAGAAGAAACAAAGTAGAAGACAAAGAAGAAAAATCAGGCGAAGCAGAGGAAGTATAGAAGTAGTGCTTGACCAACAAGTATATTTCTACTTCTTATCGTTTCCTTCATAGAATAGAAGCGAGAGGTAATTTTCATTTCATTGAGCCACACTGATGACGACGAGTTTTTTCTCACACCGCCTTTAAGATCATCACCTGTGATGAATGACAGGCACAATGAACCTCCCAGACAGACAAAGAAGGACGAATGGATGAAGAGAGAAGGAAGGACTGATAAAGTGGGAACGATGTCCAGACAGGAAGTACCGCTCTTCCCCTCCTCGTCAGTTCACCGGGAGACTGACTTCCTTTCTCGAACCTACGAAGCAAGTGGGAGGATTCCGGACTACGAGTAAAAAATCAACTCAAGTGAACGTACCTACTGGACTCAACATGCAACAAGAGACAGTCTACCTTTCATAAACTTATCTGGACAGAAAAAATAATTCTGAAGCTACAAGGTCGAAGAAAATGTAGAATTTCTGCATTTTAATAAAAACAGCAGACTATTTAAAATCTTTGGTAAAGGTGGACAGTTTACCTTCAATAAACTTCAGCCTGAAAAAGTATTTCTATAACTACAAATTGTAAGTAGAAGTATATGTTTGAGTTTCTGAATTTCAATAAAAACAATAAACTATTAAACATTTTAAAAGCTTTGAGAATAACTAGGGTAACAATTGTTTTGGAGGATGAAGCCCACATAGGTCTGAGACCTGCATGTGGTCAATGGTGATTGATGAATTAGAACCTACAATTTCAGGTGGATTCCGAATCACCGGGAAGTGATTTTACAGCAGAGAATAAAGTCTTATTGCTGGCCAATCTAATCGGTCACCCTTACAAAGAGGGCCCAGAAGTGCGTAAGTTATTTTTATCTGACTGAACAGATACCTACTACAGATCACGGCGATCAGTTCCCTACATACCTTTCTGTTAATAGAGTAATTTAAAATAATCAAATTTATACTTCCACCAATTCAACACCACTAAAAACTTTACGTTGTTTTTCACGTATAGAAGGTCAATCAATCACTCAAAATCTTCGGTGATAGGATATTTGTGTATTTGACAACATATCTCTTGGTTTTTAGGGTCCCATATTTGTTAATCATTTATATTGATAGCGTTATAAGTAAAGTATAAAAAATCATAAAAAAGCGAAAATTTGGCGACCAGTACATTATCAAAACCAAAATAACCAAGAGAATGAAATATTATTATTATATAATTTTTCCAGTAACTTGGTCTTGTTTGATTTAACAACATTCAATATTTTTCACAATTCTCTAATGTTTATTTGTGTTTGGTTACCTGTTTTCTACTTGTCAATCGTTGTTAGCTGCTATTAATTTATTTTTGTTTATTCATGACAAAAACACAATCAACCAAAGATACAACATGTTACTGCCCACAACTGCTATCTTCATAAATGAGAACGAATTAATATTGGTCAGTTATCGTTTGATCTAACTGTGGGCGTGTCTAAACTCAACCAATGACACGCCTCCATCGTAGCGTTGGAGGCGTGTCATTGACCAACAACAACAACATCCATCAGCCAATAGAATGTATACTATCTATGAAGCTGCTCTGTAGTAATTCTAGTTCCAGTTTGATTGTGATTAAGAATGGTATTACTGCCGAATCTATGGAATCTCATGTTTTGTAATAAAATTGGCTGTGTGACAGCATCAGTATTATTAATTATTCTAGATTGAAACCTTGTCCAAACGAAGACACTTTTTGCAATAGAGCATTTTTGTGCTGCTCTATCATTACCAAATTCATACAAAAACGTATTTCTAGATAATTTTTGAAAAAATCAACTTTGAACTTGAGAAATCAGTTTTTGAGTTTCATATTTTTCAACTAGATATTTCAATAACGTTCCCTTTCCTCTATAAAGCTCGAGCAAATTAAAAAGACATTAGCATCACAAAATCATCAAACGATTCTGCATCCAAGTCCAATCTATATTATAACGTTACGAGAAGGCTCATTACTGAGAAACGGCTTTCTTCAATCACTATTCCCAAAATAATGATGGCCGCTCCAATACTGTATAGTCGATTTCACAACAGCCAGTCCTGATAGCGTCCAGTTGTTATCTGTTTTTCAACTGTAATTTCAGTGAAAACCTACAGCAATAAGTTGAATAACCAATATTTGTCGAAACAGTAAACAGAGGTTACACAACTACTGTCAAACCATCCGTCATCTGTATTGATAATGCACGACGATCGAAGATTCAAAGCTGCTCTTCACAATAAACTCATGTTGTGACCAGAATATTAAGGCTGTGCGCAGGGTTTTTGGTCATTATTTTATTATTTAGTTTCTTGTATTGAATATTATTAGAGCTTTGAAATTTTTTCTATTGCTGTGAGGAAAAATATTTCTTCAATTATTTTGTGAAATATGGGGGTTCGAAGTTAAATTTTTCGGTTTTGGGGGCAATTGATCGCACTTATGAGTGATTTTAAACTGTTGATAAATTTACCATAACTGACACATTGGGGAATAAAATGACATAATTCTATTTCAATCTACCAAATAGTTCTTTTCAAAATAATTTGTTTTTATTGAATTTTTCCAGATTTAAAAAAATGTATTTTAAAAAAACTAATTGTTTGATTGGAATAAAAAAGATGTCATTTTATTCCTTGCGGTGCCTTTTAGAAAATTCATAAAAAGTTAAAAATCACTTATAGTTATAGATCAATTGCAAAAAAATATTTAAAAAAAAAACTATTATTGTTAGATTGAAATTAAAAATATGCCATTTTATTCCTCAAGGCGTCTTTTAGTTACAGAAAATTTATCAAAAGTTTAAAATCAACCTTAGGTGAGATCAATTGCCCACAAAACTGAATAATTTCAACTTTGTACCCCCACATTTCACAAAATAATTTATGAAAAAAACTTTTTCTCACAGCAATAGATAACATTTCAAAGGCCTAATAAAATTTATTACAAAAAAACTTCGACAAAAAATTATGAACAAAAACCCTTAAATATACCAACTTCAAAAAATAGGACACTTCATATTCTACATCTGTTGCATTGTCAAGTGATGACTACTGTTTCTACAATAAGTTTTTGACAGACTTTACTCAAAAGAGAGTCTCACATTGGACAAAGAGACATAATCAGTCTATTTCTCGGTCTGCGTGGAAAAGTCAAAAAGTCATCATGGTCGTATCGGGCCTGAAAGAGATGAAGGAATGACACAAAAAGCAAATCAGGAAGAGGATGAGGAAATGAGGAGAAAGAGAGAGAGAGAGAAGACGAAATATGAGAGAGAGAGAGAGAATGAGAGAGAAACGGTTATAGGGTTCCCTGGACACGGCTTCCAGCTGTTAGGTTACCAAAAGCACCAATATTTAACAGCTGCCCTTTGTGTGGTTTTCTAGTACTGGCCATCACAGCCATGCGGGTTTCCAGCTCAGGACACAGATATAGAACATAAATAAACAGATAAATATATCTATAGTGTGAAGTTCAGGCCTCCAGGTTGGCCAATATAATCACAATTGTCCCGGAAACATTTTCATATTATCTGCTCTTTTGATTCTGCTGCTATCAGAAACCAGCACCAACGTTTTTTAAAACGTGAACATTTGATATCGATAAAGGCGGGTGTTATAACTGTGGGTATGATGGCAAAAAAGGAAAGTATTTTTTCATATAGGGGAACAATTATAGATAAGGTTGGAGTGTTTTTTTAGAGAAGCTGAATATTGGCTTGGAAAATGAAATGCATTTGTTCAGAACCCATCTAAAAACTGTAAGTCCAACTCATAAATCACTATTACCCACGCACAGGTCTCAGACCTATGTTGGCTTCATCCTTCGAAAGAAAGAAAGAAAGATATGAGGAAAAGCTATGAAGATAACTCCTACAGATATGGGAAGTGATAGCCGCGAGCCGTAGCAGGTATCTGTTCAATCAGATAGAGATAAACTGCGTTCTCGTAGGTCCTGTTTGTAACGGTGACCGATTAGATAGGCCAGCAAAAAAGACACTGTTCTCTGCTGTTGAATCACTTGCGGGTGGTTCGGAACCCACCTAAAACTGTAAGTCCAACTCATCAATCACCATCATCCAACTCATTACCCACACACAGGTCTCAGACCTATGTGGGCTTCATCCTGGAAAAAAAAATTTAATTTTATTTCGAATCACCCACTTCGGGGTACGTTGAATCAATTATTTCTTCATGGATGCTTCTTTCCGCTTCTTCCAGTACTCCTTCATTCTCTCCGATGTTGTCTTTCTTCTCTCTTCTGATACTACTCTAGCTACTCTCTTCTAGCTTTAGTGATAATCTTGGATCGTAATTATTATTATTATTATTATTATCAATTAGTATCAAATATTATTTATTATTATTATTATTATTATTATCATTATTAATCATCTTTTACTGTGTATTGTGTCTGAATAGTAGGAAAATGTTTGTTGATTGTGAAACAGTATTAAACCTTGTCAAGCAAATTATTTATAGAAAAAGATTTGCTTGATGTGGTTATATTTTTGATCTAAATTGTTTTTCTATAAAAATACAAATACACCAGGAACTTACAAACATGTAAAGTTTCAAGTTTTCAAGTATGTGTCGCGTGGTACCCTGTACATTGCGTATATACATCCGAACCTTCCCGGTAAATCAACTGATGATTAATTACTTTGGATTAGGAATACAAACAAAACAAATTAAAATTTTAATAGAGCTTTATAACGTTCTTTTTTATTATTTTCAGCTTAAATTCTTAAATACCTCAACTAAAAACTCACAGCTTAGATATTTATAACCGATAACTTTTCACCTGTGAACTTTCCAAATAAAATTCCTTCTGTAGGCATGCCTGTAAATTAATTATCATGACCGTACTTGAGAAATACGATTTACGATATTTTTGTAAATATCTGTTTGCACCAGGCTTGGATACTTGCAGTAAATATGACGTTTTCATGATTTATACAACACTTGTAATTAATTATTGTAAGAGCGAATTGCAATTTTCCCAACCTGCGACTTGCTAAGTTGTACTTGAACGGGATAAGTATAACTCAATCCATTTTCTCTCTCTTCACATTTATCTTTCTCACGCAGGGCAAATGAATTCGTTGACCCTTCCTTTTTCCTGTGTTTTTACAATGTTGTTAGATTAGAGGTGTTAGCGCACATATATAAATACGCAACCAATCACCATCTCTTTCATTTTCACTTCTTTCTCACTACCCATTCATCTCTCTCACATGCTTCCTCGCTCATTCACTCCCTCCTCTTTATTTATCTATCTATCCCTCCTTCTCTCTCACTCTCTCTCTCTCTCTCTCATCTCTCACACTCTCTCTCTCTCTCACTCTCTCTCTCTCTCTCTCTCTCACTCTCTCTCTCTCTCTCTCTCTCTCTCTCTCTCTCTCCAGTAGTTGTGACTAGTTTACACGCCGCTAGTCGGAAAGAATCCAAACAAAACAAATTCAAATTTTTAATAGGGCTTTATAACGTTCTTTTTTTATATCAACTAGCAGAAATTCACTTCCGGTATGGCCAGCACTGGGAGGGGAAATGCACGATTTATCTACTAGGAAAGACGAGGGGAGGGGATAGACGTGTGAATAACCTGAACAGCAAAAATAATTTTTATTGGTTACTAATTGAGAGCTTTTAAAAGTTAAGAGAATAGTTGTTTGAGTTGCAAAAGTAGATCTCTACAATAACTATTTGATGTATTTTACATAGTTCTATTAATTGAATTTTTTCAAATGCTTCTTCCTAGCTTTAGTTTATTTAAAGAGATTTATCTCTCTAAATGTAGAGATTTCTCTAATTTAGAAGAGATTCTCTCGTCTTACTTTTAATTTATTTAAAGAGATTTATTTAAATCAATCAAATTTATTTTCAAAATTTAAAAACATTGTAGGTTGAATAATAAGACGAAATTGTCACAACCACATTTATTAAAACTTTGAGAAACTATTTTCGGTTGTTACACCATTATCAATCTCAAACAAACATTTTAGGGTCCTGCTAAACCCGAAGGTTTTTCAGCAAGTGCTAATCATTACAATTATTTCTCTAAAATTGGGTCAAAATTAATTATTGTAAGTTTACTCTTTTACAAAATTAAGAGAAACAATAATGCATTTTTTATGAAATTGAACCTTATACTCTTGAACCTTGAACTCTAAACTAGGGTTTCCCAAGTAGTAGGTTAAGAAACTTGGAAAATATAAAATAATCAATTTAAATGAAATAGATAATTTATTGATCGATACAGCAGGTACAAACCGTTATACGCCTTCTTTACAGTAAACAATTTATAATAAAATCTTTAGAAGAGAAAAGAAAATATTTCAATACTAAGGGCAAGACAAGAATTGAACGAGGAAAGCAAGTGTAAAACGATTAGTTATAGGATTAATTTAATGAAATTTTTTGAGAGTAAATCAATTTTATAGAGAATAATAAATTTTAGAGCTCTCAATCTTATTGAATTTAGTTTTAACTTATTACACCCATCTACTTCATCAAATATTTACCCATTTTATTTAGTAATTTTTTTTTTTTTTAAGGATGAAGCCTACATGGGTTTGAGACCTGTGCGTGGGTAATGAGTTGGATGATGGTGATTGATGAGTTGGACCTACAGTTTTAGGTGTGTTTCGAACCACCGGGAAGTAATTTTACAGCAGAGAAAATTTCGATATTGAAATGTCAATGTTGTCTTTAAACATCAAACTTGTGTTTGTTTTTTGTAACAGACTGCTACAAATGATTAGAATAATAATTAAACTGAATAATTGAAAGCTGCTAAAATTTCTCCAATAATTACAAGTTCACATCACAATTGACATTTTTTGAGGATGACGCCCGTCTCTATTAATCCAAACAATAATTAATTATTTCTTCATTTTCACATATCTAAGTATGGGTAATGAGTTAGATAATGATTGATGACTTGGACTGGACCTTAAGTTTCAGGTGGGTTCCGGACCATCTTCTGGAAGCTACAATTCCCTATTACAATATCTCCATTCATTTTGAAAAACCATACAATGAGAAAAACTAGTGCATTAGTAGGCTAATCGTTTTCATGGATCTAACAAGGAAAATACAGTATCAAGTAGTTTTTATCTCAATAGATTGTGAGAAAAATAAAAAATATTTCCACGCTCCATATTCAAAATTTATTTGTTTCGCTTGCTAAAAGGAGGAGTTTCCTTCTAGTTGTACTTTTAGCCTCTATTATTATACATATTAGTGTATATATAGTTAAGATTTGTTTCGCTTCTGGCTATTGTATTACGGTTGTTCTCTTTTTTGAACGCAGATTTTTTATGACATCAAATGATTACTAATAATATATTGTTGATCGTGACGAAACCTGAGTTATTCGAAGAAGTGAAAAATGATCAGTGGCAAATAGTTCAATAGGAAATACAGAAGTTATTTATGCAACTAGTGCGCTAAGTGACTATTTTCTAAATTAATGAATTATTTTTTGATGAATTAATTTATTGCACTAGAGCGCAGAAAAGAGATTATATTCCTAGAATATAATAGTATATACTAGTATAGAATATTTCTAGTATATACTAGTGTAGTATATACTAGTATAGAATATTTCTAATATATACTAGTATAGAATATTTCTAGTATATACTAGTATAGAATATTTCTAATATATACTAGTATAGAATATTTCTAGTATATACCAGCATTTTATCTGGTCTTGCCCGGAAATGATTGGGAAGTGATAGCCGTGAGCCGTAGCAGGTATCTGTTCAATCAGATAGAGATAAGCTGCGTTCTCATGGTCCATCTGTATAAGGGTGACCTATTAGATTGGCCAGCAAAAAAGACACTGTTCTCTGCTGTAAAATCACTTCCCGGTGGTTCGGAACCCACCTAAACTGTAGGTCCAGCTCATCAATCACCATCATCCAACTCATTACCCACGCACAGTTCTCAGACATATGTGGGCTTTATCCTCCAAAAAAAATCCCATTTGAAATTTCTCTTTCCTGGTAGATAAATTATGATTGTGGTCACAAAATTACAAAATTGGGAAGTGAAATACCATACTGTTTATACCAAACAGTTCATCTAGTTGAAAAGAGAAGCTCACAAAGAGAACAATTTTTTTGTTGCGGTGATGATGTGAATTTTTAGTGTTTTTTTATTAGTAAACTACCTTTTTAGCAACTTGGCAGCTCTACCCATAGTTTTGTGTTTAGTTCTTCAGAATAATTATTACAAGAAAAGCTTAATGCACACAAGTAATTAGAAGCTGTAATAAGCCGCGTCTCCACAAACCGAACATGTCTGCCGAACATTGTTGGCGAATACAAAAACCGGGCAAACATTAAACATATGGGTCACCGAACATGTTCGTGAGTTCAATTGAAATGTTCGGTCTGTGAGCGAACAGTGACGACCAACAACAGGTTCCCGCCACTAACCCCACCACACCGATCATAATGTTCGAGAAGGCGTCCACACCAAACCAACTCCAAAAAATGTTCGGCGACTTCAGCTGATTCCAGCGAACACTGTTCGGTTGGTGGAGACGCGGCTATATAGATACAGAGCTAATCTGTTGCTTTGGCTTAATACAAATCGGCTTATTATCGCCATAGTGACGTATCATGTCGGAAAAGCAATAGAAAGCCAGATCTTGAAGGGAAATAATTTTTTGGATTCCTAGGATTCCCGCAGGAAACAACGTTACACAACATACTGGAGCATCTTCAACCAGAGAATAAGAATTAGAATAAGATAATTAAATAGAATAATTATTATTCTTATTCAGAGATCTTTTATTAATTATTCAATAGATATTTTTATAATTATTCAAATAGAAAACTCAAAATTTTTCCAGAATCAAAAATCATAACAAGACGTTAGAATTGGGAAACGCAGACCACAAATGACAATTACAGAAAGACAAGAAAAAACAAACGAAATCAACATTCATTAGGCCAAACAATAATTACATACTAGCCTACATACAAAATTCTAAAATACTGATCATCATTCTTGAAACAATCATATGACTAATCCCAAGCACAATCCTAAACTAAGAACATAATCTGGTACATTGAAAACTAATTTGTACCACTACAGATTCCCCTCAAAAACCAACCGGAAGCTGTAGAGAAAGGCAAGAAATTCCATCTTTTGCCAAAAGTAAATTATTACCTATCAGTCATTCCAACAGCAACCACTGACCGATTTAGCATTCCAACTACTCAACAAACTATAAAAAACTAATAAAAAACAAACAATCCAACCTAATTTAAGTAGATTTTCCAAACCAACGGAATCTAATGAACTTCCTGTGGTATTCTCCTCTCACAGAGAGAGGTCACTTAAAACATTCCTCTCGTAAATTGTTTACGAGAATGTTGAGAGGTACATATACGTTCTTTAGACGTCCCAAGTTAATTGCTCGTAATAATACAACTGTTACATTCCTGTATTCGTATTTCTGTGCGGACATCTTCAGCCTAATTCATCAAGATCCACTTGTTTTTCTCCAAGTACTTGAAATCGGCTTCGAATTGTGAAACCTGCTTCACAACAACACGGGAAACTAGTTCAAGATACATATGCGACGTTGTCAAGTGGAACGTAATTTATTATCACTAATGAATTGCCAGTAGACGAGACAAATAGTTAAAAAATTTAGGTGAATAACACCAAATTACATTATACTTTGTTGTTGGGGATAGCTTTTTTGTGTTGTGGAAGGTATGAGACAATTGGGGGGAAAATACCAGATTTAGAAAAAAATACTAGATTTAGAAGAAATGCAATATTTCGGAAGGTATCGACTAAAACATTCAAAAACGGAAATAGGTATAAAAGATTTCAAAATACTTCAATTGAAGGTTTTCTTTAAAAACTACAAAAATAAAACTTCAATTGCGACAGTCTAGAGTCTAGTCTAGACCTAGACGATGGCAACAATGAATTAGAACTTGAAATATGAAACTAAAAATTCAATTATAAACTTAAAAAACACTTTTGAATGGAAATTGACTCACGTTTTGGCGTGACGGCCGTTTCGCGTGTACTGTGGGTCGTCTGATGATGCTCTAGACAACAGAGCGAAACGGCCGTCACGCCAAAACGTGAGTCAATTTCCATTCAAAAGTGTTTTTTAAGTTTATAATACATATTAGTGGAAACAAGATGGATCTTCAACATCATAAAAATTCAAATTTAATAATCGAAGTAGTATTTGAGTACAGACAAATCAATAACTCAAGAAAAGATAATCGAAGCAATCATCAATCATCACCATCATCGAACTCATTACCCACGCACAGGCCTCAGATCTAAGTGGACTTCATCTTCCGAAAAAATATTGTCTGTATTTTTTTGAAAATGAAGACCACTTAGGTCTGAGACTTGTGTGTGGGTAATGAGTTGGATGATGGTGATTTATGAGTTGGAACTACAGTTTTATGTGGGTTCCGAACCACGAAGTGATATCAGAATGTTATCTGTGTTGATGGATTTAGTATAGAGTATTTTATATTATCTAGTTATTTAGTATACATTTTAGTGGTGTCACTGAAAAGTGGTGGGAAATTTTACAAGGAAAATATACTTAAAACATTGTAAATTGAGATTTCATTCATTCCCACAAGAATCATGAATAATTGGACGAAATTGTCACAACCACATTTATTAAAAAATATTGAGCAACTAGTTTCGGTTGTTATACCATTATCAATCTCAATCCAACTAAAACTAAAGTACAGCGAAGCTTAATATATAAGTTACTGAACATGAAATGATACTATTGGCTAAGCGAGAAAGAGGCTGACCTTCATCGAATGTTGTCATTGGCTGACAAGTCACGCCCCCTGGTGGGAGGAGTAACAAGCAAAAAAAGTTGTGTGATGCTTTAAAGTGGTGTCAGCATTATTTCAAAGAAAGAACCCGTAAGAGAAATATTTATAAACAAAAAATTATACCACGAAATTTTTATGTCCAGAAATTAAACTACAATTCAATTTTTTATGAAGCCCTTATAGGTCTGAGACCTGTGCGTCGTTAATGAGTTGGATGATGGCGAATGATGATTTGGACCTACAGTTTTAGGTGGGTTCTGAACCACCGGGAAGTGATTTTACAGCAGAGAACAAAATCTGTTTTAATCGGTCACCCTTACAAATAGGGCCCAGAAATTTGTAGGTGATCTTTATCTGACTGAACAGATACCTGCTACAGCTCACGGCGATCACTTCCCTAAATACCTTTCTGTTAGAGTAGTTTAAATAATCAAATTTCTATTTAACTACGGAAATGATTTAAGCAAGGACATTAAACTCAAGCAGTAAATTATAACAGTTTCTTGAACGGATTTCACACAGGTATTGCAATAGAGTAAATTTGCGGCCGGTACAAATACTAACTAATTATGTAATTCAAGGTGATGGGAAACATTTCAACGCAGATAAGACCGAACGAAAGGTAGATGCAGAAGAAAGTCAAACAATGCAATCGGTAAATATTTCTTACACGAGTGCAACGACTCCACGGCTCCAAAGGTCGAATTATAGTGCAGAAGGCTTCACGGCATTTGAAAGTACTGCTTTTAAAATCTACATTAGTCACATCATCTCAAACATTAGACGGCCCAAGTAATGAGGAAGGAATTCTTGCTCTATCTAAAGCTGTGGCCTGACAGTTATAATGGGAGATCGTTTAAATATTTTAGGCCAGTTGCACGAAAGAAAATTAAATTTGACCACCGTAAGATGACGTCATTTCATGTGTAAAGCTTCTTTATCACTTGCAAAATTATCGCAATTCGCTACGTGGTGTGTTTTAACTGTTTACCTCGAGTGATAAAGTCGCTCTATACATAAATAACATACACTAGTGAGCCCAACGGGCTGGAGAACTCGCTTGCAAACAACTAATTTTGGAAAGGGAAACTCATTTGGGAAGCTTATCCTAGGGGAAGGTAGTAACGAAAAAGGGCTGTTTAGAAGATACTGATTTACATAAAATTCACAAGACATCTATCACTCGAAGTTCAAGTTCATCATTGCTCTGATACACAGATTTATTTTCCACAAAAAAGACCTACCGTGCTCATAGACCTATATATCAGGGCAATGAAATTAGTGTATCTATAGAGTAGATATATTTACCACATAAGAAACAGCTGTTATTCATCCATATTTTATCATGGAAATGAAATTAGTATATCAGCTGATAGAGATTCTATAAAAAGCCTGATCGCATTTATTCACCTACAGCAGATAACTCAAAATATATTTTGAAATCTATTGCGAATTCCATATGGTGAAAACAACTATTTTCTATATATAGTAATATAAAGATATATTAATGAAGGGCTGAGAACCTATCCTTTTGTTTCGCCTCTAAAAAGGATGAAGGAGTCGGTTAATTTTATTGGCCAGCGAACTTGACCTGTCTAAAGATACCAAGAATCTGTGTTTCAAATTTGAAGTTGATTGATAAAGGCGTTCGAAAGTTATCGTGGAACATACAAACTCACAACGCCTCGAGCCTCAAGTCAAAAGGAAGAACTCGCTTCGCTCGTTCAATAAAATACATAAACAACTACTCTCACACTTATGGGTCACATTTTACAACGGCGAAGTCCATGTTATCCGAGTTTTGATTATCCGAACTTCGGTCCATATTAACCCGGTTAATCGAAGTTCTACTGTAGAATGAAACTATATTGTTATTTACAGCTAAAATCTTTACTAATTCTACTTGAGTACATTGGTACATTTATATGAAGCCATTTGTTTAGTGTAGGACACAAAAAAGTGAAAAATCTCACCTTTCTTAGTCGTATTAGTTCGCTGCAATTATCCTCAATCTGCTGGTGATTATTTTGGAGATGAAAGTGATTGTTCTCTTTGCTTTCCTCCTCTCGCTTCAATGTTTCCTGTAACAAAATCACACTTTATTGAAATCTGCTTTCATTTTAGATAAAATTATTGTTATTTTTCCTTGCTTACTTGGAAGAAACGCCACTGATTTATATTTTTTACTAATATCAAATATTATTCTACACCTCCTTCCTCACTCACTTTTCAATGCTTTATTCCCTAAAAAAAAAACACTCATTTTATTGAAATCTGTTTTATTCTAAATATTGTTTGGTTCTCTTATGATTTAGCATTAACTTCAAAGAAACTTGTTTTGTTCATAATTAATAGGATCAGATGGAATCCACATTTGTTGTTGAGGTGTTAACTGGTCATTTGGAAAATGCAATCAATGATTCAGATCTTCAGGAAGAAGTTGATGAAGATCAGGAGGAAGCTGCAGATGGTGTTGAAGAACAAACACAAGAATACACAAAGAAATATAATTAATTGAAAAAACTGAAATTAATAATACACGTTCTTCTACTGATAAATACTATAAGAAAAGCAGTGACTATTCAATCTTTCCTAGGAAAATCACATTTTATTGAAATCTGGTTTTATTCAACTATTTTGCGAGTTTTCTTTGTAGTGTGGAAGATATCCATAATGAATAATGATTCAATTGTTGCTTACTTGTGTATTGTTTTTCCTTGTTACTCTCTAGATGTTCATGGTCTTAGTTCTTAATTTGATTCCTATTTTTGCTTGTTGCTCCTCCCACCAGTGGGCGTGACTTGTTATGGCCTTCAGCCTTCAGCCAATCACGAACCGTCAATGAAGGTCAGCCTATCCCTTAGCCAATAGTATCATACCGTGATTAGTATATATTAAGCTACTCTGTACGTTAGTTTGTTTGAGATTAGTATCATTCCGTTTGATGGTATCATACCATGATTAGTACATATTAAGCTACTCTGCACTTTAGTTTTAGTTTGTTTGAGATTGATAATGGTGTAACAACCGAAACTAGCATCTCACTATTTTTAATAAATCTGGTTGTGACAACTTCGTATTGTTATTCATTAATTTACGAGTTGTAATTAATTCAAGAGTATCCTATGATTCAACAATGACAACAAACATTTATTTCTGTTCTTGTATATCCATATACTGTAGTATTCATATAGCTTGGCAGCGTGTAGCAGATGAGACATGCTACATCTGAACCCAGCATACTGCTGCCAAGTTATATGAAAACTACAGTAAATAATAATGCCTGGGCATTGGTCAAGAAGTTGGAAATATCCATAATTATTGATAATACTAGTACTTCTGTTGGTGAGTTCTACAAGAAAAGGTGATTTTTCTATGTTTCCTGTGGAAATCACATTTTGTGAAGAATGTTTTTATTCGAAAAATATGGTTTTGCTATGATTGAAAAATGAAAGTTCAAAACATCTTTTGGATTATTTATACTAAAATTAATAATACAAGTTCTTCTACTGGTAAGTTATACGAAAAAAAACTATGACTTTCAATGTTTTCTTTAGAAATTACATCTTATTGAAATCATCTTTTATTCAAAATATTATATAAAACAAGTGGTTCTCTCATGACCAACAATAAGTTCCAAATTCTAGTTTTATTCTGGTTTTATTCTGGTTCTATTCATAATTAATAATACAAAAAATAATAAAATCAGTTCCTCTACTGCTTAGTTCTAGAAGAAAAACAGTGTAATTTCAATGTTTACTGTAGATATCAAATTTTGTTGAAATCTTTTTGTACTTGAAATAGATGAAGATACCATGACTCAGTTATTAAACAATAAGTTTATTAAATTTGGAACAAAATTTATTGGTCAACTCGATAAATTGCTAGTTCCTTCAAAGCAAATTAAAGTGATGGTTTTGTTCTGGGTAATAAATAATTGATAAAATACAAGCAAAATAATGAATTTTTTTTTTTTTTTTGGAGGATGAAGCCCACATAGGTCTGAGACCTGTGCGTGGGTAATGAGTTGGATGATGGTGATTGATGAGTTGGACCTACAGTTTTAGGTGGGATCCGAACCACTTTTAATTAATACCAGTTCTTCTACTGGTAGTAACCACTTATTTTTACAAGAAAATAAGTTAGGCATGAGAGGAAATAAAGACAAGAACATAATCTTGAAAATAATGAATGCAAATCCCGTTACACGTTTTGTAGACTAGATTGATGGCTGAGATGAATTAAAATTCCACTTATGACGTGCCATAAATCTTCAATTTTATGTGCACAGAATAAATAAATTGAAATGCATCTATTATGAGAGCATTGGTTAAATCCTATCCCACACAGTCCATTACTGATGCAGTAGTTAATTACATAGAAGGTGATTGAAGAATGAAAATAATGCAGAACGGTATATTAAAATATGCAATCAAATTCTGACAAGTTTAATTAAGGGACAAGAATAATAAATTATTCCCCTTCAATCACAAGTGACAATAGTGTTTATTTAACAGCAAATGGAACCAGTTTAATTATTGGACAATAATAATAGATTATTTTAAATCAATCATAAGTGACAGTGGTTTATTTCATAACATTTATTTTATAAGTAGTTCTGTAAACCCTGTCACATCCTTAAAACAATTGGGATGTCACTTAGTCATAAGAAAGGCTATAAAAGACCTGAAATAGCTAACGTTTGGTAAGTAGCAGGTATCTGTTCAATCAGAGAGATAAGCTGCGTTCTCGTAGGTCCTGTTCGTAACGGTGACCGATTAGATTGGCCAGCAAAAAGACACTGTTCTCTGCTGTAAAATCACTTCCCGGTGGTTCGGAACCCACCTAAAACTGTAGGTCCAACTCATCAATCACCATCATCCAACTCATTACCCACGCACAGGTCTCAGACCTATGTGGGCTTCATCCTCAAAAAAAAAAGTTTATATCGTTTTAGGCGTACAATATTAGGACAGTACTGTATTACTGTAAAACCTATAAAAAAAAAAAAAACAATTAATCTGCACAATTTTCAACAAATACTTGTTACTTTTGCTTTACGCAAAAATTAAAGATTTTTCAATAATATTGTAACCACTCCACTTTTATTTGAGGATTGTTCTATTTTAAACAATATAACAACCACCTTATTTTTTAAGAAGTTTCACAAAATCAATAAAAATTTACAAACCCAGTAAATAACATTTCAATTATTTGAAAAGTCTAATTGAATTTCTATAAAAATATAACTGGTCGTTCCCTTCAATTTGCAAAATACAACCTTTCTTTCAATTTTAAAAATACAAAAAAAAATGAATAACGAAAGTTTTCTTTGTACAGAACAGTTACAGCTAGTTCAAGTTCCTTTTCTTCAATTTTTAATTTCAGCCTTTATTTTCAATTTTCAAATGGAACAAAAATACAAAAAAATAAATATGTTTTTGTTTGTGCAAAACAGTTGCACCTAGTTCAAGCTTACTCTCTTAAATTTTTAATTACAGCATTTATTTTAAAATTACAAAAAAATAATTAAATAGTAGACTAATAGTATATAGATTTTCTTTGTACAAATCTTTCTCTTCAATTTTTCAAGTTCAATGAACAAACTGACAATTTTTTTAAAAATATGTATTTGTTTGCACAAAACACTTGCAGCAAGTTCTAGAGCGTGTCTGGAGAGCATGAGAGCCAACTCTAGAGAAGAAGTTAGAAGAGAGACTTCAAAGAAAACAGGGAATGAAAGTTTTAAAGAGAACGTGACACATAAGCAAGGGGGAAAAGGGAAAAACAAGAGTTGAAAATAAGAGGAAAGCGGTTTCGGGTGGGAGCTACACCTCTATACTGCATTGCACCAACTACACCAACTAATTCCGAAAACAGTCAACAGAAAAATGGCACTACTTGAAAATCTACAACCACACTTCCAATAAAAAAGTAAACATGTAATCGCCTACGGCGTTGCAATTCATTGCAGATGAACGGCAAAAATTTAAGATGAGTTGACTGCAAGAAATTTAATCCTTGGTGGCTCACTAAACGTAAAATGGACCATGGAGTACAGTAGAGACAATTAGTCTGGGCGCGTGGCTCTGGTTTCACTACTTGCCGTCCTGTAAAAGTTGACTAGTTGACCTTGAAGACATCTGCAGCGTCGCACGGGCCACATGTTTTTAGAAATGAGCGATAAACACTCCCCTCGCCATGGCTGACTACCAAACGGCCGTGCGCCCAGACTAATTGATTCTACTGTAGTCATATCCATCTTTTAGTATAAAACTATTAGTATTGGAATTCAAGTATTTAGCGGTAGTATGTATTAGTAGTATTCAGTATCGAGGGGGGGGGGGGGTCCGAACTCACTACGTGACAAATCTCCAAGAAAGTAGAAACCAAATCTGTATTCAGTATTCAACTATTTCGTACATTTTATTAGTATACTAGCATCTAGTATCCTGCATTGTTGAGGACACTTAGCTTGAGGCTTCCTTAACAGAAGGGTGACTTGAAAAGGCTTTGCAGTAGTTCCTTTTAAGCCTCCCTTGAGTTGTAGTTAGCAGTTTCTATTTAGTAGATTATTTTTGACATATTAATTTTTACAAAATAATAGTCTATGCAGTACAGAGCTGCTATAGTTCTGGGATGGTTTTCAATGCATATGTCAAAATTGTCATAATGACATTTTTATTAAAAATTAGATTTCGTTCGTAATGTCAAGTATTTTCAAGTATCTAATTACATTATAAGTATTTTCTACAAAATTTCCAGTCCCAACTCTCACTTTCCAGTTATTTGAATTTTATACCGTGAGTTGAATATACACTATTTAAATATGCATTGAAATAAATTATGGAAACTAGCAGATTTTATGCTTTCAAATATGCACAAAACTCGCACCCTTCTCTCAAAACTCCTTTCATCAGCAGACTCTCCAGAGATCAATCAAGTGCCAAAGTTCAATTCCAGAGTAATAAATCATCTCGGGAAAGCTGCTTCCAATGTTTGACCTTGAGTGACGTTTTCAGTCTCCTTCTTCATAACTTGTTTCTTCATTCAACGTGTGATTGAGCGAGCAGCTGACAGGAAACTGGGTCATCCTCATCTCTTCTTATTCTTTCGCGTAGACGCTGAGAGAAAAACGCTCAGGGTGTTTTCCAATAAGACGGCCCCATCTACCAACACCCAAATCGCTGCTCTAGCTCTAGCTTACAAAAGCGGCTTACATTCCTAGACTTTATTGCTAGATTCAGGCCCGTATTTAAGAACCTACCTTGAGGATACCTCATCTCAAGGAATGCTTGAAAAGCCTTTCGAGTAAAGCCTCAAGGCTAGTAGTAAAACGAAGAAATTTGCACAGTAATAACATTAAAAAACTACAGATGCTGTTTATCAATTTCAATAAAACTAAAACTAAAGTACAGAGAAGCTTAATATATACTGAACATGGAATGATACTATTGGCTAAGCGAAAAAGAGGCTGACCTTCATCGAAGGTTGTGATTGGCTGACAAGTCACGCCCAGGAGTAACAAGCAAAAGTACGAGTCAAATCAATTTTTTTTTTAATAAATGTGGTTGTGACAATTTCATCTTATTATGGATACCTTCCACAAGATCACCTTCGCCACTACAGAGAAAGTGAATGTTCTGTTGTACTTGTTCCTGTTTACCCTCTTAATTGCCTTTAATGAGAATGCGTGGGATGGAAGGTAATTAGGCGTAAGTTTGGGGGACATTCTAGCTGGGAAGATTTTGGTCCTGGTAGATCAGCCGTAATTACCCTCATACATCCTCCGCTCCTTTGAATTGGGAAAGACATACGGAGCTTTCTGTTTACTTGGAATTCAGTGGACGAAAAAGTTAATTGAAAATGAAATTCCTCTAGAATTATCTAGGACTTTTCAAATTCAGAATGTATATTCATATCATTGTGTTCAATACACATCATATGTGTTCATATGTATTCATATGTAAAAATATGTATTCATATGTAAGCTATTAACTATCGAAACATTATCTCTTATGCGAAAAATTATATTGGTTGCAGTGTTGTATCTTCCTCACGAAACAATGAATGAAAATTTCGATTATCGATATCTGTACCAAACCCAAAGCTGAACCTAATGTTCTTTTCACATCGACTATCGTTTCTCTTAGTCGATTGTTTCGTGGGGAAGATATTTATGGAATTTCCGCCAATATAATTATGAATGATTATTTGTGAAAATTGAAACTTTAAATTACTTGTGTGAATTCATCTTCTTTCGAGTGGAAATAAACTCATAAAGAAGAATTTCCTCATCTTCTAAGTAAGATCTTGGTAACTATAATTTTTTCAATCATATTTCTATTTTCAAGGCATTATTTATTTATTTTATTACTATTATTTTATTTTCAACTGACACTTAAAAAGTGGTTTATATCATAGAGACACTTGTGCAAGATGTAGCACATTCATGTTCTACATGTTCAATAGACATTACAGTGGTAAAAGATTTAAAAACTTTCTGACTATTATTGTTGTGTTCAGGATGATCATTATTATTACTATTATTATTAATGTTGATGTTATTAATTTATTATTCTTTTATCATTATTATTGTTCTAGCTATTACTTTATTATTATTATGATTATTATTATTATCATCATCATTATTATTATTACTATTACTAGCACTTGATATAAAAACCAATAAGTTGATGAATTTTCAACACCTACTATTTCACAATCAAAAAGGAGTGATACGATTACACAACAAAATGGATTCCGCTGCGCTCTGATAGGCTGAGTTCTACTACCATGGAGTAATGTCATTGGCTGACTGCCCTGAGCCCTGAGACTAGTCACTCCCACTTATAATAATGGGAGGAGCTAACCAACGTTGGCATAGATGTAGCGTACGTAGTTCAGCCTATCAGAAGTATTCATTTTATAAATCGATAATAGGTTATCATTCATTGTAGAATGAAATAGAGTCTAATTTATAGAATATTAATTGCCTTAATTTAACCTAACCTAACCCTATGGCGCTACAGCCCTCTGTGGGCCTTGGCCTCCATCACGATTCTCCTCCATCTCAGTCGATCCTGACACACCTCCTTCCAATTCCTCACTCCCATCACTCTAAGGTCCTCCTCCACACCATCCAGCCATCTCTTTCTTGGACGACCTCTTCTTCTAGGACCATCAAATTTTCCATGCAGTGCCGCTCTTGGAAGCCTCCCATTGCTCATTCTTCCCACATGCCCAAGCCATCTTATTCTCTGAGCCTTGACAAATCTAACAATATTCTCACCCTGCAGTGCTTCCTCCACCTCCACATTATTCCTTCTCCTCCATGCATCTCCCACCCTTACCGCACCAAAAACTTTCCTCACAATTCCTCTCTCAAATACCCTCAATGCCTCTTCATCTTTCTTAGTCAGCGTCCATGCCTCAGAGCCATAACATACAATAGGCCTAATCAATGTTTTATAAAGTCTCATTTTACTGTTTTTACCCAATATTTTTGATGTCATTAGTCTCTTATACACATAATATGCTCTGTTTCCACTCATAATCCGCTTCTGAATTTCATCTGTCATATTGTTTCTGGCATTGAGGATTGTGCCAAGGTATTTATACTCACTCACTCCTTCAAATACTCTCTCTCCTACTTCCAAGTCAATTGTTCTTCTTCGAGCGTTCACTGCAGACATTCTCATATATTTTGTTTTTCTGTCATTAACCTGCAACCCCATTTTCTGTGCCTCTCTCTCTAAATTGGAAAAAAGGTCCCGTATACAGTTCGCATTTCATGCCATTAAAACTACGTCATCTGCATATGCTCCTATCTGGCTCATTCTAAAATAGATATTCCCACCCAGGTTCAGTTTCTGTGCAGCATGATGTAAGGCCAAGTTGAACAATACCGCAGCTAGAGCATCGCCTTGCTTCACGCCATTTGTGATGCATATCTCTCTGCTTTTCCTTCCTCCAATTGCTATTTTTGCCATAGACCCTTCAAGGCTCATCTTCACCAGTCGTACAAGCTTTTTAGGAATGCCAAATGATTCAAGTGCATTGATAAGCTGTCCTCTATTTATTGAATCAAAAGCCTGTTTGAAGTCCACAAAAAGTAGATGTACATCCCTGTCTTATTCCAAACAACTTTCTAATGCTTGCCGCATGGTAAATATTTGATCAGACGTTCCTCTCCCTCTTCTGAACCCACACTGATATTCGCCTATTATTTCCTCTGCATATATTGATATTCTGTCCATTAATATGATTTAGAATATCTTGTAGGCCAGATTCAGTAGGGTTATGGCTCTGTAATTACAGCACTCCTTTTTATTTCCTTTCTTATATATTGGAACAATGATTCCAACATTCCAATCACCTGGCATTACCTCTTCTTTCCAAACTTGGCAAATCAGCTAATGCAGTTTCTTGCTCAGCCCTTCTCCACCATGCTTTATCAGCTCAGCTGTTATCTGATCATTTCCTGGAGCTCTATTGTTATTGAGACGTCTAATAGCACCATTTACTTCATCATGAGTAGGCTCTTCCATGTTAATTTCAGGTCCAAGAAAGATGTTCTCTTCATTCTCATTTCTCTGCTGTTCATTCAGTGCAATCTCAAAATATTCCGCCCATCTATCCAACACTTTATCCTCCTCCATCACAATATTTCCATCTTTATCATTACAAATATTCAGTCTTGGCTGGTAACTCTTGGTCATGCTTCTCACCTCCTTGTAGAAGGCTCAACCATTTCTCCTCTCATGCAAGGCTTCTATGTTTTTCACTTGCTTTTTTAATGATTCTCTTTTCTTTCTTCTACATATTTTGCTGGCTTCCCTTTGGCTGACCTTATAATTTTCATAGTTTTGTCTTGTCTTTCTCTGTAGCATTTTTTGTCTGTCTTCATTTCTTCTTTTAATTTTTTCTCTGCACTCCTCATTGTATCACTCCCCATTTCTTGCTTTAACCTCTTCACCAATTGTCTCTTTAGCAGCCTCCAGTATTGCCTTTTCCATGTCCCTCCAATGGTCTTCCACAGAGTGTCTCTCATCACCTTGCTCAAGCTTTTCCTCCAGTTTCTGTCTGTATCTCTCATTTTCGTCCATAACCTTCAACTTTTCAGAATTCCAATGGATTCTTCTTTCATTCTGACATCTTTGTTGATTAGACAGCCTTTCTCCCACTTTCACTTTAACCAGGAAGGGGTCTGATTCACAATTTGGCCCTCTCAGTGCTCTAACATCAATTACTGATGATGCATGTCTTCTACTAACTAGTACATGATCTATTTGATTTACCTGATCACTCCCTGGTACACACCAAGTTCCGAGGTGGATTCTTTTGTGCTTGAAGCAAGTACTTTCAATGATCATATTACAGGAAGTTGCAAACTGTCCCAAAAATCTGCCATTATCACTAGTTTCTTCATGCAATGAAAATTTTCCGGCCACATCCACCATAAAATTTTCTTGGCCAACCTTAGCATTAAAGTCTCCTAATATCAGTTTCATATCATATTTTGGTGACTCTTCTACAGTTTTCTTCAGGATGTCATAGAACTCCTCCTTATCATCATTGCTTTTCTCTTCAGTGGGCGCATGGACAGATACTATTGTGATGTTTCTGAGGCGACCTTTAATTCTGAATTTGCATATTCTATCAGATACAGGCTCGAATGCTAAGATGTGCTTTTTTAGTTTTTTGTTTATTATGAAGCCTGTTCCAAATAACCCTGTTCTAGTTTTAGGACCACTATAGCACATTGTAAAGTTCTGTTTGTCAATTTTACCTTGACCCTGCCATCTAATCTCTTGCAGAGCCATGATATCCAAGTCAAATTTTGTCATTTCCTCTGCAATTTCCATCATTTTACCTGGTCTAAGCATAGTCTGAACATTCCATGTTGCCAGCTTCATATCTTTTTTTGCTGCTCTCTTTGTCTTCTTTGGGCACCTCTTCACAATGCCATCTCCCAATACTGTCCCCTCCTGGAGATCCGAATAGGGGTCTGTTTTACCTCCAGGACTATTTTTAGCATCAGGACCTGCCATTCTTAGGATCGCCGTTTGGCTTCTTTAACATTTATTTTTTACATGTAGAGTCTTAAGTTCCACGCCAAACCCCCAATTTGGAGGACCAGAAAAGGAAAAGAATAAGAATTTGGCCAAGGGAGGCCAATAGAAAGAATAAAGAAAGAATGGCACAAAGCTAAGTCAATGGAAATAGTGCCATTCTAGAAATGTTAAAGTTCCAAAGCATGTAGAAGAGGAAGAAGGGAGAAGGGAGAAGGGCTCTTATTCCCCCAACCCACAGGGGGTTTGCCTTAATTTATTCCTTATTTATTTCTTCTGCTCCTTCAATTAATTATTTTGTAGAATATAATTTCAGCTGTTGAAAATGTTAGTTTTAGTTGAAAATTGAGATTTCCGAAACTTGCATTACATGCCATTGTGACAACAGCGTTGTATTCATATTTTTAAGATTGAAATTAAATATTACATTTTTGTTGTAAATTCAACGAATTGCAGTCAGTTGACAACAAAAAGTTGATATTAACAACACAGATCGTTATGGAACAAGAAATCCAAGAATGAAATTAAATATTTTATTTTTAAAAACAAGTATATTTTGTTTGCAATCGTTCATCGAAAATTTTCAAACATTTTCGGGTTAAAACATGATTTTTTACTAAAAATTGGACATTGAGTTGACAATTATGCATTAAGCAATATTATATAACAATTAAGCATTGAGTTAACTTGTGGTTTACGCGTGTTTTGCAACGGGATATTTAAAATAAATGTGATATATGAATTTTATCCGTCAGTGCCAATAAAACCAATAAAGGGAATTAGGAGCTGCAATATTGATATGGAACAAATGTGTTGCTTTGACTTGTGACTTGAAGCTCTTTTGCATCATAGTGCTGTATCATGTATCAGCTGTTCTATGAACTTCCTGCATCTTAAAGCCGCGTCTCCACCAACCGAACATGTCTGCCGAACATTGTTGGCGAATACAAAAAATGGACAAACATTAAACATATGGGTCACCGAACATGTTCGTGAGTTCAATTGAAATGTTCGGTCTGTGAGCGAACAGTGATGACCAACAACAGGTTGGTCATCTGTTATCACTAACCGATCATAATGTTCGAGAAGGCGTCCACACCAAACCAACTCCAAAAAATGTTCGGCGACATCAGCTGATTCCAGCGAACACTGTTCGCCGAGCATGTTCGGTTGGTGGAGACGCGGCTTTATAGTGCCCATGAGTGAAATTTGAGCATTAATTTTGAAAATTCTGAAATTAAAATAAGAAATCGGGCTTCAAGGTACACTGTGTCAAATTTAGTGTCCAAATCGTTGCCTTTTTTGCGAATCCACACACACACACACACCTACTCTCTCTTCTGATATAGCTTGTTCACCTAATTCTTGCATCTTTAATTCTCAGTAGGTAACCTACTAAAAAATTGATATTTTATTTTTAATAACGTGACGCCTTTGGCAGTAGGATTCATGATAGCGTTCACACGTTATCAATCTTGACATTGCAATGGACAAGAAATCTTGTACGGTACTTAGCATCTGGTTCTGAACAAGACACGTCTCATTTAATTAAGTTTTCAGCGAGAAAAATGGGTGGAGTCGAACGATAGTAATTATTTAAAGCGGAATGGATAATAATAAATGAAGGAGAAGAAGAAGAAGATGGAGGAAAAAAGGAGCAAAGAAGGAAGAAGAAAAAGAAGCGTTTGACATGATTGTGTAGGTAGCAGGTAACCAATAACAGGTTGACTCCCATCGTAAATCAGTCGTTTATATAGTCTCATTGGCTGTTATTGTTGGACAACATACTTGCTTACAGATAAGTTGAAGTTAGCTAGGCCATGTATGCATCTCGCTGTCGCTCATTAAAACTTGATGATAGTCATCTTGTGGCTGATGTGATGGTTGAACTTGTAAATTTCAAGTTTGAATTTCTAAAGATGATGAAGAGAGCAGCATACGTAGAACGGTGGCATTGGAATGTTTATTAAAAGGAGAAGCTAAAAAGATAATCGTTTCACTTTCTTCTATATACTAAACGAAAGAAACACTTTCGACGGCCGTTGTCCCAATTTACAACGATGATGATGATGATGAGCAGAAAATGAGTGAAGTAGATGATAATATAATTCTTTATTGTGATTTTATTTAAGACTAGCTATTGTACCCGTCCTTCGTACGGATTATGTTTAGAAATGAGACTAAATATGTTTCGGTTTTTTTTATAGCAACGATCATGAAGTTGTTAGCAGCTTAGTAAACAACTTGGAACGTAAACAATTCAGTGACAGTTATCAGAGAGAATATTTGAGAACAGCTGATTGATATATCATGATAAATTATTTGTTCTTATGTGGTAATAAAACCTAGAAGAAATGTATCCAAAATCGCACAATACTTGGTTTTTAAACGTTTATTATTCTGTTAGAAAAAAAGTTAATTTAGTTTTTTATAGCTAAAGACATTGTCAATAAGGTTTTCAATACTGATAAATAACTTTAATCCCGATCGATGCACTCGTTTTTCAGGAGAAGGCCGCGTAAAATGTATCCAAAATCGCAAAATACTTGGTTTTTAAACGTTTATTATTCTGTTAAAAAAAGTTAATTTAGTTTTTTATAGCTAAAGACATTGCCAAAAAGGTCTTCAATACTGATAAATTACTTTAATCCCGATAGATGCTCTCGTTTTTCAGGAGAAGGCCGCGTAAAATGTATCCAAAATCACACAATACTTGGTTTTTAAACGTTTATTATTCTGTTGAAAAAAAGTTAATTTAGTTTTTTATAGCTTAAGACATTGTCAAAGAAGTCTTCAATACTGATAAATTACTTTAATCCCGATCGATGCTCTCGTTTTTCAGGAGAAGGCCGCGTAAAATGCCTTCGGGGCCGTGACAGACAGAAAATGAGATAAGACTTGTTTCGGCTTCTTTAATGTATAAAACGTAAAAATAACCAAAAAATATATAATTCTGATAAATGTACAGACAAAACTCTAATTTATTTATATAGAAATGTTATTTAAGTAAATTTAATATTTCCATTATGAATGATTAAAAATAATATTGCTCACAACACTATAGATTGTATATGGTAGAAAGTATGGGATATCACTTATGGAAGTGATAGCCGCGAGCCGTAGCAGGTATCTGTTCAATCAGATATAGATACGAGCTCGTAAGCTGCGTTCTCGTAGGTCCTGTTTGTAACGGTGACCGATTAGATTGGCCAGCAAAAAAGACACTCTTCTCTGCTGTAAAATCACTTGCGGGTGGTTCGGAGCCCACCTAAAACTGTAGGTCCAACTCATCAATCACCATCATTACGCACAGGTCTCAGACCTATGTGGGCTGCATCTTCAGAAGAAAAAAACTCCTAGTGGAGCATTTACTAAATAAGGGCGAAAATTTCTGGACCGAAAAATTTCAACTTTGAACACCCATATTTCACAAAATAATTCAAGAAAAATATTCTACTGGCAGCAATAGATAACATTTAAAAGACTTAATAATATTCAATACAAGAAACTTGGAAAAAATTATGACCAAAAACCCTGCGCACAGCCTTAAACATAATGATGGAAAGAAGAGAGGAGGACGATGACGGAAGAATGAAAAGAAGATGAAGAAGAAGCAGAAGGAGAAAAAGAAGACGAAGAAGCAAGAGAAGTAGATGAAGCAAAAGAAGAAGAAGAGGATTAGTGGTAGAAGTAGTAGTAGAATGTGATGAAGATGATAAAGGAGGGAAAAGGCAGGAGGATGGAGAAAAAAAGAAAATAGGAAGAAGTAAGAAGTAAGAAGGAGAAACAATAAACAAGAGAAACGAAAGAAGTAGGCAAGTGAAAAATAAGGTCAGAAGGAAGGAAGGAAGGAAGGAAGGAGGAGGAGGAGAAGAAGAAGAAGAAGAAGAAGAAGAAGAAGAAGAAGAAGAAGAAGAAGAAGAAGAAGATGATGATGATGATGATGATGAAGGAGAAAGAAAAGGATGGAGAAGAAAGGAGAAAATATGAAGAAGGAAGACGTGAGAAGGCAAGTGAAGAAAATACGATGGAGAACAAGAACAAAAGGAAGCAGCGAATAACAATGAGAGATGAAAATTGAAAAGAACTAAGAAATAAAAAAAGAAAAGAAAATTACATGCAGTAGGAGAAAAATTTTAAAAATCAATGAGAAATGAGGAGGAGGTTGAGGAGTAGAAAAATGGTAGAGTAGGAAATAATGAATATGGAGGAGAGGAGGACAAGGAGGAGGTAAAGAACAATACTAATAGAGAAAAAGAACATACGATAGAGTGGGATAAGGTGTGGAAGGAAAGGAAAAGGAGTAAAGAGGAAAGAAAGGAGTGGGAGGAGTAAAGAGGAAGTGGAAGGTTAAAAAGGAAATAAGAAATACAGTATTAAATAGAGGAGGCGATTAAAAAAGAAGGAGTTAAAGGAAAGGAGAATAAGGAAGAAAAGGTGGAGCAGGAAAAGAAAAGTGAAGATGAGAGGATGTGGAGAAGGACAAGAGACGGAGAAATAGAAGGAAAAGAAGGTGGTGGAAGGATTTTTGTTTTCGGAGGATAAAGACCACATGGGTCTGAGACCTGAGCGTGGGTAATGAATTGGATGATGGTGATTGATAAGTTGGACCAACAGTTTTAGGTGGGTTCCGAACCACCTAAGTGATTTTACAGCAGAGAACAGAGTCTTTTTTGCTGGCCAATCCAATCGGTCACCCTTACAAAGAGCGCCCAAGAGTTTCGAAGCTTATCTCTGATGGAACAGATACCTGCTACGGCACTTCCCTAAATGATGACAAGAAGGACAGAAGAGGAGGATAAGCGACGAAGATAAAGAAGGAGAAAAAGGAAGAGAAAGGTTGGACGAAATGATGATAGCCATCTGACTATGCCTGAACTTGTTGTCAAGTTTGAGTGGCTAATTTTAATTTTCAAGTTTTAATCTCTCAATAATAAAGCCAACAGCCAGCATACGTAGAACGCAGATTAGGTAGTAAAATAAAGAAGAAGAAGATTATCGGTCACTTTCTTCAACGCCGTTTCAAATCACTTTCAAAGGTCGTTGTCCCAATTCACAGATTGCGGCTACGTAATTCCCAGTTGGAGAAAGAAAATGAAGAAAACGGAGAAAGGATAAGAAAAAACAGAAGCAAAAGAAGACAATTGATGAAACAGGAAATAGAAGGAACAAAGAAGAAAAAGAAGTGGAAAAAGATAAAAAAGTAGAAAATGTAGTGAAAGAAGTACAATAAGAAAGAGAAATTTCCAGTTGGCGATAGAAGAAGAAATGGAGAAAGGATAAGAAGAAGAAAATAGGTGAGACAGAGGAAATAGAAGAAAGAAAACGTAGTGGGAAAGGTGGAAAAATATCAAAAAGAAGAACATGTAGCGAACAAGTAAGAAAGAAAGAGAAATAGTGGGAAGTGGAATAAGAAAGGAAAAAGTATGTAGAAGGTGAGGGAAGAAGAAGGCAAAAAAAGGAGGAAGGAGAAGAAGGAAGAAGAATAAGAAAATAGGTGAAACAGAGGATGTAGAAGAAGAAGCGGTAAAAAATAAAAATAATAAAAAGTGGATGAAGAGGAAAAAGAAAGAGAAATAGTGTAAAGTAAAATAAC
Organism: Conomelus anceps; assembly: GCA_948455865.1. NCBI lineage: Eukaryota > Metazoa > Arthropoda > Insecta > Hemiptera > Delphacidae > Conomelus > Conomelus anceps. The sequence goes on along the minus strand of CAOJWK010000239.1, from coordinate 94,194 downwards.
AAGGGAGAAAACAATGTAGAAGTTGAAGAAGAAGGAGGAAAAAGGAAGACAGAAAAGAAGAAAATACGTGAACCAGAGGAAACAGGAGAAAGAAAGAAGAGGAAGTAGAAGAGGTAGATGTAGGAGGAGGAGGAGGAGTAGGAGGAGGATATAAGAAGGAGGAGTAGAGGGAGGAAAATAAGAGGATAAGAATACGATACGATAAGAATAAGAAGAAGGAAGGGAAAAAGGAAGACATAAAAGAAGGAAATACGTGAACCAGAGGAAACAGAAGAAAGAAAGAGGAAGTAGAAGAGAAAGATGTAGGAGGAGGAGGATAGATAAGGAGGAAGGTTTGGGGATGAGAAGGATAGGAGAGGGAGGAGTAAGACAATGATGATGAAGAGGAGGAGGAGAAAAAGGAGTAAGAGGAGAGTCAAGAATATGAAAAAGAAGAGACAAGGAGACAAAGAAGACAAAAACGAAGAGAATAGGTGAAACAAAGATGAGGAATAAAGGAGAAAAAGTAGAAGAGGCAGAAAAACATAAAAAAGAAGAAAATGGTGGAAAAAGAAGAAGGAGAATATGATGAAGAAAAAAGAAAAAGTTAGATGGACTATAAAGGGTGAAATTGTGGGAAGTTTTATTAGGAGCCAGTCGGTTATTAATAAAGAATTAATAACTCATCATCATAACATTATTTGTCCTGGTTCCAATTTATTAACTGAGTTTCCTTTTCGACCATTACTGCGATTTCAGTGCGAAAGAGAGAAATAATAATAAAGACATTTTTATAACAGAACTAGTCGATCGACTGACGACTTTTGCTTTCCACTGCAAGTAGAACTTTCGCTTGTTTCCTGCAACTTTTCTGGTTCACACACACTCTTGATATCAATTTTAGATTGAAGAGATTTTGCATATTAAATTTATTGCGGGACAATTTGCTGAAGAGAAAATCAGCTAGAAATGTAGGGATTATTGGGACAACGAGAATTTTGAAAGATCAGCTAGCAATGTAGGGATTATTGGGACAACGAGAATTTTTAAATATCAGCTAGCAATGTAGGGATTATTGGGACAACGAGAATTTTGAAAGATCAGCTAGCAATGTAGGGATTATTGGGACAACGAGAATTTTTAAAGATCAGCTAGCAATGTAGGGATTATTGGGACAACGAGAATTTTGAAAGATCAGCTAGAAATGTAGGGATTATTGGGACAACGAGAATTTTTAAAGATCAGCTAGAAATGTAGGGATTATTGGGACAACGAGAATTTTGAAAGATCAGCTAGCAATGTAGGGATTATTGGGACAACGAGAATTTTTAAAGATCAGCTAGAAATGTAGGGATTATTGGGACAATGAGAATTTTTAAAGATCAGCTAGAAATGTAGGGATTATTGGGACAACGAGAATTTTTAAAGATCAGCTAGAAATGTAGGGATTATTGGGACAATGAGAATTTTTAAAGATCAGCTAGAAATGTAGGGATTATTGGGACAATGAGAATTTTTAAAGATCAGCTAGAAATGTAGGGATTATTGGGACAACGAGAATTTTTAAAGATCAGCTAGAAATGTAGGGATTATTGGGACAATGAGAATTTTTAAAGATCAGCTAGAAATGTAGGGATTATTGGGACAACGAGAATTATGCAATGCTCCACTGTGAAAGCACTCTAACCAATTTCTGATTTTAATCACCGATATTATACAGAGTGATTAGTAAATTGAGTACCTTTCAATAAAATTGAAATTGTTAGAAATCTTTAACCATCAGGATGTCATCTTCACTCTTTTACAACTGAATTCTCATTAATTTTTAGGGTTTGGTCTAGAAATTTTGAACTTCTAGCTTTCCAAATGGTAACAAAATCTCTTTAAGACAAGAGAAATGGCATAAATAGAAAATTTCCACAGTGCTCGTATTCAAAATGGCGACTTAAAGACGAAAGTTGTATACAAAATTCGAATAAAACGTTCCCCATAAAATAAATATAGGCTCCATAATTACAGTGAAACCTCTATTAACCGACACCTTTGGGACCGGGGCCCTGACGGATAACTGAAAAGACTGAGAACAGGAACGCCATATAAACGGAATCAGTACAGTCTCTAAATTTGAAATTGTTTTTTTTTTGGAGGATGAAGCCCACATAGGTCTGAAACCTGTGCGTGGGTAATAAATTGGATGATGGTGATTGATAAGTTGGACTTACAGTTTTAGGTGGGTTCCGAACCACCGGGAAGTGATTCTACAGCAGAATTTCACGATGACAGTTTACAGAAAGTAACGGTTTAGAGTGACGGATAAACGAGGTTCCACTGTAGTATTTTTTTTTCGCTTGTTGTCTCAACCCATTGAATTTACAGATATTGTGTCTATTAGCCACCAAATAAATGTGAAACTGTGTATGTTAATTGTACTATGACATTCAAGGTTTCATTCATTTTATAGAGAGGCATCAATAACTAGAATAGAATACATTTTTATTCGCTTGAAACATGTTTTAGTACATTAAATTTTGACCATCATAATAAAAATAAATATAAATAAATGTACATAATACATTTTCATCTATCTATCTATCTATATAAATAAAATTAGAGTTTTGTCTGTACATTCATCAGAATTGTATATTTTTTGGTTATTTTTACGTTTTATACATTAAATAAGCCGAAAATAGTCTTATCTCACTTTCTGTCTGTCTGTCTGTCACGGCCCCAAAGGCATTTTACGCGGCCTTCTCCTCAAAAACGAGAGCATCGATCGGGATTTTAGTTATTGAACAGTATTGAACACTTAATTGACAATGTCTTTAGCTATAAAAAACTAAATTAACTTTTTTTTAACAGAGTAATAAACGTTTAAAAGCCAAGTATTGTGCGATTTTGGATACATTTTACGCGGCCTTCTCCTGAAAAACGAGATCATCGATCGGGATTAAAGTTATTTATCAGTATTGAAAACTTTTTTGACAATGTCTTTAGCTATAAAAAAACTAAATAAACTTTTTTTTAACAGAATAATAAACGTTTAAAAACCAAATATTGTGCGATTTTGAATACATTTCTTCAAGTTTTATTACCACATAACAACAAATCACGTAATTTAAATATCATGATATATCAATCAGCTGTTCTCAAAAAATATTCTCTCCGATACCTGTCACTGAATTGCTTACGTTCTAAGTTGTTTACTAAGGGCCCGTTCACACGATACAGTTTTTGTGCACAGTAAATTTGCTGTATCAGTTATTTTGCAGTGCTTTCGTTTGCATGTACATTTCATATTGTTTGTTCACACAATACTGTTTCGACTGGATCCAGTAAAAAAGCTGTTCTAGCCGATTTCTACATTCGGTTTTGTCTTCGAAAACTGTATCGCTAAAATCAGCTGTACCGCAAAATAACTATCCGTATCCGGTGGCACATGTACCGGTAATGGATATGTTCAAACGATACGCTTATTACGCTGGAAGCAGTCTTCAGATCGTCAGCATTGATCTTCTTCATTGATATTCTTCAGCATTGATCTTATTAGTGAATTCCAGTGTCCAGAAGTGGAAGATATTAATTGTGAAAATTTAATTTCTCTAATATATGAAAGACCCGCCTTGTGGGACAAGACTTAATATAAAAATAAAGAGAGAAAAATGTGTGGAATATTGAAACCAGAATTTGCGTACTTTGATCAAAATTTAAGAGAAACCTTCAGTAAGAAACTTATTTAAAAAAATCTTACACAAATAAAAAAAATCCTGGACTGGAATAAATAAAACTGAACTGGAAGAAGGAGGAGAGCACAGCAATAAGCAGCCTAAGCTGCTAACAACTTCATGATCGTTGCTATCAAAAAAGCCGAAATTCTTATTCGAAAGTCTTATTTCTAAACATAATCCGTACGAAGGACGGGCACAATAGCTAGTAGTATCTATTATTTTCAAGAAGAATGTAGGGCCTAAAGCGTAGTCTTTTTAGAGGTTCCTTCTCATTTATTTAATATAATAATTGGCATAATATGAGCTGTAAATATAATCAGGAGTATATTGATGAAATGAGCCTAGTAATTTACCCTTGGCCAAAATTCACTGGGAGCTATCTTGGTTTTTCTGAATTCAATTTCAAATTCCACTAAAGAATTCCAAATACCAATAATCAAATTCTTTGATTTTTCATTTTTGAATGAACTACTTGAGCAAATTTGATAAATGATTATTAAAAATTGGTGTGGTAGAAGAAACAAAGCAAAGTTTAAAAAAATTTCAACATAAGAGAACCTTTATGGAAACATCTATTTACAATTTAAAAACAATCCCACAAGAAACAAAACAAAAAATACACTTGAAAAAGGTTTAACTGCCTCTCAACTTGGTTTTCATACAAAACAGCACCTGACCCTTAGTTCTCCAGACCCAATTCACCCTTCTAAACAAACATTTTCAATGAGTGTGCATTTACACGCTGTTGGTAGAAGAAATAAAGCCAAGTTCAAGTGAAATACAATCTACCGGTACAAGTCGGTCAGATCACTGAAGCCAATTGTCTGGTAGTCAAACAAAGAGGTAAGAAGCCAGTTTTTCAACTGCTCCCTTTCTTTCGAGATCCAGACAACGAAGGGGCGGCGAAACCAGGGGTAAATTACTGGGCTCATTCCAAGCAACAGTGCCTAGGATTGCTTGAACGTTGAATGCTTTCAAAGACTTGCAGTTTTATTTCTCAAGATAAGGTTCATAACCGAACCGAAACCCGAACCAAACCATCACTTGTCTACCCTCAACGCATAGCTTTGTAGTAGGTAGCTCTAAATTAGAGAGAATTTTCAAAAATGTATTTTGTATTAATAATTATGCTGTAAATATTCTTGTAATTGTACTACAATTCAATAAAATGTGATGTGATTGACCTATCAAGCCTATTGAACGGAACTCGGAAAATATCGAATTGGTAACAAATAAAAACCAATCAATAACATTCATTTTTCAATTTTATCCAAGAATTGTTAACATTACTGTTGATACTACTGTATAAGAAAATATTGGAGGTCATAACGTATATGCATAATTTGGGCAAATAGGCTTGGACTGATAGGCTTCTACACGAGAAGGTTTTCAACACTTTAACACTAATGGTTGTAAAAATAACTAGGCGAATCTACTGTATTTGAAATATCAAGTATTTCACATGATATTTCAATTTATAATAATAATTTTCATTATTCAAAAGTAGAATAGTTTTGTTTTCTTAATACGTCAACACGATTCAATAAGTTATACTAAAAAATTTCATGTTTTCTTTTGTAACGTTCCTTGATAGCGTCAATCCCACTTGAAACCTAAAATAAATTATATTATTTTGGTCTATTAAGAATCTTTTGACTGCTCCAAGCTCTTGTCTATGAAATACTGCGTAGATGCTACTGGAGGTCTCGCAGTTTGTGCGAGCCTTGGATTAGGTAATTAAGTTTTAGTATAATATTTCCAATTTCAATATGCGTTTAAGATATCAAGGCTTCCAATCATCTGAATTATAATCTTTATTTCTATTTAAAGCATTTTATAACTTATTTATCATATAACTTGAAAAGTAATAACCTTAAAAAACATAACTTTATAATAAACATAACTAATAGACTAGCTTTATAATTTTTTAACTTATTTAATTTTCATATTTCATATTTTCAATTCATTTTTTAATTCCAATTAAAAAATTTATCATTATTATCAATTCATTTCTATTTTTTTTAAATTAAAAAAAAAAAAATTATTTCAACTATTCGTTCATTCCTAATTTAAAAAATTGTTATAGCCAACTACCAATTTGACGTTGATCAATATATTGTAATTTTGTGTGACTAAAGATTTGTTTTTTTTTTGAGGATGAAGCCCACATAGGTCTGAGACCTGTGCGTGGGTAATGAGTTGGATGATGGTGATTGATGAGTTGGACCTACAGTTTTAGGTGGGTTCTGAACCACCGGGAAGTGATTTTTACAGCAGAGAACAGTGTCGTTTTTGCTGGCCAATCTAATCGGTCACCGTTACAAACAGGACCCAGGAGAACGCAGTTTATCTCTATCTGATTGAACAGATACCTGCTACGGCTCGCGGCTATCACTTCCCATAACTAAATAATATTAGTTAATAATAATATTAATAATAGTTTGATAACTAAATAACTGTCACTCTTAGAAGAAGAACTAAATTTTTCATAAAAGGTGATTTATTTTTTTAGTTGTCTAACTCTTGATGTAATATGATGACTAAAATACCAAAAATCATTGATTAAATTTTTGTTATAGTGCAAGTGATAAAGTGTATTGACTTTTTTAAGCACAGTAAACAGTAATAAATACCAAAATTGTACCATAATCAAATACCATAGGGAAGTGATAGCCGTGAGCCGTAGCACGTATCTGTTCAATCAGATTAGATAAGCAACGCTCTTCCGGGCCTTCTCTGAAAGGTTGGCCGATCGGATTAGCCAGCGAAAAATACTGTTCTCTGCTGTAAAATCACTTCCCGATGGTTCGGAACCCACCTAAAATTATAGGTCCAACTCATCTATTACCATCATCCAACTCATTACCCACACACACACAGGTATCAGAACTATGTGGGATCCTTTCTTTTAAAAAAATTCAGCTTAGAAGACTTGCAATGAAAGTGAAGATGTTATTCGAATGTTGTTTTAAGATCGTTGTTGTGGGACATCCATCAGATATGACTTGATTTATTCAAAGTGAACTGGCACATATTGAAAGAAAAACAAGATGCGCTCGGAAATCAAACCGGCTCTGAAAGTTATTCACATTTTCAGTTTCATTTTGTTGATCCACTTACAAGAATTGGCCGGACTGCTTCAGCTGGGAACTGGAATTGTGGGGGACAAGTTTGGAGACAAGCACTGGCATATATCAAGGATTCAGATGTGAAGATTAAAAGCAGTCACTAACAGTAGGCAAAGAAAACGAAGGTTTCGAAGAAAATGAAAGTTGAAATATGAGATGAAATCTATTCTTGGCAATTGAGTCACATATTTAAATATTCTAAGAGAAAATTATCTACTTTTTATGGTAAGTTTGCAGCCAATTTTAATTGAGAATATTTACTCACGTAGGCTGAAACGTTTTCGAATCGCGATGATTCATTTTCAGCAGCATCCTTGATCGTCAGTGTCGGATTTAATAATTTTGGAAAATTTTTCTTAGAATTTTGAATTGTTTGCAATTAAAATTTAAAAAAATGTTTTCTGTTTATTTTCTCTAAATTATGAATAATAAGACGAAATTGTCACAATCACATTTATTAAAAATACAGTATTGAGAAACTAGTTTCTCAATATTTTTAATAAATGTGGTTGTGACAATTTCGTCTTATTATTCATAATTTAGAGAAAATAAATAGAAAAATAATTTTTTAAATTAAAGTGAGAACTAGTTTTTCAATATTTTTAAAATATGTGGTTGTGACAATTTCGTCTTATTATTCATTATGGATTCTTCCACAATATCACCTTCGCCATTACAAATAAAGTTTCTCTAAATTAATAAGAATTAGACCACATGTGTGTTTTTCAAGTGAGAATTATTATAGTGGGATATTACATTCTGTGCAATATGTGGTACATATTAGTAGGACAGATATTAGATTAGAACACTTTATTTATGCAAATTTACAAAATTTCTTAAATGATTTTAAATATAGATTGGCAGACGACCTTATGCCATTGCTACATAAAATTTATTATTATTTTTTAATGTATGTATTTTTTGAATATTTAATATTTTAAAAATATCTAAATATTTTTATTACTACAAGTAGTAGTAGTAGTAGGACAGATAAGTGAGAGCATTAACTTTGGAAGATTTTTATGAGACAGTTTTTGGCTAAAAGCCTCTTCCTTTCAATCTAAACATGGACGTATTTCCTCCGCCTCCATCACTTTATTTTAATTTTTTTCAATTTTTCTGAGATCCTTATCATCCTAACTTTTTTCTTCTATTTCGACTCATTTCTTTCTGTTGATGATACTTTGAGACTTGTATGTGGTTAATAAGGTGAATGAAGTCTCAAAATGTGTCAGACTGAACAACGAGAATCGAACCCGTGACCACAGGAGTAGCGGCCACTTGGAGATAAGCGTCATAGTCAGAGATATATATTACCATATCATCATTGCAGGAAATGTGAGATGTGTTGCTGATAGAGACTAGTGAAGGGAAATAAATAATCAGACAAGTAAAATAATAGAGATCAATCATTTATGGTTCTATAGTTGATCTAAAGCTGGGCATTCATGTTCCAACTTGCAGTACCACTTGCAGTACTGCTAGTAGTACTGCTAGATGGATAGTCGACTCCACTCACGCTCCTACTTACAATCCAACTTCATTCCTAATCAGCTGTGAACGTCGCTCTTGAGCCGAAAAATGTAACCGAAGTTGCCCGAACTTACCCGAAGGTCATGCACTGACTGAGATAAGATGGACGACTTTGATCCGACTGCCCCACACACGCTCCAACACCGTCGACATTCGTAAGTCGTCCCTCTAGTGGTCCATCTAGTCGTCCATCTACAATTCCAACCATCCAACAAGCCCATTCACGTTCCGTTTTCGGATCCAACCTTGAAGGTTGGACTGCAAGTGGTACTGCAAATCGGAACGTGAATGCCCAGCTTAAGATCAAATTTACTGCCATGCTAGTTATTTCAATCTATGGAAGAACGGGTAATCTAAGATTGAGACTCTTCAAAACTGAAGTGATCGATGAGAATGAATGAAATTATCCTCCACCAAACAAGTACTCAGTCTATTAATTATATTAATAACCCTTCGCAACTCATGTAGCATTGCAGTCATTTTAAATGGTATGAGATCAACCATATGGTTCTGTGCTTGACCTAAGATACAATTCACATGCTAGTTATTTTAATCTGTGGGAAGTGATAGCCGCGAGCCGTAGCAGGTATCTGTTCAATCAGATAGAGATAAACTGCGTTCTCCTGGGTCCTGTTTGTAACGGTGACCGATTAGATTGGCCAGCAAAAAATACACTGTTCTCTGCTGTAAAATCACTTCCCGATGGTTCAGAACCCACCTAAAACTGTAGGTCCAACTCATCAATCACCATCATCCAACTCATTGCCCACGCACAGGTCTCAGACCTATGTGGGCTCCATCCTCAAAAAAAAATGGAGGTATGGTCATTCTAAGAACAAGACTGAAGTAATCGATAAGAATGAATAAAATTAACAACTCACCAAACAAATATTTTCAGTTAACTTTCTTTGTAGTGGTGAAAGTGATATTGTGGAAGATATCCATAATGAATAATAAGACGAAGTTGTCACAACCACATGTATTAAAAATATAGAAATACTAGTTTCGGATATTGCTCCATTATCAATCTTAAACAAACTAAAACTAAAGTACAAAACAGCTTAATAAATACTAAACACGGAATGATACTATTGGCTAAGGGATAGGCTGGCCTTCATTGACGGTTTCTGATTGGCTGAAGGTCACACCCACTAGTGGGAGGAGCAACAAGCAAAAATAAGAATCAAATCAAGAACTAAAAACCGTGAACATCTAGAAAGTAACAAAGAAGAATAATACACAAGTAAATTGGGCTAGAATTGAATAATTTTAAAAATAGAAAATTGAAGCTCACGGATATGCAGTCAAGGTCAACCTAGGAAGACACAAAAGTGCCGTTATTAAAATGTCGGTCAGAATTATGATGAAACTAAGTTAGTTGTATTGAATTGGTTAAAAAAAATTGATCATTTAAACTAGTATTGGAGTCGTTTGATACTTATTAAGCTGCTCTGTACTTTAGTTTTAGTTTGTTTGAGGTTGATAATGGAGTAACATCGAAACTAGTATCAATCAATCAATTTATTTACAGTATCATTACAACAAAGGTCCTGGTTCGGAACCCACCTAAAAATGCAGGTTCAACTCATCAATCACTATCATCCACCTCATTACCCACGCACAGGTCCCAGACCTATGTGGGCTTCATCCTCAAAAAAAAGAAAACCAGTAGGTTTTTCAGGAGGTGTCATATATTGATTTAATACAAGTAAATACTAATTTTGAACAGACTAAAAAGTCATAATTTCCAAATAACATAACCTTCAATCCACTTGACACATTACACTAACGATTTCACTTTAAAAAAGATCATTTGATTATAAAAAATATAAATTATAAATTTAGCACTGTTGGGAATGACCAAAAAAGAGCGAAAATATTAAATTTAGTTAAAAAACTTGGCGGTCAAAAATGTTCATCTCTATATTTTTAATAAATGTGGTTGTGACAACTTCGTTTTATTATACATTATAAATTATACTTTCAGCCTACAAACCCCTTGCAGTATAGCATTGCAGTCTATTTAGCATTAGCCATTCAAATTAAAATAATGTAACAGTAGTGGCGGAATCGCGGCTAGACTGCTAACGGTGTCGTGTCCGGAGCCAGGAGAGAAACACCGAATAAAAACCAACACAGGAAAAGGGAAGTCCACATTTCCACTGCACTGCTCTACTGTCATGATCACTAAGCGTGTCTGCCGCGTTATAAAATACGCGATTTTCCGTGAATTATCAGAATGGCAGCAACTATGATGTGATATGCGTTTTTTCTGTTCGTGGTCTTTGATAGTACATCTTCTGCCATACTTTCTATGGATTTGCAGGTGGTGAGTCATCGCTACCATTCTGACTTTGAAGAGATTTAGGGCACCAGACTCTCAACTGACATACATCCCTGGTGGAATTACATTTATTTGATATTTAAGTTATTAAATATTAAACCATTGAAGTATTTTCATATGAATTTCCACGTGCCCTCGCCTGTATTCTTATAAATAATTACAAATGTTGACAGTTTTCGAGTTATCTCGTAATTTTATTACATTAAATAATAATTCCCGTAAGGGTCTCATTTATTTAATTAGGAAAGTGATAGCCGCGAGCCGTAGCAGGTATCTGTTCAATCAGATAGAGATAAGCTGCGTTCTCGTAGGACCTGTTTGTAACGGTGACCGATTAGATTGGCCAGCAAAAAAGACACTGTTCTCTGCTGTAAAATCACTTCCCGGTGGTTCGGAACCCACCTAAAATTGTAGATCCTACTCATCAATCACCATCATCCAAATCATTACCAACGCATATGTTTAAGACCTATATGGGCTTCATCCTCAAAAAGAAAATTGAATATTATTATAATTTTATTATTAAATAATTTTATTCAATAACTATTGTACTGAAGACTTCCGTATTTATTTATTTACATACAAAAGCTCATAGGACAGCTAATTAAGAACCTTAATGACTAATAGTAAAATAAATAAAAAATAATATTTAATTGATGAATTAAATAATTGAGTGAGAATTCAAAACTATTGTTCTACGGATATTGACAGCACTATTATTCGCTACTGTTATCAATACGTACGTACAAGTAATAAAATAAAATGAGGATTGGAAAGTCATTGAAACATTCCTAAGTTATGTTTTAAATTGTTAATGTGAAGCAAATAGGATTTTTTATTGATATTTGAATTTATCGATTTTAATCGAAGTTTACTTTAATTGAAACACTAGCACAGGAAAATTAAACCAAAAAAAGGCCGTGGTGGATGAAATTTGATACAAAGCCGGATTTTTTAAATCAACTCTAGGCATCCCAGAAAAGATTCCCCCAAGTTTGCGAAAAAATCTGACGTGTATAACTTTTGGAGGGCAAAAAAAACAAATTTGGCCCATTTTTTCAGTTTTTTGCCTAAAACTCGTAAATCAGCTGCCGCGTTGAAAGCATGGTTCAATTCGAAATTCAAGAATATGATGAAGAACGATTGATGTACATCAATATCAAATCGGTTCAGTTGTTCATTCACAATCAATTTTCAAAAATCAGGTATCTCCCTTTGTGAAAAATGAGTCATCAATCACCATCATCCAATTTATTACCCACGCACAGGTCTCAGACCTATGTGGGTTTCATCCACCAAAAAAAAGTTGTGAATATTTTTCATGGTTAATTAACAATAAACTGATTGACTCAACAATAAGAAAATATGGTTCTTTTGCACTATAACCCCGCTTTTTAAAAAAAGTGTCATTGAACAGTAGATTCCTAACCTGACCTAACCTAACCGGGTCTTAGATTAGGTTAGGTTAGGTTAGTAATCTACTGTTCAATGACAGTTTTTAGAAATGCGGGGTTATAGTGCAAAAGATCCGAAAATAGCACCGAGACTAGCGATACACAGACATAGACAGTGGAAACATTCTGATCAACTAGCAACCATTTTTTATCTACTGTTTTTTGTATATAATTAATTGCACAACCATGAAAAAAATCGACCACCATAAAAAAGAACAAACCAACGAACGGATGTTGATCCAAAAGGCAGCCCTGTACCGAATGAGACGGTCAATTAGTTACTCTGTTCTAGAAAAAGGTCACCATAAAATAACCCAACGGTTACACGTTCGCAGATCTCTCTATCTTTGCCAATTATTCCATGAAATAACGAGATTTGTAACGGCAAAATGGGCAGGTAGCGAGCGCTAAAGTCTTATCGAAAAAAATGAACGCTCGGCCTGAAGAACCAAGTAGGCCTAGGCCTCCATCAGTGGACTAGTGCAACCTCGTGCGAAATTGATTACCGTAATTAATTGAGAGCTCTAGCCTACTACACCCGATACAGGGATAAGCCTTGTTAAAGGTTGTTACACTACATATTAACTCAACAAGCAACAACAATTAGACGGGTTATCTATTGTTATCGAAGGAAACACCAATTACAAGCTAACTGGAAACATAAAAACGTGATAACTGAACTCAGGTTGTTGGAAGTTCATTCCACAGAATGTATGTGCACACATTTATTAACGTGTGTGAACACGGTCGACCTATTAGGCCAGCGGTAACTGAAACGCAGGTTTGGTGACGAGGATGAAAAACAGAAATTAATTACACAGAAGCTGGTGTGTGGTCCAATTCAATTCTGTGCTTCACAAAAAGTCACCACGCCTCACGTCACGCATTTCTATTTGCGCTTGGTCTGATAGGTAGACCGTGTTCACATTGTTCCAATAGAACGCAGCGTTGGTGACGTGACGCAAGATGAATAACAGACATTAATTACACACAATTGATCAGAAGCTGGTGTGGGGTCTAATTCAATTCTATGTTTCACAAAAACCGTGTTCACATTGTTCTAGCAGAAACGTAGGCTCGGTGACGTGACCCAGGATGAAAAACAGAAATTAATTACACGCAATTGAACAGAAGCTGGTGTGTGGTCTAATTCAATTCTGTGCTTCACAAAAAGTCACCACGCCTCACGTCATCAAGCCTGCATTTCTATTTGCGCTTAGTCTGATTGGTAGACTGTGTTCACATTGTTCTAGCAGAAACGCAGGCTTGGTGACGTGACGCAGGATGAAAAACAGAAATTAATTACACGCAATTGATCAGAAGCTGGTGTGGGATCTAATTCAATTCTATGTTTCATAAAAATCACTATGCCGCACATCACCAATGCTACGTTTCCATTTGCGCTTGGTCTGGTAAGTAGACTGTGTTCACACAACAATTTTGAAGATTGAACTTCAAAGAATGGACTGAATTTTGTTATCTTTTTTATGTTTTATGTTGCACAACAATTTACAAATTACACTGTCCAAGTAAAAACTCCCACAAGACATTACAGTCACAATAGTTTATGTACTAATAACTGTATTAATGTACTAATAATATTAGTTCGTAAATTGTTATGCAATAGAACCCAGTTAGCTTCTAATTGTTGCTTCCTCAACAACAAGAAAAACTTGCAACTGAGGACTTTTGCACAGATTGGTGATGACAAAAATACTGAATCTAGAGCCTGAAGTCAAGGAAATGTTATAATTGATTGACACATGCGATCAGGTTGTAAAACATTTTTCATAAAACATCAAGGAACAACATGGACTCATTTATTTCAGATATCTATACCAAAACATCACTACCATCGATACAAAGAAGTAACATCACTATCACCAATACGGAGAAGATGTAATCCCTAAGGCAGTCCGCACACGAAGCGTTTGCTTAGCGTGGAGTCGACTCCACGCTTCCAACCCAAAGACTACCATTGATTGTTTCATAGTTGTGGTGCGTTTCAGTCAATTTGAAGCGAGGATTCCACTCCACGCTTGGCAAACGCTCCGTATGCAGCCCAACACACAGTAGTAGCTAAACTCAACAATTAACACGACTTTTTTTGAAGGATGAAGCCCACACAGATCTGAGACCTGTGCGTCGGTAATGAGTTAGATGATGGCGGTTGATGAGTTGAACCTGCATTTTTAGGTGGGTTTTGAACCACCGGGAAGAGATTTTACGCAAAAGAAAAGTCTTTTTGTTGGCCGAAACAAGTTTATTCACTGATTCACCCTCATTACAACTAGAGTTGAAACTTTTTTCTCATATTATAATTGCAGTAGCTGATTTTTAATATACTGTAACATCCTCTTATGAATATGGAATAGTTAGGCCGATTCTAAAAAGTTCGTAACTTATCTCTATCTGACTGAACAGATACCTAATACGGTTCACGGCTCTCACTTCCCAAATGTCAAATATTCAACATAGATGATGACTCAGCCAATTTGAAGCGTGGCGTTGACTCTACGCTTGTCAAACGCTCCTTTACTGCGGACTACCTACCTCAGACAATAGTAGCTCTACTCACAATATTATCACATCAACATTTGAATGTCAAATATTCAACGTAAATAAAAAATGATGGCTGTCATTTAAAGCGTGGCGTCCACTCCACGCTTGTCAAACGCTCAGTGGCGTAGCGAGGTCTTTTGGCACCCGGGGCGGTATTTCAACTTGCCCAAACCCCCCCCCCCCCCCCCCCATTACTCGCAGTTAACAAAACGACACCTTATTCATAGCTGATTCTTTTGTATCAACCATGGAAGAATTATAAATTTTTTAAGTAGATATATAAAACGTTGGACTCCGGGGGCGGGTGTAAGAAAAGTTTTGATTTTTAGGTCTTTTGAAAGCAATTTTAAGCTATTTTGGTGATGTTTGTCTTGTTATTGGGCTTCGCACAATTGATTAGCTTGGGCCTGTTTATCGCAACTCTTTAGAATGTGGGCAGGCTACGTATCAGCGGACTACCTACCTCAGACAATTGTAGCTCAACTCAATAATTATCACATGAACTTTTAAATGTCAAATTTGAAGCGTGAAGTCGACTCCACGCTTATCAAACTCCCCGTAACTAAGGACTGCATACCTCACACAATAGTAGCTCACTCAGCAATTATCAAATCAACTTTTAAATGTCAAACACTCAACACGTACGAAATATGAAAGGAAATTGAGTACTAAATATGAAAACACCCATCATTTACAACGGGTCCAATTTACGGTACCGAAACCTTTAAATAGCGCACTAATTAAGAAGACAACCGAGCTCAAGTAATTCAAGACACTGACCATTGCAATTTCAATCTCTAGAACAAGGAGATAAATTTTAATGTGCACGTAAACACCCGTATAGTGGACCACCCAAGCCATACCGCAATCCACCATAAAATTCTTACACACATTGGTTTGATATTGCAATAGAAATAAACCTATCAGGTCAGTGTAATAACGCTCGGATATCAACTTTAATAGCAGAATCTTTACTATGAGATAGGAGCAAAACATTTATATAGATTGGAGTGGTTTATCAAGTGGTAGCAAAAATTACACATTCTCCATTCACGTTATTAGATGTGGTTAACTATGGCTGATATCCTGTTGTTGCGCAGTAAAATACTTGATACAATTTATTTTTATTATAGTAGCAACAACATAACTATAATAATCGACTTTGGTACATCGCTATCAAGGATGCAAAAGTGCGTGTCCTGTAGCGAGAGTAGTGTTAGCTGATTTGAAGATTTGATTTGGTTCGGAACCCACCTAAAACTGTAGGTCCAACTCATCAATCACAATCATCCAATTCATAATCACGCACAGGTCTCAGACCTATGTGGGCTTCATCCTCCGAAAAGAAAAAGATGTATGTTCCCAGTAAACTACAAAACCGCTAAACCTAAATTTTTATGAAAATTTCAGGCACAATGTAGAATAGTCCCGAGATGGTTCGGGTTAAATTTGGAAGTTCATAAGTCTTCGCTGAAGGACACAAAAAGGAGAAATCTATCTAACTTGCCAGCCAAACAGCTTAAAGGAACAGCTGATAGAAGTCAACAGTTTTTAATCGTATGGAAGGCCCCTTAGCAGCGTTAATTATGCTGCCTGGAACGCTAAGACTTTGTATGTACCATGCATCGATCTCTATACTTCTAAAGTTGTAGTAGTATAGATATCGATGGTACCATGTGGTCGGAGCCTTGCAGTCATGTGGGAATCATGACTGGGTATGATGAAATGTAAATCATACCAGGTTGACGACATCTGTTACCCAATGCAGCTAGAAATTTGAAATGCAGCCTCAGTGGGAGGTGGCGAATAATAAAATCAAAAACCTAGCTTCTACCCTAAGGCCTATGTCACATTGGGCTACCATGGTGGAGCCACTAAATGATATCATTGTTTCATATGGAGCATGACACACTAGGTATTGGTGGCACCACCAAACGCTACACCAAAAGTGTCGCGGCCATGGGCGCCGATTTTCTGATCCACTAGCTGCTGATAGCATTGTTTCTTATCGGACATCTCACACTCACGCCTAAGTCGTATGAGGTTTAAATTTGAAATGTTCATTCAGAGGTGGTGAGTAAGAAAACAACGAAGGAGGCCTCTCTGACCAGCTGGAAGAGCCCTAGGACTAACTTCTTCCCTAATAGTCCTAGAACGTTGAAATGTAACCTCAGTGGGAGCGAATAATAAAATCAAAGAGAATTTTTCATGAGATCCCAGCAACGCTCGTCGGGACAGCTAGTACTGCATATTGATAGTAAATATGTGTTTGAATTTACTTGAATTTAAATTTTTGGCTCTAAAATCTCAAACAAAATTAAAAATTATATTCACTTTCATGGACTATTGGACAGTTTTAGTGCTCCGTTTTTAAAGTCAACATCTAAATTAATAATCATGTTTTGGAAAGAATCAGGAACTGTTCGTCAAAGTAAAATTTCAAGTTAAACTCGGTCATAACCTGAAATTTGGATTTCTCAATTGGAAATTTCTTGGGTCTAATTCAAAGTCGATATATTTTATTTGTATATGTTTCTGTTATAGATCTGTATTTTCATATTTTATCCATTATCTAATTAATATTATTACACATAACCTATATTCATCTATATATATTTTCTATTTTTGTATTATTATATTTGCTTTTGTTACCTGGCCTTCTGCTAGTGCTGATTGATGTGCTTAATTTATATATAGATTCATGCTCATTGTTATTTTATGCAAATGTGTAAAACTAAAAGTTCAAATAAAAAATTCAATGATAATGAAAATTTACTAAAATTTTTTACCACGAATTTGAAAAAAAAATTATAATGTTTGTATTGGAATTAAATATGAATATAATGTTGTTAAAAATTGCAGAGAATCAATAAAAATGGAAATTTCAAATATGGGTTAGGCTCAGAGTTCTATGCGACTAGGGCATAGTGTTCACTGAGAGGTAAAACGTTGAAAAGTGGCATGGTATTGATAACATTGTTCAACAAAAATCAAACCACGAAAATTACTTTCTGTTTCAAAATATTTTTTAATAGCTGAAAACAAACCTTCAAGATTTTGATACTTTTAGCCGATTTGAAATGAAATGAAAATATGCTTTATATGATTTCACTGTAAGTGACTCTTCAGACCTAAACGTTATGTTTTAATTCAAAGACTGTAATACACAAACGAGGAGTGAGGTAGTTTGTGATTGGTTTCCTCGCTGGGCCAATAAAACTGTATCAGTATGGCCAATAAAACTATTAACAAATAAACAAATTCTGAAGCTCTATGCTTGACAGTCTACTCCCACCTTTACAAAGGGTCTGGCTGCACAGATGAGTGTGTATACTGTCTAGCAGACCTCTGAGCTAATTCCTGTGTCCAAACCAGCATTCGACAGAGACATTTGGAAAGCAACACAATATTGATGTAGCCTCTTTTGTATATATATGAGATTTACAAAACTTAATTCATCTTAAACCACAATAAAGCAAGATGTCTACCCATGGATAGACCAAATTAAATCGTATTCAATGCCAAATTAAATCAAGATTTTGGTTGATGGGAATAGAAAATTATGAGAATTAATAAAATTAGAAAAATAATGAGAAATGATAAATAGAAAATTGGGAATATTCTAAATTAAAAGTTCACAAGCTCAAATAATAGATATTTATATATTATTTTATATTATACTGTATTAATAATGCAGTTCGTCATGGAACAAGAAATCTAGGATATTTTAATCTTATTTGAACAAGTAATCAATTACAACTGGAATACAATTTACAATTCGCAAACATCATTAAACACTGAAATATTATTTTATGAGGGCAATTTTGTACCAATTAGGTAGGAATAATGAAAAATGTCCTTTATTTACATTGACTTGATTGCTATTTACACTAGATAGTAGTTCAACTATTTACACTAGACTAAGCAATTTAATTTTCATTCTCTTTTTGAAATGTGAAAACTAAGCAATTGAATAGTTCAGTGAAGTTTGCCAGAGGCTTATTCATTTTGTTTTGTTCTTATTCATTTAGTTTTGTTCTTACTAAACTAGGACCGAACTTTAGCCTTCTTTGGTGCGGTCCAATGTTTACCATTATCTTAAATGATAACACTTGAATAACTCAATTTATCATTGGAATGATGACAACTACGTGTCAACATATCTACTAAACTAATAGCTACAATCAAACAATTTAAATACTGTAGCATTATAATTTAAATAATTTTTCGACCGTGAGTAATGTCAATAGCTGTTATGTGCGTGATTATAAACGTAATATATAGCAACTTGACCAAGATATATCCCAACCAATTAATAAAAATACCAATTTGATCATTTAATTGATAAAATTAAAAGAACTGACAAGTATTTATTTCTCTGAATTCAAAATGCCTGAATCTACTAGTGAAAATTTCTTTGCAGTGGAGAAGGTGTGGAAGGCATTCAATGAATAATAAGACTTGAAGTTGTCACAACCACATTTATTGAAAACAGTGAGACACTAGTTTCGGTTGTTACACCATTATCAATCTCAATCAAACTCTCTGTTTTCTATAAGGTTTTACAATAAATAAATGATAATTTTTTTCTAATCAAGATATAACAGCACTGTAATAGACCAGGAAGATAATAAATAGGCCTACCCTTTTCATAATATAACAGAAGCCCACATAAGTCTGAGACCTGTGCGTGGGTAATGATTTGGATGATGGTGATTGATGAGTTGGACCTACAGTTTTAGGTGGGTTCCGAACCAAATCAAATCTTCAAAGCAGCTCAGCGAGCGGTTCATCAATCCCATTTATTATTCAAATAAATCCTTCACTTCTTCCAATCAAGAAACAAGAGTACAAATAATATTCTAAGAAAGATTTTTGAGAGGCCTACCTTTTTCATATTCCAAAGCTTTAGAGCATCGTTGGTTTTATTCCCATTTCTGCCGTTGATTTTCCCGAAATCGGGCGAAGTGAATATTTGATGATTGTTGATTGTGGGACTCCCGTAACTCCTCGGGGGTTGCGGTGAGAACGCTTTGATACCAACAGAACTGTCATCTGCGGTCAGTTTTTGGTTATCCGTTTCACATTCCTCATTAATTGTGGCCCTATCAAAGTACACATAGTCCAACGACTTGCTTTGGTTCGAATTACTGAACGCCATTGAACGAGCAAACGAACTTTTGAAATAGTTGCTAGTAATTTCACACGAATAGTCGAAATTTGGAACCGTACCGTTGGTATCCATTATGATAGATTGAAAATAAAGCTAGCCTATCAAAACCAACACACAAAAACACTAGCTAACCTAAAAAACTAACATGCACTTCACGAAAAATTGCCCAAAACCCCATGTATCAGTTTTCAGTCCAACATTACTTTAGTTGAACTCTACACAACAAAACTTCAACTATGATAGTTTTGAAGTCAAGACTGTACAATAAAACAAATTTGTGTTAACTATTTATTGTAAACTACTATAAAAACACACGTGGTTTGAACTGATTTGATGACCGATATCAAATACAGCACACCGGTAGAAAACCCAACCTTTTTTACACAAATATCTGCGTAATATTCAGACACTTTCACAAAATTCACAAATTGTCGTCAACACCAAACGGAACCTGGTCAAGTACATAATTCGGAATATTTTCACGAATACACTACATCATGCACGTAATCTTCGGTATCATTCTCCAACGTTCGCGAACTGTCAACATCAACGGTCAACAAACAAATTCAAACAGGAATGAAAACCAAGATCCTGTCCGTTGATGATTACGGCGCATGCGCTAGCTCAGGTTTACCAGCCTTACCGCTTTGGCTTTCCCTCCGGTGCCGAAGTCATTTCATCACTGCTAGGCTTTTATCATAGGCTTTCTCTGTGTTATCAATTCATTCTTCCAGAGATATTTTCTATTCTCAACTGTCTACTACACTCTTCAGATTATTTGTAGATAAAAGATTGTTTTTTAATCGAAGTTCCTGAATTATTCCTAATAATAATAACAATAATAAAAAAATTATGTAACAATAAAAAAAATATCAAATCAACTTTGTACTTATTGTACTCCTTTTTCTCTGTGTAAAATAACTCAATTAAGTTTGAAATTAGATAACAGTTACTTTAATCTATATATATAAAAATGAATATCTGTCTGGATGTATGTATGCATGTATGTATGTATGTATGTATGTATGTGTGTATGTATGTATGTTCCCTATAGACTCCGGAACCGCTGAACCGATTTTTATGAAATTTTCAGGCACAATGTAGAATAGTCGCGAGATGGTTCCTGTGAAGTTTGGTAGTTAAAAAGTCCTCGCTGAAGGACACACAAAGGAGAAATCTATCCTTAAATGAATAGGTGATAGAAGTCACCAGTTTTTAATCATATGGCACCCTCTTAGCGGCGTTATTTACGCTGTCTGAAACGCTAAGACTTTGCATGTACCGTGTAGTCGGAGCCTTGCAGTATGTAGGAAACATATGACTGGGTATGATGGAATGTAATCATGACATCTGTTAACCAATGCAGCTAGAAATATGAAATGAAGCCTCAGAGGGAGGTGGCGAATAATAAAATCAAATACCTAGCTTCAATCCTTATAGTCGTAGGTTTAAATTTAAAATGTTTTTTCATTCAGAGGTGGTGATTAAGAAAACAACGAAGGACCGGAAAACTGAAGGAAACTATGATCGGCTGGAAGAGCCCTAGGACTAACTTCTTCCCTAATAGTCCTAGAAGGTTGAAATTTGAAGTGTAATCTCAGTGGGAGGTGGCGAATAATAAAATCAAGGAGAATTTTTTATGAGAACGCAGCAACGCGCGTCGGGCCAGATAGTGTGAAATAAAATTATTCCGCACATAAATACAGCTTGATTTAATGTAGTGTAACTAGATTACTTTAAATGTGGGTTGTGGAATAACTGGAATGTGTGTTAATGTAGTAGTAACTTGATGGATTGTGAAATGTGGATTGTAAAAAGAAATTACAGTATTCCACATCATATAAAATACGGATTGATTTGTTTTGATATAGTCTAATTACTTTAATGAAGAACTAGCTATTGTGCCCGTCCTTCATACGGATTATGTTTAGAAATAAGACTAAATATGTTTCGGCTTTTTTGATAGCAACGATGATGAAGTTTTTAGCAGCTTATTCAGACGATACATTTTTTTTGCGGTACGGTTTTTTTACTGTATGACGTCAACTGTACTGTGATGTTCACACGGTCCGGCTTTGCTGCCAATCACCATCGCAAAATTAAACTCAATCAGCGCCCGCAGCAGCGGCGCCAACTTCATGGGAATATTGGGGGGGCAAAGTCCACCAGAAAGGTCTGTAGGGGGTGTCATCTGAAGAAAGGGGGCCCCCCAGAGGAATTATTGGGGGGGGGGGGGGCAGAAAGTGCCTTGCCCCCCCAAAGTCGGCATCCTAACTCTTGATTCAATTTTCATAATGCGTCTAATTTTTCATGCCTGTTTTTCACGAAAAGTCACTCTGGTTCATATCAACAAGGCTGTGCTTCTATTTCAGACAGCTGATTGTTCAAATCAGATGAGATTTCACATGTCTGATGAATGATTTTTTCGAACAACATTAATTGAATTTCTACAATTTCTACAATTTTATTATCTTCCTGGATTTCTTGTTCCATGACGAACTGCGTTGTTAATATTAACTTTTCATGTGAAATTTAACGACTTGCAGTCAAATAGACTATATTTGACTGCAAGTCGTTAAATTTCACATGAAAAGTTAATTTTATTATCATTTACTTAGTTCTTGGATTTCTTGTCCCATAACTATCTACGTTGTTAATAATTAGCTTTTTGTGGTAAATTCAACGACTTGCAGAGTCAATTTTAATTGAGAATAAATAATAATCAATACAGGACGAGATGTGTTGTGGATAATTATGTTTTTTATTATTTCTGTTGTTTCGTTGATAGGTATGTTGGTGTATAGATTTGTTATATCAAAAGATGCAAGAGTGGAGTTGTGTTTTTTATTTTTGTGATGAGATCGCTACTGTTTTATGTATGTGTTGTTGTTGATGTTAATTAGTCTTATGAGTGTTTGATCTATATGCTTTGCTAGTTTATAGGCTGGGGTTTCTCGGTAGTTAAGAATTGGTCTTATAGGTATATTGGGTTTGTGAATTTTGTGATGAGATTATAACATCAAGTCATTGAAGCACGGTCACCCATCCAAGCGCAGTCTTGAGTGCTCGTAACTGAACTGTTGAATAAAATTATCCAAAGTCTAAACCAGCCTTAGATCATCCGTATACTGAACTTAATTGATTCGTCAATATAATAGATCAAAATTACTCATAAACTATATTCAAGTCAGGCTAGGTTAGGTTATCTGTGATAACATGTTCGATCATGCAATATAGTAGGTTGTAAATTATAATTTCTATAGATTTATATTAATATTATTCATGCTATATTATTGGCCTTTGCTTGTCTTTGAAACTATGTTGCCTAGGTAACTTCCCATGACTCATAATCTCATTATCACTTAATCACTTGGAGTATCTCGATACAATATTTACCGGTTTATCTTTCAAATAAACAGGATAATGACCAACCAATACAAGAATGATATGGAGGTCCCAAGCATTAATAGCTCTACAATAAAAGATAAGAATTATACAATCTTCTAGGCAATACTTTCCATAAACTAATTTATCAATGACTCAGCCAACAAAAATGTGAGCTGGTGGATCACTGAAGAGCTATTAACACAATATAAACTTTATTGATAACATGCATTTATATCGCTATTTTTGTTCTAACATAGGCAGGATATAACAAAATAAATATATTTCAATCATTGACCTAGATGAGAATTCATAAACCGAAAAATTTCAACTTTGAACTCCAATATTCCATAAAATATTTGATGAAAAAAATAATTTCTCATCAATAGTTAACATTTCAATACCTTAATAATATCCAATACAATGAACTTCGAAAAAAAAATCATGACCAAAAAAATAAATCCTGCGCACAGCCTTAAATGAACATAATAAAGAATTTATTGATGCTATCGATAAGATGCAATGATTATTTATAGTCCAGGTATAACAAAAAAAAAAAAACATATTTGAAGCATGTGTCAGATGAAGAAATGTTTTTGTTATATTTTTTAACATCCCACAGTTTTCCTTAGAATACTCTAGTTTTGAAAAAAGAATGAATAAAACATATATACATATATTTATACAGAGGGGTTATTGATAATTAATTGATGAAATACAAAGATTCATGTAATAACCTATTTTTTGTACTAATAAATAGTCTGGATAAAATGAATAGATTACAACTGTAAGCAGCTACTTTTGATGACATCCAGAAACGTTTGTGTCATTTTAAAAAGAATTCTAGGATATGCTGATAATTTGTTACAAAGAAACAAAATTTTTGATTGAAGTATCAAACATGTGTTTTTCTAATGTTACATTAATTGTATTAGTTAATAGTTATTGTATAATAATTTTAAGACTCTTGAATTTTAAGGTTTTCAAATGAAATTATCATACAATATATTAAGGCTCTTCAGGAAGTGTTCTGTGAGTTTCTGTGATATAAAAATAAATATTGACTCTTTTTTCACTGATGAAGCCCACATGAGTCTGAGATTTGTGACCTGACACCACGGTAAGGTGCATTATAACAATTATTAACGCATTAACGCTTCTTAAATGAGGGGCCAATCACTCTGGGGAACTT
This sequence comes from Conomelus anceps, assembly GCA_948455865.1. Lineage (NCBI taxonomy): Eukaryota > Metazoa > Arthropoda > Insecta > Hemiptera > Delphacidae > Conomelus > Conomelus anceps. The sequence goes on along the minus strand of CAOJWK010000239.1, from coordinate 69,720 downwards.
GACTCGCAGGAAAGGTAACCTGCCCCAAAAAACAGAAAATAACAACTTCAAACGCCCTCTTTACAAAAAAAAAACATTAATGAAAATCTTTTCTTACGGCATTGAATAACATTTCAACAGCTTAATATTAGTAAACCTAAAGAAACTTTGAAAAATAATAATTCTTGGATTTCTTGTTCCATAACGATCTGCGTTGTGAATATTAACTTTTTGTTGTAAATTTAACGACTTGCAGTCAGTTTTAAATTGTGAATATTTAATAAATGCACTCTCATTTGAAGATGAGATTCAATAAGTCGAAAACTTTCGGCCAAATGTGAGTACATTTATTATATATTCACAATTTAAAACTGACTGCAAGTCGTTAAATTCACAACTAAAAGTAAATAAATAATAATGGAAATAACTGAAAGCCTAGAGCAGCGCCTTAATGGTGCCTAAAAGATTCTAATGGTAACTTTCAGGCAAAATTCCAATTGAGAGTCGAAATATGCCTTCAGAATAACACAATTAAAAAATGTTCAATCTAATATTAAAACTGACACTGTATTTCACTTTTAAATAATATGTTTTACTTACATATATTGGAGATGCTTGAGGAATGCATTTCACTTCTGAAAAGAAGCTTCGTCAGCCTGACGAAGCTTCTTTTCAGAAGTGAAATGCATTCCTCAAGCATCTCCAATATATGTGAGTAAAACATTATTTAAAAGTGAAATACAGTGTCAGTTTTAATATTAGATTGTTCATTAAGTATTTCGTCATGGAAAACATCACAGATTTCAAAAATGTTCATGCAAAATTTTAAACAAAAGTCGAAATATACCTTGAATATTGAATAAAACGCTTTTAAATTATACCAATGGCAACTTTTAGGCAAAATTTACATCAAAAGTCGAAATATACCCAGAGAAATTAATAGAACGCTACTTAAATGTACTAATGATAACTTTCAGACATAATTCAGTCGAAATACATCTCAAGCATTGAGTAAAATTATGTAGCAGTTTAATAACAGTATTGCGTATAATATGCAAGGCTAATGCTTGAAAGTAAGAGAGCGATAGCTTTGGGGAACCACTTTTGGAGAGAAAAAGAAAAACAGAACATAAAAATGCTTGAATAGTGATTGAAATAGATATTCTGTTTATAATCAGAGTGAGCAGTGAGTGACTGCTAGCTGTAATGCGTAGCAGAAAGTTAGCTAAAAGTATTTTTGGTGCTGAATATTGGTTGAGTATCGACTCGGCATTTGAGTGTAATAGAAACAAAATAGAGTAATGGGTTCGAGTCTCGGTGATTGCTAAAGGGAAACGAGCCGTAGAGAAAGAGAAAGAAAAAATGAGAGAGAAAGAAAAAAGGGAAAAAGCGAGCCATAATGCATGAGAATAAGAATGATGTCAAAAATATGATCAGTTTCTTTAGAGAACTCGGACGGTGTACGCTTATTATCGGGTAGCGAATAATAAAAAGTTCAAAGTGAGATATTTTGAATTTTATTTTTTCATAAACAATTAGCATTGTACCTCTACTGGTTCACGTTGTATTATTGTAGCCGCGATTTGAAGTAAGTAAATTACTGGAAAGTTATGCTTTTGGATTTTTTGTTTTATTTTTTGACTAAATTGTTTGGTTTTATAGTGGGGAAAGACTATCGTTCACCAACAAACATTTAGCAGACATTGCTTTTATGAGAAATTACTATAGATTTACTCACTTGACTGAAGAATGCTTAAATTTCCAGTTTTTAGGATGTGTTAAATCCATTCTTAGCAGTGAATTAAAATTTTTTCACTGGAAAATATGGGATATATTAATTTTTTATACAGAATATCGTTATTTATATAGATACATAATTATCTGTGATGTTTTCCATGACGAAATACTTAATGAACAATCTAATATTAAAACTGACACTGTATTTGAAAGTGAAATACAGTGACAGTTTTAATATAAGATTATACATAATTAGATTACAAGGAACTTTCAATTTTGTTTGGGTGGAATAATATTGTTCTTGTTATAACTAATGATTTTTATTGTTATTTTTTAAATATTATTACAGTACTAAAATAAGCCAATGTCTTAAAACACACAACCAAACTTACACAATTCACAAACCCAAGGATTATGATCCCAGCAACATGAATGCCAGCGCCATCTAGTAGCTAACTCACAACATAGCGACAGAAAGAGTTATCAGTGATAAGCCACTGAGCTTATCTAAACAACAATATTGTTGTTTTCTTCCCAAGTTTGTCTCATGATGTTTTTTGATTGTTATGTCTTCCAAAGTTCCCAATAATTTAATTCTATCACAATCCAAAATTCCCTCAATAATTGAATACTACTATAGTATTAAAAAAGGAAAACGTCTACTATTATATTTTTCACAACTGAAATTCATTGAGCATGAGTTTAAAAGCCATGACATATTTAACTTCTGCTTTGATTAATTCAGTGAAAAATCTTTGACAGATACAAATTTAATGGGAAGAGTTGATGGACTTTCTAACTATTGAAAAGATCACAATTCAAAGACTATAATATAAAAATCTTCTTCATTGGGAAGAAATCATTTTCAAGTTTGAAAGCCACGTCTATGTAGAGGTTCAGAATTCACCACTAGATGTCGTAGCATGTCATGGTCTGACCTCTACTGATGAAACTCTTGATTCCAACGAACTACACCTGCAAACCTAACCTAACCTACTAACAATTGAAGGGCTTATTCAATAAATGAATAATTTATTCAACAATGAATTTAAACATTGCAATGAAATGACGTTAAAAATTATTTTTCAACACTGCAGATATTTTAATTCAAAATTTTCAATTGGTGAGACCCACTATAAAAATGATTTTTCAACACTAGACAGATATTTCAATTCAAAATTTTTGATTTGTGACACCCACAATAGGCAAAAAATGAATCGGTGTGCCACTGGATTCCCGGTGGTTCGAAACCCACCTAAAACTCATCAGTCACCATCATCCAACCCACGCACAGGTATTATATACCCATGTGGGCTTCATCTTTGAAAAAAATAGCTTATAGCAAAAGCAAATGAAATTGAAATCGTTAGTTATTAAATTTAAACTCAATAAATTAAATTTAAAAAATTGACCGTCACTATTCTTTCATCTATCTGCTATAAATTAAAACAGAAGGTTTGTCCGCACTGAAGAATGATCTATAATTATTTAAAACCCTCCACTTTGAAATACGGTAACAGTTAATAGACATACCATAAATCAATAGTAATTTAATGATTATAACCAGTATTAATTTCTTTGTTTTGATCTGTTTCAGGTGCATAGCAGATTCTAGAAATGTCAAAAACCAAAAAGATAGTCCACTACATAATAGAAACTTGAAATAATTCAGAATTACCTATTTAATTTAGCCTGAATGGTCAATGAAATACTACAAAACTATACTATAATATTTTTAATCTTGAAGAAAATGCTAGATTTTTCTACAGCTAAGCACTGAATATTTTACTTTTAGATTTGCGAAAAAAGTTATTTTGGATTTGAAGAATATATTTAAACTACCCAATATCATTGGGTTCAATCATAATGATTCAATCAATATTTTCAAGTTTGTTTGTAATTTTAATAACAAAAAATTCTTGATTCTCAATAAATCTTTCTGTACCCACACATGAAAAAAGTATGTCATGCATATTTGTTTAAAAATATATTTTAATTGAATGATAATATTAATAGTAAATCTGATTAACGATTTCTGGAGGGTAGTTGGGAAGTTCATCAAACTTGTTTCGTTTTAAAGGTAGAAAAAGTTAACTTTTTATGTGAATTTAACGACTTGCAGTCAAACATTCATTAAGAATAAATAAAATTTACTTACTCTGTAGGCCGAGCGCTTTCGAATCTTTGAGATCCGTTTTCAGAGGCGTCCTTCTTGATCATCGATGTCAGTGTTTTGGTTAGAAGAGTTGTGGTTATTGTAGAATGTGATCTAAAAGTTTGTGTGATTTAAAAATTAGTTGTTCGTTGAGGATGTTTTGTTTATTGTGTGTGGTGTCTTTGTATATTTCAAATTGTTCCAAGGTGTTGAGTTCGGGTCCTTTAGATTTTATATGTAGAATGTGTAGGTTGGTAGTAATATCAGTAAAAGTGTGTCCAGTTTGAATGATATGGTCGGCAAAATTCGATTCAGCTTTTAATGTCAGGGCATCAAAACTTGTAATGTTGTTTGAATGTGCGGCCTGTTTGTCCTATGTAGAATTTGTTACAATCAGAGCAGTTCAGTTTGTAGATCCCTGGGAGATCGTATTTGTTTGTGTTCAGTGTGGTTTTGGGTCTGACAAAACTGACATCGATGATCAAGAAGGACGCCTCTGAAAACGGATCTCAAAGATTCGAAAGCGCTCGGCCTACAGAGTAAGTAAATTTTATTTATTCTTAATGAATATTTGACTGCAAGTCGTTAAATTCACATAAAAAGTTAATATTAACAACGCAGTTCGTCATGGAACAAGAAATCCTGGAGTAGAAAAAGTGAGAGAAAAAGTACAAGAGTATAAAAGTAGGGAAAATGCATAAAAGTGGAGAACGAACAACATTTTATGTTTGGTGTGGCGATAACTCTCAATTTTTCTTGTCAGTAAAATATATAATACATTTTTAAACTCGGTAAATATGAGATAAAAACAAAATCGTCGAAAACAGTAATCTATTAATTTGATAAAATAATAGAAAATAAATCTCTCTCTTTCTCGTTTAAAATAGAGCCTTGTTTATTCTCATAAGGGCATTAAACACGGCTTAGAGTCTGAGAAAATGCAACATGAAAACAATAAAATCTAATAAAGAAAGAATGTGAATACGAATTTTATAAGGAAAAAAATATTTCTAAAAAAGGAATAAAAACAGTTCTATCAATGGAAGAGAGTGAAACAGCTCTACTACTCGTCCGAAAGAAGTAGAATTTAAATTTGAAACATTTTTACATCGTCTATTAAAGTGTCATGTAAAGTCAAAAGCCTAAAATTTGATACTGAATACGTAAAGGACATTTTTGGAAGGATGGCCAAGGAAAAAGCTAAAATAACTGTACCAAGAAAGGCGATGCTTCCTGAGAGCATTGGTTGCATGGATTTTGAGTACTTCTATCAGTTTTATGGACGTGAGTAGCAAATTTATTGTCATTAACTAAATTATAGTGATAAAATATTCAGATACTAACCAATAATGAGCTAGATTTATGGAAGAATGTCATGTTCTAATTTTCTGCTACAGTAACCACCAGCATTCCAAGATGTCATCAAATCAGTTCGATATATTTTGCATTCATCGGTCAACTTATGTTATGTTATGTTATGTTTGAAGGGACGGATTCAAAGATCCAGAAGATTCAAAGATCCTCACACGTCAACCGAAGCTTATTGTGTGTCCCTAGTACGTTAGTTAGGCAAACCAATACCTGTGCCCTTTACAAGATCCAGGAGTTTCTTTCCTATGCTAACGTCCCATTCATCACCTGGTTGCTTAAAGCCAAACAGAGCCATTCTCCTTGCCCCGAGTCTCTTGCAATCCAGTATGATATGCTTGGCAGTCTCTTCAGACTGATTGCAAAGCCTACACATCTGACTTTCATTTCTGAGTCCGATTGTGTGGAGATGTTTCCTGAAGTGGCCATGTCCAGTTATCAGAGCAATTAGCTGCTTAACCTGACCTCTACCCAGCCTCACCAGCCAGTTGGTGAAGTAGGAGCTTGTGTCTGCTAGCAGCCTTTTGCCAAGTGCTTTGCCTGAGTGACCTTGCCATTGCTGGTGATGTAAGTCCCTGGACCATTTGTTTATTGTGTGGAAGGCAGTAGTTTTGCTTATGCCACAGCTTGGCTCTGGGCCAAAGAATGACCTACTAGAACCTTGCTTAGCAAGCCCATCTGCACACTCGTTGCCACCTATGCCTACATGGCCAGGTACCCAACCAAGATGCACAGAGTTGTGTGTTGCGAGCTTGCTGAGTGTTTATCGGTCAACTTGGTATGACATCTTCTTAACAAGTCTCCTTCAATTATCTCACACAACGAACCTATACAAAAAAGCATATTAGAGTATTAACTCATCAAAACAAAACCTTGGTAGGGTGTTTAAGATCCAAGGGAAAGCAGTTAGGTGTATGGAAAGAATAAATAGATTAGAAACAAGGTTGTGCCATCTATATAAATAAAATTAGAGTTTTGACTGTACATTCATCTATATAAATAAAATTAGAGTTTTGTCTGTACATTTATCAGAATTATATATTTTTTGGTTATTTTTACGTTTTATACATTACAAAGTCTTATCTCAATTTCTGTCTGTCTGTCTGTCTGTCACGGCCCCGAAGGCATTTTACGCGGCCTTCTCCTCAAAAACTAGAGCATCGATCGGGATTAAAGTTATTTATCAGTATTGAAAACCTTTTTGACAATGTCTTTAGCTATAAAAAACTAAATTAACTTTTTTTTAACAGAATAATAAACGTTTAAAAACCAAGTATTGTGCGATTTTGGATACGTTTCTTCTAAGCACCACATAAGAACAAATCACGTAATTTATCATGATATATAAAATATTCTCAAATATTCTCTATGATAACTGTCACTGAATTGTTTACGTTTTAAGTTGTTTACTAAGCTGCTAACAACTTCATGATCGTTGCTATCAAAACAGCCGAAACATATTTCGTCTTATTTCTAAACATAATCCGTACGAAGGACGGGCACAATAGTAAGTAAATAGCTAGTAATTAGAAAAATAGAAAAGTCATGATGTCACTCTGTTCAGAATAGCCCCAGAACTCGCAAATTTCAGCTTTATTTGAAATCTTTTCCGCTACAAAATTGAAGTGTTTTGCTTATCACAGATTTGAATCTGTATCTTATCAGCTGTCAATGATATGTGCTACTCAATGCTATTGAACTGAAATACGGCATACCCCTACCATTTTTCTAGTTCTCAAAAAAGGAACAACCTTGTTTTTAATAACCTTGGACTAGATTCATGTAGGCCGTTGTTCAAGTATCTTAACTGTAACTTGCTTATATGTGTATGAAGCTACTTTATATGCAAAAAAGAGTGATATAAACCAAAATCTTCACATACACGATTATAATACAAGAAGGCGAGGAGATTATCATTTGGTGAGTCACAATAGAAACTTATTCGAGCAAAAAGCTAGTTATATTGGTAGGAAACTCTACAACAAGCTACCGCACTTTTTAAAGTTTTCAAAATATAGAAATATTTGGAAGGCAATTGAAAAAATATTTAGTTTATAATTTTTTTTAAAGTGTACAGGAGTTTCTTTTTTACCAAAATTAAGCTTCACCTCAACTAATTGATATACTAATTATGGTAACTAGTGTATACGATTGTATAATTATTGTTGATCTGACTTTTCTTATACTCCTTACAGTCTCCAAGACATAATCTCAAAAAAAAGAAAATAGTAAAGTAAAGTGAGTATTATGTTTATTATTTTTCAATTTGAAAAAAGATGTAGATATTTGGGAAAATTGTGAATGATTCACCTCAATAATAATAATAATAATAATAATAATAATAATAATAATAATAATAATAGGCCTGTAATAAAATATACAAATGTATTATGAAAATTATGTGAATAAAATATGTTGAGCTTATCGCTCTGAATACTTGAATTAAATTTATGAAATTGAACTAATGATAAATGAAGTTGCATGATAATAGAAACAGCTTCATCAATTAAATAAAGTTAGACTGAACTTAAATAATTCAGCTTTATCAATAGAATATTTTTTTAAGATGCAATAGCTATCCGACAATTTATCACTGATCTAATTGGCACTGTAATAGATACCCAATGAATAAAAATGCATATTAATAGAAAATAGTGCATTTTTCATGAATTAAATGATTTTCACTAACATGGATCTGGAATTCTGGAGCCTGTTTCCTAACAAACTCTTATATTATCAGTACTTTAATTTCAAAGAGTGCAGAATGTTGAGAGACTTTTTATTTGTAACTTGTAACAGTACCAATGACTTTTTATTTGTAACTTGTAACAATACCAGTCAATACCAATAATAAGTACAATAATAATAATAATACTATTTTTTTAATGATACAACGGAATGGATTACACAAATTAAAAGTATTGAATCATACCAACACCTAGCGAAACAACCAATTCAAGGAGTTTTATGCCATCGCACGGTTTTCGAGAAAAGGTGAATGGGTTAGTCAGTGGTATTTGGCCTTTATACTCCATTAAGAACGAACAAGTAAAATGAAAGAAGCAATGCATGGAATTTGAAATTGTACAAGATAATACTAAGAACAATGAAAAATAATATTATTTATCGAAGTCATTTTTCTAGAAGCTAGGAAAGTGAACAAAAGAGATGGCCAGCTGTAAAATTTAGTGGGAGCTGATGATCACCACATCTCCACTTCTAAATAATCAAAATCGACAAACCAAGCACCAGCTGCGCCTACGAAACGATGTTTTTAAGCTTGAAATTATGAACCCAAGTCATAAAAGAAATGGAAAAGGAAGAAAAAGGCAAGAAGAAACTGCCTGATGGTCCAAATCAGCGGGCAGAAGGAGCACACAAAAAGAAACCCGGAGACCAGTCACCTGCCACTTAAAAACACAAAATTGGAAAAAGGAAAAAAGCTTGTTGGCTTGTTTCAATAAAAAGTACTAGATTCTACTTATAGCTTTTATTATGTACTAGCAGGTTGCCCAATTTAATTGAATCTGAATTTCTAGAATGTGTAACATAACCTACAGTATTTACTAATTTAATTTTATAGTCTCTTTATCTTCCTCTCTTTTCTACTCTTCATCATCCATGGCAAGGGGATTCAAACTTTATCGAATACCTGATTATTAATAGCAACGAATTCAAGAGTGATGATGAAAATAGGATTTCATGTACTTATTTTTTCTAGCTGCTTGACCATGTTTGATTCAATATTTTTAGTTTTTATTATGTCTGTGATGTTTTCCATGACGAAATACTTAATGAACAATCTAATATTAAAACGGACACTGTATTTCACTTTTGTATAAAGTTTTACTCACAATTCCTAAAAATTTGGTACCTCTACCCCCTAGTTTTTGCTCTGAAGTCTTATGCGTTCAGCCAGACGGACGGACAGAGCCTCCGCATAATGCTCTCCCCCTATGTACAGTAGAAACAATTAGTCTGGGCGCGCGGCCGTCGTTTGGTAGTCAGCCATGGCGAGGGGAGTGTTTATCGCTCATTTCTAAAAACATGTGGCCCGTGTGCCGCTGCAGATGTCTTCAAGGTCAACTAGTCAACTTTTACAGGACGGCTAGTAGTGAAACCAGAGCCACGCGCCCAGACTAATTGTTCCTACTGTACTGTAGCGAATATGAAATTGGAGTGAATAGAGAGGAAGAAGGCACAGTGGTTCTTGGCATTATCTGCTATGTAAATGTTTACTTTTAAGCAATCAATTACTCTGCTTTTGACAATCAATCTGCTTTTGACACTTTTATGGTGTTTCCTTGGTAATTTGTAGAATGTTCTAGTTGTTTGATAAGACATTAATGGAATCTTTTCGAATATTGTAGAAAGTGCCAGTTTCTTTATTTATTTATTTAGAAGTTGGTAGAGAAATCTAGAGATATCTAAATTATGATAAAGTATATAAATAGAGGAATTCTCTTTTTTGAGTATTATTGGACAGTTTATTGTACAGTTATTGTTTAATAATAGATCGGCCTTTTGACATTTAGTGATTGATTCGTGTACAGTTTATTGGAAACTCATTATCAGTTTAACAATATCGTGTTATCTGTTTTTAATTGCATATTTTTCTGTAAGAAATTACTGAGTTGAAGATTATTTGTGTTAACAAAGTGAAAGTGATAAATTTAAGTGTTGCCAGCGTTATTTTAGACATAGAACCCGTAACAGTACTTTGTACAATGAAAGCTAAAATTGATACTTAGCTGATTCAACTTTATTTACACCACCCAGAAATTCCAAGAAAACAGCAAACATTCGGCAATTTCGTAATCTGCATTATATTTAAAATCACTGGATTTTGAAAAAAGGTTGCATATTTTCCAATCGGATTGGAATTTTGTAATAGTAGGAACAAAGAGAACGAAAGCCTATAATAAGAACATGAATCTATTTCGGGTTTGGATAGAATGAGACACATGGCTGTTCTTTGTTCGTTGAGAGCCACACTATGCAACGGCCTACCAAACCCTGCTAGCAGCCCTGCACCCTTTGGTTACCTGTTAACATGGTGGCCAGAAATAAACCCGTCTGGTAAGTGGAGATAGAATTGTGCCATGCTGCCTACTAGACCGAGGAAGAAGGAAAAAGGAGCTTCTATCATTCTCTCACATCCCCTCTCTCTCACACTATAATATCGGTCTCACCCCCTCTCACTATCAATCTCTCTCATACTCTTTCGGTGCGTCTCTCTCACACTCACTCACCCATTCAATCCCTCTCTCACACACACACTCTCATGCTCTCTCACATTCTATTTCTTAGTTACACTATATTTACCTATAACTCTGTCTCCCTTACTCTTCAATACGTCATAGCAGTGTTCTTTCATGCATTTCAGAAGGGTGCAGGAATTATAAGGGAAGTATTAAGCATCAGGTGAAGCGGTTTGTTAGTCAGTATTTGAGCAGCATTGATACGGAAAAAAGAGACAATGTATCACTAATGATGTGGGGAGGGAGTGAAAGAGAAGAGAAGAAATTAGGAGATGATTGGAGAAAAAAGGAGAAAAAGAGAAAGAGAAAAGAGGAAGAGGATGGAAGATAAAGAAGGAGAAGAATTGTGAGGTAATTGAAAGCAAAAATAGGAGAACAAGAAACAAAGAGAAGAAGAAGGAGAAGAAGAAGAGAGAAGATCAAAAAGAAGAAGGAGGGGAAGAAGAAGAGAGTAGATCAAGAAAAAGAAGATTAGGAGGAGGGAGAAGAAGTAGAATAAGGAAGTGGAAGAAGATTGATTAATTGCCTTTATTTAAGGGCGGAGTTAGGACTAAAGGTCCTCTCTACCACTCTTCCTCCTACCACTCTTAAAGATGGGAAAAGTAGAAGATGGAAGAAGAAGAGAATGAATGAAATAGAAGAAGGCGAAAGAAGAGAAGATTGAAGTGAAAGGTAGGATGTGGTTGAAAAGAAGGCTTGTCTAATCAATTTGTTGCTTGTTCTGGAAAGAATTTCAACAGATAAGAATGGAAGAAGTAAACAGCGGAAAGATGTTCAGAGAAAAAAAAACAATGAAGAATAAATCTTTTATAATTTTCATTTTCAATAACACATAATCCAACTTCATTCAAACTGTACAGAAGGGAGGAATTCCTCAATAAATAAGGAAGGAAGTACTACTTATCCAACCATCCACTCATTAACAGCATTGTGTGCAGAAACGTTCATGCCTGCACGTGCAGAAACGTTTCTAAACAGAAAAAATTCAGTAAAAATGTTGTCTGGGGTTTACACGTGCTATGTTATGCACCATGCATCTCTCTCCAAAGCAATATGAAGCAAACCTCTACCACCAAGGCCTCACTTTGTAAAAAGTTTATAGTGAGGCCCTTCTATTACCAAGACCTTCTATTACCTATTAGTAATAATAATAAGCGTATGGCTTTTAATGGTGGGGAGACCCTTACGGGTAGTTCCACCTCGCCGTTTGAGCCATGTTACGGGGAACATGGTGGACCTACTATTTTAGGTGGGTTCCGAACCACCGGGTAAGTGATAATAAAGCTTATAACATGAAGTCATTGAAGCACGGATACCAAGACCACTATAAACACTGATACAGCGAGCTACCACTCTCGATTCTGTAGCAAGGTGAACATAGGTGATTCAGAGATTCAGTATCACTGAAAAGGCAACACTTCCTCGTGCCGTATCGTGAGTTTCCTGTCCCTAGCGGGTCGAAAAAACAGCCGTGAGAGTGCAGACTGTCAGTTTACCTGAACATTTGAAAGCGCGTAGTTCGGTTGAAAAGTGGTAGACAATAGATAGTAAACATGTGCTGGCGAATAATATTCAATATTTTCTAGTAATAGAATTAATAATTAATTTAAAAAGTTTTCTACAAAGGAATCTACTAGTGTTTATGAAGGCAATGTGTGTGTGTGTGTGTGTGATAGATGGGCAAAAATAATATTATGGTAAAAATGTGGTGTAATTTTCATGGTATTTGATTTATTATTTTTAAATTGAATTCTTATAACTATTATGCAATTATTTCAAAGTTGTATCTACAATTGCTCTTGAAGGGAATTTTAATACAATGCCTGGAAGAGATAAAGTTGCACTACTGGTAGAGTTGTGTTTTTCAAAATTTAACGGTTTCAATTAAAATTTAACTATTTCTTCTTTTAAACCATACAGTTACATAAAAGGAAACATACAATTCGAAGAACGTTTCCCACAGGTTTCCTGTGAGGAGTGACCTAGTAAAATTGATTAATAGTGTGTAACATTATTCTCTGATTAATTAGAATATTAATTCTAATTAATCAGAGAATAATGTTACACATTATTAATGAAATAATTTTAATTAAACAGATGGACATGGGAATAATAATAATAATATAATGAGGAAGGATATAAACTATCTTATTGTTAGTGGAAATGATTCTTCATGCATTGATTCAGAGAATTAGAGGAAATATAGATATTAAAATTTAGCTCTAAAAGATAAACAAACCGGTTTTTCATCTTCACAGTCTGATTGAGACTGCAACTGCAAAGCAGTAATTTTAAAAATGCATGCTAAGCTAACACACAAAATGCTAAAGAATATTTAACAAAGTTTAGATAAATTTGGATTAATTTGAATGCAGAATAAAAATCCTATTCTTAAATATTTTAGATGCGGTTGTCAATTTCTATAATTTTATAATATTTTTATATTTATAATTTGAAACAAATAAAGTTATAATGTTCTTGGATTTCTTGTTCCATAACGATTTGAGTTGTTAATATTAACCTTTTATTGTAAATTCAACAAATTGCAGTCAATTTTTAATTGAGAATAAAGGGAAGTGATAGCCGCGAGCCGTAGCAGGTATCTGTTCAATCAGAGAGATAAGCTGCGTCATCGTAGGTCCTGTTCGTAACGGTGACCGATTAGATTGGCCAGCAAAAAAGACACTGTTCTCTGCTGTAAAATCACTTCCCGGTGGTTCGGAACCCACCTAAAACTGTAGGTCCAACTCATCAATCACCATCATCCATTTCATTACCCACGCACAGGTCTCAGACCTATGTGGGCTTCATCCTCCAAAAAAAAAATAAAAATATTTTCACGTATTATAATGATTTGGAAGTTTTAAAATCGTCACACTGTTGAAAATCAATGGAATACAACATCATACAACTATTACAAAACTAATAAAATTTTTATCGATGTATGATTTCAATTTTTTTTTTTTTGGAGGATGAAGCCCACATAGGTCTGAGACCTGTGCGTGGGTAATGAGTTGGATGATGGTGATTTATGAGTAGGACCTACAGTTTTAGGTGGGTTCCGAACCACCGGGAAGTGATTTTACAGCAGAGAACAGTGTCTATTTTGCTGGCCAATCTAATCGGTCACCGTTACGAACAGGACCTACGAGAACGCAGCTTATCTCTATCTGATTGAACAGATACCTGCTACGGCTCGCGGCTATCACTTCCCTTAATTAGTCCCTAAACCAGCTTGTTATGCAGGTTAATAAACCAATAGACTAATACAAGAGAAGAATGAAATTATCAAAAACAGAAAGCCAAATAAAAAAAAAAACCAATAAATATGCTAATATTCTAAAAATATGCTATTGAACATGCAGGAAGATTTAAAATTTAGAAAGTCATGCACAATAATAGATGATTATTATATGGATATATTATTTATTATTTAATAAATGGCTATTATTGGACTACGGTTTAACGATTGAAAATTCGTAAAAATTCGCCAATACTGCCACTAATATCATTGATTACCATTACATGACTTGACTAAAATACGACAAGAATGATAATCACTCCTAACTGTAAGCAGTGACGCATAGCATGCTTAGTATGTGACGCATGACTGCTTTAGACGACGAATACTATTTCTACGATACCGATGTAGTAAGCATACAATATGCTTTTTGCAAGCTAAGAGCGTCACCTGTAAAACTAGGCTGAATTAATTGAGTTTAAGTTGATTTTAACCGGATTTATCTGATGCATTCTTTTTATTATTAGAAGTGGCGTAGGAGCTTATTGATTGATAATTAGGATTATAAACGGGATTTCAATTTGAGATGGTAACGTCCATCCTGTTACGGACGTTCGGTATGAAATGGCCTTTTAATTCTTAATTTAACGTTCATAACAAGAGTGTTTGCAGTTTAAATAAAATATATATTTTTTAAATTCTTTCAAGATTAAATTAAATGGGGAGAATGGAGAGAGTTCAATTTTGTTCATAGAGATAATTAATTAACTTGAGAATACAAGAATAAAAATAATGAACAAATTATTCATATTTTAGAAAATATGAAATAAAATTTATTTATTACAGAACTATGTTCATTTATTGGCTGGTTATTGAAGGAGAAGAGGAGGAGGAGGAGAAGGGATGAAGGTGAAGGGGAGAAGGAGGAGGGGGTGGAGAAGGGGCGATGGAAGAGGAGGAGGAAAGAAGGAGAAGAAGAAGGGAAGAGGAGGAGGAGGAGAAGAAGAAGAGAAAAAGAAGAAGAAGAAGAGAAAAATAAGAAGAAGAAAGGCGTAGAAGAAGAAGAAGTAGAAGAAGTAGAAGTAGAAAAAAAGGGGAAGAAGAAGAAGAAGAAAAGGAATGTGATATCGAAGAAGATTGTGGGAAACGTCGACTTAATTATTTCTCGATCTTCTCTTCAGCTGTCAACACACAGGGTTCAACGCACTAACAAGTTCTCCGTGAAGAGTCTATGAGTAGGAAGTGGAAGATATTTTGCAGAATAGCCGATAAAATATGTGTAGGAAGTGGAATACAATATTTTTGTGTCCCACATGAAAGACATATTTGAAAAGTTGAGCCTACAGCTTGGGTGAACGAGCCACAAAAGGTTTTGCCTAATCGGCTGGACAAAGCTTGTCCGGTAGACTATTTTCTGAACAGACTGCCAGCAATGAATTATGTCTAGCAATGAGTTAACTTACTCAAACATTTTGGTAACGTTCCAATTTTTATCAAGATTAAACTACTTTACACACAAACTTTGTACAAAGCACTACTTTGTACACAAACACACACGTGGGTCAGAAGTCTCAAACCAAACAAGTCTTAAACATTGTTTTAAAAAAAAGAACAAGGCCGTATTTATGGAACTACATTGTCTTCTTATTTTTAGGAGGATGAAGCCCACATAGGTCTGATACCTGTGTGCGGGTAATGAGTTGGATGATGGTGATTGATGAGTTGGACCTACAGTTTTAGGTGGGGTCCGAACCACCGGGAAGTGATTTTACAGCAGAGAACAGTCTTTTTGCTGGCCAATCTAATCGGTCACCCTTACAAAGAGCGCCCAGGAGTTTTGTAGCTTATCTCTGATTGAACAGATACCTGCTACGGCACTCGGCTTTAATTTTGGTCATAATTTTTTCTTTAATTCAAGGAATACTTGAAAAGCCTTTTGAATGCTTTTCAAGTGTTGCTTGAATTAAGACTGTGCGCAGGGTTTTTGATCATAATTTTTTTCGAAGTTTCTTGTATTGGATGTTATTAGGGCTTTGAAATGTTGTCTATTGCTGTGAGGAAATTTTTTTCATCAATTATTTTGTAAAATATGGGGATTCAAAGTTAAGATTTTCGGTCATTGGGGGCAATTGATTTCACCTACGAGTGATTTTAAACTTGATAAATTTTCTATAACTAAAAGACACATTGAGGAATAAAAAGACATGTTTTATTTCAATCTAACAAATACATTTTTCAAAATAAATTTAAAAAACTGAAATTGTTTGTAGATTTTAAACTTTTTTCGAAGTACTAATTGTTTCATTGAACTTTTTCGATTTTTGAGGGCATTCACCTACGAGTGATTTTAACATTTTGAGAAATAAAATGACACGTTTTTAAAACAATTAGTTTTTTTGAAAAAAATTATGAAATCTATAAAAACTCAGTTTTCAAAAATTTATTTTGAAAAACTATTTGTAAGATTGAAATAAAATTAAATTATGCCATTTTATTCCTCAATATGTATTTTATTTATAAACCATCCAATCAAGCAGTTAATTTTTTCAAAATACATTTTTTAAATTTGTAAAAATTTCATTTTTTTTAAATTTATTTGAAAAACTATTTGTTTGATTGCAATAAAAAGTATGTCATTTTATTCCTCAATGTGTCTTTTAGTTGAAGAAAATGTATCAAGAGTTTAAAATAACTCGTAGAAGAGATCAATTGACCCCCAAAACCGAAAATTTTCAACTTTAAACAAATTCTCAACTATGGGGGTTATATTTCACAAAATAATTGATCAAAAACGCTTTTCCTCTTAGCAATAGTTAACAACATTTCAAAGTCATAATAATATTCAATACAAGAAACTTCGAAAAAAGTATGACCAAAAACCTTGCGCACAGCCTTGCCTACAGTATTTATTTATTTATTTATAGTATAAAGTAAAATCGATATTACTGCTAAAAATACAAAACGAAATTGAGATATTAGTGTTGATTTATGGATAGCTTCATGCAGAGAACAAATAACTGGTTAGAAAGTGAGAACGGCTTATAATTTACTAATAAAGCGAGCTAGGTGATTGACTTTATGGTTTATAGCTTGGTAATACTTCACGAAGACAGTGCTAAGACCAGTGCAGTACTTTACTAAGACATTTAAGTTACCTCGAGGTCGTCGGTAAGACATTTGCCATTATTTTACGCCTGTAAAGTAGTACTTTCTACACGAAAGCTACAATTAAAATAATGTTTAGTCAGTAGCTGGACAAATATATAGTAGTTCACAAAATTAATCTTTGTTTAGTTGGGTTGTGATAGTGAGGTCAGTATTTTAGCACTAAGAGATCAGTTTATTAGAATTTTTAAAAAAATATTAGATTTTGAGTCATAATATTAATTTTTCCATCAATCAAACACATAAATTGGTAGGAAATAACAAAACTAGATACGGTACCCAGATGTGTAGAAAATATTAACAAAATTGAATTGTTACTAAAAAATAATAAACCTGGGCCATCTTTGTAAGGGTGACCGATTGGATTGTCCAGCAAAAAAGACTCTGTTCTCTGCTGTAAAATCACTTTCCAGTGGTTCGGAACCCACCAAAAAACTGAAGGTCCAACTCATCAATCACCATCATCCAATTCATTACTCACGCACAGGTCTCAGACCTATGTGGGCTTCATCATCCGAAAAAAAGAGTAATAAATAGAATCAATCATAGGGCTTGATCGTTTAAATTGAACTTGGTAATTGTGTTTTCAAGAAGATTGGAGTTACATTTTAATCAAAATAACCTATGCTTACAAATATTTGGAAATAGAGACACTGGGCTAAAGGCCTGTTGTTTCTTTACAATAAGTTGAATTTTGACTGTATCAATAAATAAATAGATAGATAGATAGATAATATCAACAGCTATTAGCCGCAATGATGTGGTCGGTTAGGGCGCTTATCTCTCTAATAAAACTTTGACTGACTGTTACTCCTGCGGTCACAGGTTCGATCCCTTTTCAGCCCTAGTATTTTGCTTAATCATTCGCACATTACCCACGCATAAGTCTCCGATTCATGTGGACATTATCAGCAAAAAACATAAACTCAAATCAAATTGTGGCAGTTATTAGTCTTGTACTCTTCTTTTTAAGTCATTCAAAAAGTAACTTCTAAAAAAGCGAATACTTTTCTAGCCACCTGTTATTGTTATTATTCAAATGAGATACTCGCCCGGTCTTAACCTTGTTTCAAGGATCTGTTTCCCAACAGACAATGGAGCTGCCTACGCCCCGCCACTATTATCCAGATGCTAAATTAACGAACTTTCAACTGATGTAACGAATAATCGCAACCATAATCACCTAGCGTACTTTATTGTGTTGTAAAACGCTCAATAAAAACATAATTTGCTGTTAATACGTCCCACGGCTCATGATCATAATAACTCAATGTTTTTTAAATAGATAGTAGATCATCTAACATTGAGAATCTTGCAAATGTAAATTTAAGTTGTTTTGGTACTTAAATCGTAGATATTTTTCTGTTGAATGCTGTGTTGTATTGTTGAATTCAAGAATTATACGTCCGACGGCTCATGATCATAATAACTCAATGTTTTTTAAATATATAGTAGATCATCTAACATCGAGAATCTTGCAAATGTAAATTATAGTTGTTTTGTTACTTGAATCGTGAATATTTTACAATTGAATGCTGTGTTATATTGTTGAATTCACGAATTATTGAAAAAAGAAAATTTAGATTTTGCTAAACGTGTTGAATGCAGATAAAGAAAAAAAATATAATTTAAGATTCATTCTGCACTTTCTGTACCAGCAGTCTGATTTGTACTTGTGACAAAATTGTACATTTTTTATACTATTTTTTAATAAATTTGAATTCGAGATGTAGTGTAAACAATAAATAAAATAAATAAATAATTCTATTTCTCAATAAACAACAACGGTACAACAATCTTAATCTCAACATACAAGTACATAAGAAATAAGTACATTATTATATGTAAAAGTACATTAAGTACATAAGAAATACATTGTGATATTCATTGAGAAAGTAGGCACTCCCGAGTCCCGAGTATAGCCTTTTTGGGAGTTGCCATCAAAATATTAAATATCTGAACAATAATATACTTAATGAACACAATATACAAGCAACAGAACTCAGAAGTCGAAATAAAAAATAATCTACTATAAATTGAAAAGAAAAAATGAACTTAAATAATAAAATGTAATTATTAAATAGAAACTTATAATAAATAGAAAAAAATGAAGATACTTTAACGATAATAATATAAAATTGTAATGAAATATAAAAAACGATAAAACAAAACAATAGAATTGTATTAGAGTAATAGAGGAGCTACCAAAGAAGGATAGGGAAGTGACAGCCGTGAGCCGTAGCAGGTATCTGTTCAATCAGATTAGAAAAGCAACGTTCTCCTGGGCCCTCTCTGTAAGGGCGACCGATTGGATTGTCAGCAAAAATAACTCTGTTCTCTGCTGTAAAATCACTTCCCGGTGGTTCGGAACCCATCTAAATTGTAGGTCCACCATGTTTCCAATAACATGGCTCAAGCGGCGAGGTGGAACTACCCGTAAGGGTCTCCCCACCAATAAAAGTCATACTTACTTTTACTTTTGCATACTTGCATTTACTTTTTACCAAAGAGTAGATTTGTATTTAAAGTGCAAAAATCATGATATAATAAAGCCTAAAACTGGATTAATTTGAAGAATCAATTAAATTCGAGTATCAAGACAAAATAATTTCTCTCTAGTTAAAACTATAGAATGGCTAAAAATTCATCCATTGCTGGATTTTTCTAATAATCAATCTCAGTATTCTAGAAATGTAAATTATATTGGCTAAGAAGGAACTTGCAATTCACCAAACTGCCAAATGTAGGATTCCGAAATTAATATATTATCTGAGATGTTTTCCATGACGAAATACTCTGACGAACAATATTATATCAAAACTGATTCTGTATTTCTATTAAATATATATGATTTTCATATATAATATTGATAGAGAGGAATGCGTTATTGAATGGAGGAATGCATTTCACTTCTGAAGAGAAGCTTCATCAGCCTCCTAATAAATTATATTGTAAAATTACAGTTGTGTTAGGTCTTCAGCTATTTTCTAATCATATTACTATTGATATAATTAGCTAGGATATGAAAATGAATCTTCTTGAATCTGGCATTTATTAAAATACTGAGCTACCTTCAAATTTTAAATAATTGAGCATATTGTATAAAAAATCAAGGTATAAACTCATTTTCACTTGTTACTTTAAAAGTATACCAATAAAAACTAGACTAGTAAAACTAGTGTATTATTTGTTCTTACTGTCTATTATCTGTCTATTACTTCTTACGACTTATAGCTCAGTTATTATTCCAAATTCTGTCGATAATAATTACAAGTCAAAAAAAAACTCCAAATTACTTGGTGTCACAATGGGATCAAGGCTATTCAGTTTCCACACATCAGCGAGGATGTCATAACTAATTGGTTAAAAAAAGATTTCTCGGAATAAAGCAGGAAACAAATGACACAAATCTTCAGGAATGCATTAATTTTTCTAAAAAGTAAGACAAGTTTTCCTGTTAATTTTCCCACTAACAATAATTACCATCTTCTCAAACCGGTTTATTATTACTTTTTTAATGATAATAAAAGTTGTTTTAACTGGTTTATTTCAACTCTATGTTATATGAATAAATCCTAATCAATCATGTTCAATTATTGATATTATTGAATAAATTTCAACTAAACATTTTTGATGATTTGTATGCATGATTTGTATGATTGATGATGAGTTGTATGGTACCTATTGATTTGTACTGTAGTTTTCATATAACTTGGCAGCAGCAGTTGGGTTCAGATGCAGCATTTCCCATCTTCTGCACGCTGCCACATTATATGAATACTAGTATAATGTACATATGGTATTTGTATGGTATAGTATTAATAATTGAACGTGACTGATTAGAATTTAGTAATATAATATAGAGTTGGAATAAATCAGTTCAAACACCTTTTATTATCATTGAAAAAAAATAACGTTGGAAGACGATAACCTAACCTAACCTAGCCTAACTGATATCTCAACGAACTTGGCATACGTGAATTTCAACCCTAATTTTCAACTAAATTCACATATTTGGATTAAACATAATTATGGATTGAATTACTCCATATACTCACTATGGATTTTCAGATTATTTTTCGTTATTCACATGTTGGGTGTGATTTTCCTTCCTGTAGAACATGGCCAAATTCATTCTCAGGCTTTCTGTGGAAAATAAAAATTACAAATGGATGTATTGAAAAAGAAATAATTATTCAAGTAATTTCTTATGATTTGAGCTCAATTATTATTCCCAATCCTATCGATAATTTCAAGTAAAAAATCTTATACGGTAATTACTTAGTGTTAGAATGGGAACAAGACTTTGATGAGCAAGCTCTGTGATAGAAACAGTTTTGGGCCAAAAGGCTGTTGTTTCTTTACAATAAGTTGTATTTTGACTTTATCAATAAATTAATAAAAAATTCATAAGAATATTTAGAGATATATAAAAGCCAAATCATACATTAGAAAATTATTGAATTGTCAATAAGACTTCACTGTTCATACATTTTGTGAGTGCTTTATGCAAGTTCTGCGAATATCAATTATTTTCTAACTAACAATTAATTAATTAACTAGTATTTCAATTATGCAATTTCGTTATTTACTTATAATAAAGGAAACAATGACTTATATTTCAAAATGGAAGTGTAATGGGCAGGGCTGCAGGTTACCAAATGGCATCTACACTGTGAGCCAGACGTTATAAAAACAAATTCCAGTTATAATTTAAAACTGGACCAACAAATATTCTCAATTGAATATTTCTAACTTCACAGTCAGGCAGACTTGTACCAATCTTGCTGCACCAAACCGTAGCTTATCTATATTCAGTGAACATTATGCACCATATAGCTTGAGAATAATATTTAGCAAACAAATATTTGTTTAAACTTCCAAACCAACTTAAATTAAGGCCTGTGATGTTTTCCATAATGAAATACTTTATGAACAATCTAATATCAAAACTGACACTGTATTTCAATTTAATTGTATTTCAAATATATTTAATTGAAATGCATTGTCAGTTTTGATATTAGATTGAAATAATAATTTCGAATTTCAGAATTCTCTCTGACATTGTGAACAAACAGTTCATATAATTTCTTCAACTTAATCCATCTTGGAATTTGGTTATTTTTACAAACTAAATTACTGTTATTACTATTATTAAATTATAAATTAAATCACTATTATTACTGTTTTTGTTAAAACAGTAATAGTTAAAAGCAATATTAAATAGACTATTGAGAAATTATGATCATTATTTGGCATTAGGAACAAACAACTCTTTAATAAAACTTCAAAACAACTTTAAATAAAGCTTTCGAATTATATCATTCTCTCTGAAATTGTGAACAAACAGTTCATATAATTTCTTAAACTTAATCCATCATGGATAAAGGTTTAGAAAATTGAAAGCAAATTATTCAAACCATGGGTGCTGCATGCATACAATCAATTAATTTTAAATAATTCAATATTCGAGGGTAATCACCATCGCAAAATGAAGCACATGCTGTGCAATGGTACATGACAGATTGGAGCAGTGTGAACACTTCCATTCCATTGCATGTATTTTATTTTGCGATGGTGATTATCATAGAGTACGAGATGTTCCACACTGCAAACACTAATAAATCTAACCACGTTCAGGTTTGAAGTTACCTAGTTAGAATTTGAAACAAACTGAGCAAACTCCCCAATTAATCTAACTTCTGAGTTCAAGTCTAAAGCATCACAACCAAACAAACTCTCAAACTTGTTTTATTCAACTCCAAGTTTTCAACCCTAGTTTCAAACAAAAA
>CAOJWK010000239.1:22846-46822 GCA_948455865.1 Conomelus anceps | reverse complement strand
CTTCTCCTTCTTCTCTTTATTTCCTTCTCCCTCTCCTCCTCTTCTTTTTTCCTCCTCTCCTCGAAATATTCTCCTTCCTTTTCTCCTTTTCCTCCTACTCCTTCTCCTCCTCCTCTTCTACGTTTTCTCCACCACCCGTTCTCCTTTTCTTCCTCCTCCTCTTCTTTTCCTTTCCCTCCTCCTCTTCTTCTCCTCCTCCTCATCTTCTCCTTCTCCTCTTTTTCTCATCCTCCTCCTCTAATTCTCCTCCTCCTTCTCCTCTTCTTTTTCCTCCTCTCCTCCAAATATTCTCCTTCCTTTTCTCCCTCTCCCCCTTTTCCTCCTACTCCTCCTCCTATTCTTCTCCTTTTCCTCCTACTCCTCCTCCTCTTCTTCTCCTTTTCGTCCTCCTCTTATCCTTTTCTTCCTTCTCCTCTTCTTCTCCTTTTCCTCCTCCTTTTCTCCTTTTCCTCTTCTTCTCCTACTACTTCTCCTCTTCCTCTTCTAAACTCCTCCTCTTCTTCTTTTCCTCCTCTTGTTCTTCCCCTTTTTTCTCCTTTTCCTCCGCTTCCTCTTCTTCTTTTCCTCCTCATGCTCTTCTTTTTCTCATTTTCTCCTCATGTTCTTTTCCTTCTATTTTCCCTCTCCTCCTTCTCCTCCTACTCCTTCTCTTTTTCTCCTTCTCTTTTTCTCCTTCTCCTCCTCTTCTTCAATTCCTCATCTACCCCTATTCTTTTTTTCTCCCTCTCCTCCTCCTACTACTCCTCTCTTCTTCCTATTCTTCTCCTCCTCTTTCTCCTCCTTGCTTCTGCTTCTTCTTTTCTTCTCTCCTGTCTTCTTCTTCTCCTCCTCCTCATTCTTATTTCTAGTCTTATTATTTTCTGAGCACACGGTAGTATATTACATTTTCTTGGCAAACCTCCACTGAAATTCCAATGCATTTCTGCTCTTTTCTCTTTGCCTGTGCCTTGTCTGTGCTTCCCACGTAACTATATCGTTCTCCAGCTCCGGGCGGCTTTTCGCTTTTAACAAGACGAATCACGTAAGGTTTTTGAAGACAATCCAATTGTCTGTCATCTCTGTGTTGTTGTTGTTCTTGTTCTTCTTCTTCTTCTTCTTCTTCTTCTTCTTCTTCTTCTTCTTCTTCATCATTATTTGTAGCATTTGTGGGATGAAAGCCGCACCAAACCGCCTTCGTTTCTTGCTTTCAGCCCTGTAAAATGTCAGAAATCCCACTTGAAAAACGTCAAATTCTTTCCACAACGATGTGATGTGTTCAAATATATCTCTATGTTATTCATAATCTTAATGACCTTGAGTTTTTTTGTACATAAATAAGGATGTCACTTGAAAAATTCAAATAATTTTC
This sequence comes from Conomelus anceps, assembly GCA_948455865.1. Taxonomy (NCBI): domain Eukaryota; kingdom Metazoa; phylum Arthropoda; class Insecta; order Hemiptera; family Delphacidae; genus Conomelus; species Conomelus anceps. The sequence goes on along the minus strand of CAOJWK010000239.1, from coordinate 45,474 downwards.
ACAACGATGTGGTGTGTTCAAGTATATCTATGTTATTCAAAATCTTAATGAGCTTGAGTTTCTTTACATAAATCAGGATTTCACTTGAAAAATTCAAATTATTTTCACAATGATGTATGATGTGTTCAAATGTTTCTCTATGTTATTGGAATCTTAATTATTTTGACTTTTTTGGTACATACATCAGGATTTCACTTGACGAATTAAAATTATTTTCACAATGTCTGATCTGTTCAAATAATGTATCTTTATGTTATTAAACATTTATTAACATTGCCTTTTTTGTATAGAAATCAGAATGTCAAATGATCACTATGTAAAATTTAATGACTTTCTTTCCCACCGTCATTTGGCTCCTGTCAAATTGAAGAAGTTATCCTATGACTAGATACCATTTTTGAAAATTTATCTTCTGTATGTCGCTCGTTTAGTTCGGCCCTATTAGGATGAAGCCCACATAGGTCTGACACCTGTGTGTGGGTAATGATGGTGATTGATGAGTTGGGCCTACGGTTTTATGTGGGTTCCGAACCGCCGGGAAGTGATTTTACAGCAGAGAACAGAGTCTTTTTGCTGGGCAATCCAATCGGTCCACCTTACAGAGTGTCCAGGAGTTTCGTAGCTTATCTCTGATTGAACAGATACCTGCTACGGCTCATGGCTATCACTTCCCCTTAAATGAAGATATTGAAGTCATTTTCTCCAACTGTTAACTTTAATCATCCTGCTATTGGGTTGTTCTTGAAGGAATTCATCCATGAAAAATCGTAGCTTATTAATAAATAATTGAATAATTGAAGACCTGCGAGAAGGACTCGTTATGCCATGTGATGTGATGGCAATAACTGTATTATATAGCCTACTGCAGATGGTCACTTTCTTTTTCAACAGGTTTCAAATGATTATATGCTTGTAAATAACTTATATCGTGCACTTCCCGGTTATAGGACAGAGCAGGTAATTCGCAAGTAATTCATAGGAATGCCTCCAAGCATGAAGACTAGGCTGCCACATAATCTCAACAAGTAGTGTAGTTATGTAGTTATAAGTTATAGTTCACGCGTTGAATAAAACTTGCCTGGCCAAGACGCACATTTGCTACACGAAATGTCAGTCTTTAAGCCTCGGATCTTGCTTCCAACAGGCAGACAACAAACAAGCAAATTGTAATGATCAGTATGTTAAGCCTCGGTTTCCATCTATCCTAATAGAAGAAGGAGAAGAAGGACAGAAGAAGGAGGAGAAGGGCAGAAGAAGTAGAAGAAGGGGAAAAGAAGGAGAAGAGGGGAAAAGAAGGAGAAGAGGGGAAGGAGAAGAGGGGCAGAAGAAGAGGGGCAGAAGAAGTAGAAGAAGGTTAAAAGAAGGAGAAGAAGTACAGAAGAAGTAGAAGAAGGTCAAAAGAAGGAGAAGAAAGGCAGAAAAATGGGAAGAATGGCAGAAGAAGGAGAAGAAGGGCAGAAAAATGAGAAGGATGTCAAAAGAAGGAGAAGAAGGGCAGAAAAATGAGAAGGGTGTCAAAGAAGTAGAAGGGCAGAAAAAGGAGAAGAAGGGCAAAAGAAGGAGAAGAGGGGCAGAAAATGGGAAGAAGGGCAGAAGAAGGAGAAGAAGTACAGAAGAAGTAGAAGAAGGTCAAAAGAAGGAGAAGAAGGTCAAAAGAAGGAGAAGAAGTACAAAAGAAGTAGAAGAATTTCAGAAGAAGTAGAAGAAGTTCAAAAAAAAGGAGAAGAAGTTCAAAAAAAGGAGAAGAAGGGCAGAAGAAGTAAAAGAAGGGCAGACAAAGGAGAAGAAGGGCAGAAGAAGTAAAAGAAGGGCAGAAAAAGGAGAAGAAGGGCAGAAGAAGTAAAAGAAGGGTAGAAAAAGGAGAAGAAAGGCAGAAGAAGTAAAAGAAGGGCAGAAGAAGGAGAAGAGGGGCAGAAGAAGGAGAAGAAGTACAGAAGAAGTAGAAGAAGGTCAAAAGAAGGAGAAGAAGTTCAAAAGAAGGAGAAGAAGGGCAGAAAAATGGGAAGGATGTCAAAGAAGTAGAAGGACAGAAAAAGGAGAAGAAGGGCAAAAGAAGGAGAAGAGGGGCAGAAAATGGGAAGGATGTCAAAAGAAGTAGAAGGGCAGAAAAAGGAGAAGGAGGGCAGAAGAAGGAGAAGAGGGGCAGAAGAAGTAGAAGAAGGTCAAAAGAAGGAGAAGAAGGGCAGAAAATGGGAAGGATGTCAGAAGAAGGAGAAGGGTAGAAAAAGGAGAAGAAGGGCAGAAGAAGGAGAAGAGGGGCAGAAAATGGGAAGAAGGGCAGAAGAAGGAGAAGAAGTACAGAAGAAGTAGAAGAAGGTCAAAAGAAGGAGAAGAAGGGCAGAAAATGGGAAGGATGTCAAAAAAAGTAGAAGGGCAGAAAAAGGAGAAGAAGGGCAAAAGAAGGAGAAGTACAAAAGAAGTAGAAGAAGGTCAAAAGAAGGAGAAGAAAGGCAGAAAAATGGGAAGAAGGGCTGAAGAAGGGCTGAAGAAGGAGAAGAAGTAGAAGAATTTCAGAAGAAGTAGAAGAAGTTCAAAAGAAGGAGAAGAAGGGCAGAAAATGGGAAGGATGTCAAAAGAAGTAGAAGGGCAGAAAAAGGAGAAGAAGGGCAGAAGAAGTAGAAGAAGGTCAAAAGAAGGAGAAGAAGTACAGAAGAAGTAGAAGAAGGTCAAAAGAAGGAGAAGAAGGGCAGAAAATGGGAAGGATGTCAAAAGAAGTAGAAGGGCAGAAAAAGGAGAAGAAGAAGTAGAAGAAGGGCAGACAAAGGAGAAGAAGGGCAGAAGAAGTAAAAGAAGGGCAGAAAAAGGAGAAGAAGGGCAGAAGAAGTAAAAGAAGGGTAGAAAAAGGAGAAGAAAGGCAGAAGAAGTAAAGAAGTAAAAGAAGGGCAGAAGAACTTCTTCTATTCGCTGTGTATTTAGTCCAAAAAGGGGAGTTGGAAACCGAGGATTTTATATAGTAGAGCTACATCATAAATTAAAAAAATGAAAACCTATTTTGAATTCCTGGATTTCTTCTTCCATGACGAACTGCGTTGTTAATATTAACTTTTCATGTGAAATTTAACGACTTGCAGTCAAATATTTTTTAAGAATAAGTATAATAACTCTCTTAATCTGGCCGAGTACTTTCGAATCTATGAGATCCATCTTCAGAGGCCTAAATTTCACATGTAAAGTACCTATTTTGAATTGTTACACTATTCTTCCTAGGCCCTCACCAGAAAATCAAGAAGCTCTTTTGTGATCTGAGGTAGTTGGGAATTAAATTTGAAAATTGTTCGAAGTACCGTATCGTGGCTACAATGGGAGGGGGGCTGGATGAGTTACTTAAATGCATTTTAGTTTTTGGAATTGATTGACAGGCTTTCATAACACTGAGGAATTATGAATTATTGATCAATTATAACCTTCGTGTGGACTCATTCCCGCGCACAGGCAGTAATGTCTACGTGGGAATTATGTATTTTGTACTTTTTTCGTCCTTTAGTGGTAGTAGTTTTTATGTGTTATTATGTGAATGATCCTGTTTTCATTTTATACTGGAAGTTTGTTGTAAATATTATATTTTGTTTGAAATAAACCTGAATTTGAATATCAGTAAATGTTCAACAATCAGTTAGCCAAAGTGAATAAATACAACTACTGTAGGAGTTGATGGCAAGCCCAGAAATTTTTCAAACGGGGGTGTTTCTGTCGTGTATGAACATTTTGGGGACTTGATTTTGACAAAAAATTTGACCTTAAAAATTAAAAAAAAAAAACAAAATTTGATTTAAAAAATTCTGATTTTGAAAAATTTGACATTTTGACCACTTTCATTTCGCGCCTGGTAGGAACATTGCGTATCCTGGTAGCCTCTAAAGAGGTCACCAAAACAACACGAAGAAGTGAGTGCGCTCTTCCGCCGGCGAAATCATTCAGGCGTCCAGGGGCTCACAGCTCAGATGCCCGAGGAAGATTGAAGATTGCACAACCAGCATTGCATTGCTTTTAAAGGTTATTCTAGAGTGGAGGTAACAAAGAGATTGTAGGCTATACGATGATGGACCTCTTTGTTTTGATGGCTTCGAACAAGTCGAAATAGCGGATGTACGTGTCGGCTAGTCTTCTTAATTATTTCAAGTAGCTTTGATGGGTTTGAAAATGTTCTGTGAGGTGAGCACCAATAGCGCAGACTGTCTGCAGACTCTCTGAGTTGCGGGGGAAAGTTGTAATTAATTTAGCACATTGTCAAATATATGGGGAGCACCAACCACCAATAACGCAGACTGTATGTAGTATATATTTTGTCATATATTATTATTATTATTATTGTCATATATTGTATATTGGTACCAAAATGTTATAGGTGCATGGGTATAGTATAGGAATGGTATGGTAAAAATATATATTTTTTTTAAATTTCAATATATGTTCAGCTATGGAGAAATAGGAAAAAGTATAATAATATTTAAGGAGATAAGTAATTATGGAAGTTTTTTATTTATTTTTCCTTCTTTATTGCTTGTTCCTTAAAGATTACAATCTACCCCTTAATTTTTCAATATATAATTTAAAATTCAATCTTTCCTTTTCCTTTTTTTAAAATTATCATTTTTGTATTTTTCATTTGACTCCTCCCAGCGGTCCACAAGTGTGCCTTGTGTGCTGGAATGTATGTTCTCAAAAATTCTTTCACTAAATAATATAATTCTGTATTCTTTATTTAGTTTCTACCTTATATCTTATATTTAATAGGAATTTTGCTTATATTCTATAGGTATATAGCTTATATTTAATTTGTTTCTTCCAACTACTAATAGTTGTAAGGCATTGAAATGTTCTTTTGTTGAAAAATTTATTTATTTGAGAATAAACTATCTATCTATCTATCTATCTATCTACTTAGTGTCATATAACCTTTTTATGGCGGAGTATGTGATGTAGTAATTTTTTCTGAAAAGGAAAAATACATCTAATTGCTCCGGAAGTTAGGTCTTTTGTGTAATAATAGGAACTTTAAGACATTTTTCAATAAATTTCAATTGAAATGGACCGCGACTTTATAGAGTAATTTCAATGCAGATCCTCTCGGCTCCAGGTTCAGGTAGCAAGTTAAGTAACGGAAAAACTTCCCCAAAAAATTCAGGAAGTAAATCAGGAAAGAGAGAGACAGAAAATAATTAGATTGAGTCACCTTTGACTTATGACCTATATTATGATGAGTTTTGGAATAAAAACAAAATAAACGATGAAATAAACTCATCAGTAGGTTATCACAGAATTTGAGCGATTCTTTCACATTTCTACTTTATTTAAAATTAATTAAAAAACAATTCGGCTGTCTAAATTTTGCCGGTTTGGAGATGATAAGAACTGATAAGACGACCACGTTGACGTTTGAGGCTTAAAAATTTATTTATAATATTAAAGTGCTCGAAAAGTGTTTCAAATTGCATTTTAACCATAATGGTGAAGTGAAAAAATATCAGTTCGTAAATTATATGCAAATTGTGTCAAATCTCAAACTTATGTCTGGACACCTACGAAGTGAAAGTCTTTACATTCACAAATAAAATTCGTTGGTCGAATTCTAAGTGAGTACAATCATTTTATGAACTATACTATTAGAATTATGTAATATTGACTTTACTATCATACTTTTATTTATTTGATCATGACCAATTCAGTGATTAGGTTAAAGCCTGGATGAATATGCCAATTTATGACTAATTATTATGCACCTTTTATAACTCTTATTGAGATTTAAATTAAAGAACAGGTCTTTCAAATTGTGAAAAGATATGTGTTGATAGCCTGAGCCAGGTATTTAAAATAATTGATGTATTTTTTCTGATGCCAGTAATTTTTGAATTTCGTGCCCAAGTGACGTCATGCATAGCACAGCGTTGCTGTCTACTATGGCGCTAATTTTTGAAAATTTATGTTTTGAAATGCCAATTATGATCACTCTCTTGGGGGGTGGGATTACCACAAAATTGTTCCCTGACAATAGGAATGGATATCGTCTGATACTGCCTTACAATAAATACCAAGTGTGAAAGCCCCCATCTGATCCCATACTGCACAATTAATATCAGGTGTGAAAGCCTCCATCTGATCACATGCTGTACAAATTAATATCAGGTGTGAAAGCCTCCATCTGATCCCATACTGTTTTATTCAAGAATGTGAACCCTTGTTGTAGAGAACCTTCATGTGGGAGTAACGCAAACGTTCCCATTCATTACTCAACACTGTAATCAAATAAGAGTTCCTTGTTCAAACAGGCCTGATGACACACCAAACTTATCTTAGAGTGCATAATTCGTAAACTTTCCTCTTATTCTAATAAATGTGCGGATAAGGAATATTTTAGTAGGAAGATGCTGGTTCGGGAGGAAAAGTTGGTGGTAACTGTTTCAGGGGAGTTATGTGGAACGATGGTGGGGGAATCTGGAGGAATCCCCCATGATTTGACATTGTTTCGGCTCAGTGGATCCCTTGAATGCGAACTGTTCCCCCATAGGGATAGGGAAGCTCAGCTATGGTGGAATTATCATGCATTGGGTGTGGCTCTTTTCAGTGTAAGTCGAGCGATGTAATTGAGGCCTAGGGGACGGTTTCGATCGTAATTAAACTATGTTGCTATAACATAGTCATAGAGTAAGTCATATAGTTATAGGTCATATAGTTATGGGTCATATAGAAACATGCATAGTCATATAGTTGAAGTCATAGAGTAGGCTGAAGAGAAGACTGTATTAAGTGCACAGAGGTATTATTTTTAAAAGTACTCCTTATGATAGCGGAACGGTATGTCAAGTCTGTATTTGAGCTATTAGAAAACTAGAAGGCTGCCCGATTTAATTGAATGTGGGTTTTTAGGGCATAACTTATTTACAAATTTAATTTAATACTCTTGTTTCTCATCCACCATGGAATCCCCCACGATTTGACATTGTTTCGGCTCAGTGGATCCCTTGAATGCAAACTGTTCCCCCATAGGGAAGACCATCTCTTCCTTCTTTTTTTATTCTTTTTCTTCTTCTACTTCTTCTCCTTCTCCTCATTCTCCTTCTTCTAGACCTCCTTCTCCTTCTCATTTTCCTCTTTCTCCATCTCCTTCACCGTCTTCTCCCTGTTACTTCTCCTACATCATCTTCCTTATTATCCCCTTCCCCTTCCCATTCGCCATTTTCTCTTTTCCTCCCCCTCCTTCTTTTTCTAGACCTCCTTTTCCTACTTCTTTTTCTTCATCTTCTTCCTCGTCCTATTCATTTTCCCTTTATTCTTCTTATTTTTTTCGTCTCATTCTTCTTTTCTCCTCCTGCTTCTTCTTATGTTTTTCTTCTTCTCCTTCTCCTTTTCTTCTCCTTCTCCTCTACTATTCTTCTTATTCGTTTCTTCTTCTTCTCCTTCTCCTTTTCTTGTCCTGCTTCTTCTTCTGCTTCTTCTTATGTTTTTCTTCTTCTCCTTCTCTTTCTCCTCTTTTTTCTTCTCCTTCTTCCTCTTCTTCTCCTTCTCTTTCTCTTCTTCTTCTTCTCCTCCTTCTTCCTCTTCTTCTTCTCTTCTTTTTTCTTTTTCTCCTCCTCCTTCTTCCTCTTCTTCTCCTTCTCTTCTTCTTCTTCTTCTCCTCTTTCTTTTCTCCATTTCCTCTTTTTTCTTCTCATTCTTCTTCCTCTTCTTCTTCTTATTTTTTTCCTCTTCTTTTCTTCTTCTCCTTCTCTTCCTTCTTCCCCTTCACCGCCTTCTCTTTTTTGATTTCTTCTCCTGCTGCTTCTCTTACCTCTACTCTTTCCTCTACTCCGTTTTCTCTTACTTACCCTCCTTCTTTTTCTTCTTTTTCTAGTCCTTCATTTTTCCTTTCTCCTCCCTTCTTCTTGCTCTCCTAGTTTTATTTTTCTTCTTCCTTCCTCTTCCTTATTGTTATTCTTTACCTTCTCCTTTCCTCCTTCGTATACCACTTCTTCTTCCACACCTCTTTTCTTCTCCATCTTCTTGTTTTTCTCCTCCTACTTCTTTTTCTCTTTCTCAATCTCCTTCCTTTTCTTTTCTTTCTCCGTCCTCTTCTTCTTTTTATCAACTCACATATCAATAACTCATCTAGTTCATTTTATTGACACATAGAGTTTCGTCGACAGAGGAAAGCATAAAGACGTTTATTTATGAGATTGTAATGAGTATTGTACCGAATTCCACCTCTTGCACCGAAAATATTTTGAAATTATGCTAATTGAAAATAAATATTAATAAATGCATTCAATAAAAACAGAATTTCTTTTGTACTCGAAGAATAACATCAACTAACACTGATTAATGTTCTTCTGACACGAAATTCCTCTGTAGCATTCCTGTGCAACAAGCCTCTATTGTCCGGAACACAAGAGATTACAATTCTTCATGAAAATTCATGGACTAAGAAATTGGCAAATACAAGATATCCTAAGTGGAACATTAGTTCAATAGATAATACAATAATAGTTGTAATTATATACATTTAGATTTAGAAATAAAAATAAACATCCCTTTGCTTGTGTTTGTATTACGTCGGGTTTTGAATAATTTTGCATAATGCAGGTACTGTCCATATTGAGGCAAGGTCCCCAGACAATGAGTTCTATTTTAATATCGCGTTTATTCAATAGCCACTTCAATGTATCGTAATATGATACTTAGGAACCTTTTTTAAGCCTTGGGCTGTTCACGTTTTGTCTACATAACGAGTACGCCCACACTAAATTGAGAACTTGAGTGTAAAAAATTGTTCAGACGTTTTTGTTTAGGCTGATCTGGGAACTGAATTATGGCTTCTAATTTTGAACATGTTTTATAACGGTGTTTGCAGTAATGTTGTTGTTTGCAGCTTTGGCATTTTTTTTTTTTAGGATGAAGCCCACATAGGTCTGAGACCTGTGCGTGGGTAATGAGTTGAATGATGGTGATTGATGAGTTGGACCTACAGTTTTAAGTGGGCTCCGAACCACCGGGAAGTGATTCTACAGCAGAGAAAAGTGTTTTTTTTTTGTTGGCCAAATCTCTAATCGGTTACCCTTACAAAGAGTGCACAGGACAACGCAGCTTATCTCTATCTGATTGAACAGATACCTGCTACTGCTCACGGCTAGCACTTCCCTAAGCATTGGATTAACTCTAGATTTTCCCTATCAAACAATTTTTCAAGTACTTAACGCGATTGTTTCGAGGTGATATCGATGAGTGAGGATTGGTAATGAACATTGAAAACTGGCATTGGATGGTTTTAAAACACAAAATGAAAAGTTAAAATGAATAAATGTACAAGGCTACTAGATTAGATATTTTTCCTTCTTTCTATTGGTAATGCTGTGGTAGATAACAAGATATCTATAATCAATACTGTGATTATAATAAAACATATTTTAAAACAAAAAAAGAAACCGACTTCAGTGAAATGATAAAATACTCACGTACTAAAAAGTTTAAAATAAAGTATTTACTTTAAACTGAGAAAATTTTAAATTTCATACAAGTAATCTTTTGAAGTCGGCGCCAAATATTTTATAAAGATGATAAGAAATTCTATCTAATATCAAAACTAACACTGTATTTTTTTGGAGGATGAAGCCCACATAGGTCTGAGAGTTTTGCGTGGGTAATGAATTGGATGATGGAGATTGATGAGTTGAACCTACAGTTCTGGGTGGGTTCCGAACCACCAGGAAGTGATTGATAAGAAATTCTATCTAATATCAAAATTAACGCTGTATTTCAATTAAATTTGATTTACACTCACTTTTACAGTGTCAGTTTTGATATTAGATTGTTTAATTATTTCGTCATGGAAAACATCACAGAGTAATTCTGTTATATTTTAGAAGTTTATGGGAAATTTGGCGCCGACTTCAAAAGATTACTTGTATGAAATTTAAAATTTTCTCAGTTTAAAGTAAATACTTTATTTTAAACTTTTTAGTACGTGAGTATTTTATCATTTCACTGAAGTCGGTTTCTTTTTTTGTTTTAAAATATGTTTTATTTTAAGCTTTTTAGTTGAATTTTCAAACTTTGAAAACATGAGAAATTTCTTAAAGCCTACATTATGAAATATTTATCAAATTAGCAAGCCAATAATAATTAATTTATAACATCGAAAGTTAAGTAACTAAAAATCAACTTATAAGAAAAGATAAACTAAGGAAAATTCAACAACGTTTTATTTAATGTGGAATATTGTATTTAGGAGAATTATAATAGCGAAAGGCTTCTTAAAAGTGAAATGGCTTTTGATTCATTTTGTTGTGGTCCCTTTCAGAATATACCTACACTGAAATAGTAGGCCTATATATTACGTTACAAGTGTGGAAAATATTGTGCTTACTGAAAATATGATAAGTAAACGCAGGAGATGAAGTTGAGTGCGGTGTTATGATTGCAACTAAATAACCTTATTCCTATGACTCAATAACATCAACTAAATTATTTACAATTTTCATATGAACATATGGACAGAAATATTATATTCTTCTTATCCTCGATTCAAATTAAGTTCATGTGATTGGTCAAAAGAAGTCATTAAAGACTTCTTTCACACTGAACCAGCTTTGGGTAACCGATGTCGTTTACCCGGCATAATTGCATTGCATCATATGATTTCGAAAACCGTCTAGATGTAAAGTGCTCCACATGATACAATGATCAGCCTGGTAAACGACACCGGTTATCCGATTGGCGGTTATGTGTGGAACTATCCTATTCAAACTTGATTGAAATGAAGACATCGAAGAATGCTCCTTTTTGTTTAATATTGGGCTAAGTATTGGGCCGATCCTTGCGAAACTTGTATGGGACCACCGCTGAGCGATGCTCTTTCATTTAAAAAAAAATTCATCGAAATCGGTTCAATATTGTTCAAATGATTGATGTACAAACACACAAAAAAAAAAAAAACAGGTCGAATATAGTAACCTTGTTGTTTTTGGAAGTCGGTTAATAATCAATAATCAATACACATAATACTGTGGGAAGTGATAGTCGTGAGCCGTAGCAGGTACCTATTCAATCAGATCTAGGTAAGCTACAAACTCCTGGGCCCTCTTTGTAAAGGTGACCGATTGGGTTGGCCGGCAAAAAACACTCTTTTTTCTGTTTTAAAATTACTTCCCGGTGGTTTGGAACCCACCTGAAACTGTAGGTCCAACTCTCTCCATCATCCGATTCATTACCCACGCACAGGTCTCAGACCTATTTGAGCTTCATCCTCAAAAAAAGATTCACTACCAGTCATTATTTTACTAATATAAATGCATACTTAGAAGTTTATATTTCAATGTGTGTAAATTTATATCAACTGCTTTTTATATGTTATCAGAAAATCTGTGATGTTTTTCTATGACGAAATATTTGATGAGCAATCTAACATCAAAGCTGACACTGTATTTCTATTTAGTATATGTTTTTCACTCACTTATACTGGAGATACTGGAGGGATGCATTTCACTTTTAAAGAGAAGCTTCATCAGCCTCAGTGAGTGAAAATTATATATTAAATAGAAATACAGTGTCAGCTTTGATATTAGATTTATCAGAAAACTTGAAAAATACAAATATGATAGTTCTTGAATCCAATGCAGATTAAATATTATAATAATTGAAAAATTTAATCTCAAGATGACAATCAGATTTTAAGTAAAATTCGTAAAAAAACGTCCAAAAGCTGTGGGTAGACAATTTTTTGTGATGCTGGCTCAAAAAGGCTTGCAATTCCAATAAACTAGAAATTTGAATAAAGCGATTTATTTTCATGAATAGACTATTGAAAAGGGTGAATAAAAGTGAAACGTTTTATGAAAAGAATACTCATGATTTAGAATCAGAAGTAGACAAACTTTCTATTCAATTCAATTGTAAAATACAAAAAATCTTATATAAGTTTAATCATGAGAACTACCATCCAGAAGTAGGCACACCTCGGAACTGTGAATTGTCAAATGATTACGCTTATAACAACCGTTCTTGCATAACTGAATAAATACATGTACTATTTTGCATTTCATATTATTTGCATCATTAAAATATTCTGAATAAATTTTGTAAAGATGTGCCACACCACAGCATCATTCGACGCCATCTCACTGAAGACTACAGTAGAAACAATTAGTCTTGGCGTGTGGCTCTGGTTTCACTACTAGCCGTCCTGTAAAAGTTGACTAGTTGACCTTGAAGAAATCTGCAGCGTCCCATGGGCCACATGTTTTTAGAAATGAGCGATAAACACTCCCCTCCCCATGGCTGACTACCAAACGGCCGTGCGCCCAGACTAATTGTTTCTACTGTACCAGCGGACGATCCCCCATCCGTCTGCGGCTATGTGCGTTGACCAAAACGTCTGTCTGCATACGTCCGTCTGTTGCTGTGTGCGTTGGCCTTAAGGATGACCTATTAGATTGGCCACCAAAAAAAGACTGTTCTCTGCTGTAAAATCACGTCCATAAATTCGTCACTATGTGTCTTCCCAGGTTCAGATTCAGATGTGAATTTGATGAGAAGTGCAGTTTGTATAGTGACCTCGTGACTTGACCTTCATTTAAAACTTGATTTCTAGCGGATTTGTCATAAACTGAATTTTATGATGCTGTATTTGGTGCAAACCACGATTAGAAATGGATTGCTCTCCGCACTGTTGAGCAATATTCTAGCAGAATTCCATGTTATTTTTCTAGTTTCAATGATAGTTTGTTGGAATTGCAATTTGTGAATCCACTCCCATCCTAGATATGCGTGTCTTATTGAACATCCGCACATTTATGATCCTGCATTGCATCCTGTGTGATCATCTGAACATCTTGAAGCATCTCTAGATCTTGAAGAATGCTCGAGGTGCATTTGATGTTGGCTTTTCAAGGCGTTCTTTAGAAAGGCCATTATTACGTATAATCGTGTCAAGAGCGTTCATTGCATGTAATACGCTTGTCGGAAATGATGCTTGTTAGAACTGATTTTATGGAATCAGTATTCTTTACCTGTATCTTGATGTTCATCAAGATATGATGGTAAATTCTTTAATTTAACGGTAAATGGTAATTTTTTTAATTTTTTTTGGAGGATGAAGCCCACATAGGTCTGAGACCTGTGCGTGGGTAATGAGTTGGATGATGGTGATTGATGAGTTGGACCTACAGTTTTAGGTGGGTTCCGAACCACCGGGAAGTGATTTTACAGCAGAGAACAGTGTCCTTTTTGCTGGCTAATCTAATCGGTTACCGTTACAATTTAATGGTAAATGCTATAATCTTTTTATGGTAAATTCAAAGACTTGCAGTCAATTTTAATTGAAAATAATGAATAATAAGACGAAATTGTCACAACCACATTTATTAAAAAAATATTGAAAACTAGTTTCGGTTGTTATACCATTATCAATCTCAATCAAATTCTGATTGGTTTGGCTCAAACGGTTTGTTGAGATTGATAATGGTAAAACAACCAAAACTAGCTTCTCAATATTTAAAAAAAAAGGGGTTGTGACAATTTCGTCTTGATAATGGTATAACAACCGAAACTAGTTTCTCAATATTTCCAATAAATGTGGTTGTGACAATTTCGTCTTATTATTCATTATGGACACCTTCCACAATATCACCTTCGCCACTACAAAGAAAGTTAATTGAAAATAAATAATATGCATATTTTTTTTTGCTGACGATGCTCGAATGAACGTTTGGCCTACGTGAGTAAAAATATTATTCATCAACAATTAAAATTGACTGCAAGTCTTTGAATTTACCATAAAAAGTTGATATTAACAACGCAGATGGTTATGGAACTAGAAATCCAAGAAGTTCTTGTATTCGTTTGTTCATCAGCATTATTTTGGTGTTAGTTTGTTTATTCGTTATTCATTATTTTAGTTTGTTTATCAGCATTAAGTTGGAGTTGATTATTGAAATTTGTATTTCAAGTTTATGAGTGTATAATTTTAGGGTAAATTTCAGCGAAATTTGAAGCATACACTGGTGACTTGATGATGAAAGAATAAAAATTGGATAAAAAATTATAAAAATTGGAATGTCACTATCAAATAATGTTATTGTAAATCGTTTTGATTGCTGACGATGCTCAAGTGAGTCTGAGCCTGGTGAGTGAGCAATGAGGTCAATCGGTATAAAAAACAAGCCTTGTTGAACAAGAATGGAACTCGTGACCGCAGGAGTACCATGCCCTCAAAGTATTATAAGAGATAACGTGTTTGACGATGCTCAAAGGAGACTGAGACTTGTGAGTGGGCAATGAGGTGAATGATTATAAAAAATATGCCGCGTTGAACGATAATCGAACCCGTGACCGCAGGAGTACCAGGCCCTTAGCGTATTGTAATAGATAACATGCCCTAACCGATGATAACACCGTGGCGGCCATTGTTGAACCCTTTTTTAAATAAAATATGAATTCATATAAGTTTATATTTGTTATTGTTTTCTAATGTTTTATTTTTTATTTCAGGTGAGTCTTGCTGATCATGTATCTTGTTGAAGAAGTATTTCTGGAGTAAAGGTAAACTTAAAAAAATAATAGTTTTGTTAATGATGTATTCTATACAACGAACCCATAAGACCAATTGGTCTTATGTGTTCGCTGATTCTATATGATGCAGTGATAACGATTACTTTTTGGGCAGAGATTCTCATTTGTTTATTATAATTTCACTAATAATCTCTCATCTGTTTAAGTGTTAAGTGTCACTGGTTAAGTGTCAAGAATGGACGAATCTTTGTCCAAACTTCGCCATTTCATGTAATTGCATCACTCAGATTGTCATTACCATAGTTAATATCGTACAAATGAGATCATTGTATATAATATCTTGCACTATAAAAAAAAAAAAAACATTATCTGAGTTCACTATAGTATCTATGTGATGTTGATAATCTTGTTTATAACCATTCATATGCATAATTTGTAAATTTACATGAATAAAGAAATATAATCTAATCTAATCTAATCTGTTTGATCATCGCCAATCACTGTATCGATAAAAACAGTATGGATAAAAAACGGTATCGATAAATCACTGCATTGATCAAAAATATTAATATTAAATTGATATTGTCAAAAAAAGATGTCAATGTAAAGTAATTGAAACAGAAATAATAGTTTCTTCAGTATCTATATAATAAGTGGAGGAGGAATATTTTTGTAAAAACTAGAATGAGCGTATTATACGCGTACCTATGCATAAACACTCGTAGTGAATGAGCTTCCTTTCCGTAAGAGGAACCCCGACCTTTGAAAGTGAAAGCCATTGTAATCAAATTGTAATCAAATCAGCCATTGTAATCAAATAAATGGAGCAACGGGAACGTGAACTTGACCGAGTAGCAAGATAGAGCCGCTCACTTGATACGCGAATGCTCTTGTTTGTTGCAACTTGCAACGCACTAAAGGATTTTGATACGCAAGACACAGTCGTTTGAATTCGTATTGTTCTTTTTCCTGGCTGCAATGCCTTTTATGGTGTTTGGTCAGGTTGAGTCTATCTTTTGGCATAGTTTTATATGAATGATTGATGATTAGTCGAAAGATTGATTTAGAAATATAATTTTTTTTATTGCTAGAAATTAAATTGATGATAATCATTCATCAATGAATTTTGAATTTCTATTTTAATTCTATCAATCTCCAATATAAAGTATTGGCAAATTGTCGGAATCTAAATCTAAATATTGAAACTTATTTTGAAAGCTTTTGTGTCAATATTTTTTCAATTATTCGATTTAGCTACCAATAATTGGCAAGAAAATTACAATATTTTTGTACTCTATGTTTTTTGCGTCCCTAGTCATTTGCTCAGCGTGTTTAAGCGAAAATGATTTTTTTTTTTTTGAGGATGAAGCCCACATAGGTCTGAGACCTGTGCGTGGGTAATGAGTTGGATGATGGTGATTGATGAATTGGACCTACAGTTTTAGGTTGGTTCCGAACCACCGGGAAGTGATTTTCAGCAGAGAAGTGTCTTTTTTGCTGGCCAATCTAATCAGTCACCGTTACGAACAGGACCTGCGAGAACGCAGCTTATCTATCTGATTGAACAGATACCTGCTACGGCTTCGCGGCTATCACTTCCCTTAATAAATCCATATTGGAAATCCTGATAACGTTATTATTACTTTTATTATAGTCAAAGTAATCAATCTAGCAATGTCAAAAGTTTAAAAATGGTCCCGAATTTTGAAATAGCTAGTAGTGGCTTTCCATGACCTTTTTTCTTTTCCTAAAGAACTTTTTCTCCATTGAAAACATGTCTGTTTTTAAGTTAACCACCATTAACCATTAAAAAGGTTGAATTATTTGACCAATGCGAGTCGAGTTAACTTATTGATTCAAGTTGCAATCGACGAATGTAATGTATTATCAATATTATCGTGTACAGGTCGTACAAACTTGTTATTTTTGTTCTTCGAGTCAGTCGTCTAATAATCATTTAATGGTTGTTACAATCTCAATGAAACATTGTTTGTCGTTGAAAATGATTTAATGACAGTTGTAGCATGTCCATTCAATTCAAATACGACAGCATTGTCGTCATTAGTTGGAAGAAACTGAGTCATGTTGCTCTCAGTTCATGAAATTTTAATCTTGTCTCAAGATACCTAGGCCTTTAATATTATTTTAAAATACACCTTGTTTGTAAGAGATATATAATGAAATATTCTCAAGGTCGTTAGGAGCAAAATAGCCAGTAACTACATCCTGCTGGAGGTGTAGTCCTTTCTCTACCACTTGCGGGTGAGTGTGCGTGCGTAAGTTGAGTGTGTGAGAATGTGTTGAAGTGACTTCTCGCCCTGAGGAAGGCCGTTCTGTGCTCCTTGACCGATCTTTGTCTATAATACATTATTTGTATATCTATATTTTCTATACATAGATATATAATAGTATGTACTGGACGACCGGTTTTTAACTGATCCCACCTACAGGACGTCCAATAATTGCAATAATTGCGAAGTTATTTAAATACAGCATAATATTGAGAACTATTTTTACACAGATCAGTTGTGATAATAATTATTGTGTTTTTTTAAATAGATTTGGATTTTTGTAACATGTTATTATTTTTTTTTTTTGCTGATGATGCCCACATGAGTCAGAGACTTGTGCGTGGGTAATGAGGTGAATGATTACACATAAATGCCTGACGGTGGAGCGGGATTCGAACCCACGACCACTTGAACGACAGCAAGCTGAAGTTGCGACGCCCCAACCAACTGCGCTAAGCGGCCAATTAACAATTTTGGGATAAATTTCTTAATAACTCTTGATGATAATAATATTTTAGTTTTACTATGGATTTAAATTATAAAAATCTATTATAATGTGATAAAATATATACCAATCTCTGGAGAAATTCATTAAGTTAAGAAATCATGATAATAATTGAGTGTTTTCAATAGGCTTTGATTTTTATAACATTTTATCATAATTTTTGGGATAAATTCGTTGATATTTCGTGATAATTGTGGTTTTTCAATAGATTTTGATTTTTATGACATTTTATCATCATTTTTGGGATAAATTCCTTGATATTTAGTGATAATTGTGGTTTTTCAATAGATTTTTATAACATTTTATCATCATTTTTGGGATAAATTCGTTGATATTTCGTGATAATGGTGTTTTTTCAATAGATTTTGACTTTTTTAACATTTTATAGCTATTTTGGGGGAATTTCGTTAATAATTCGTGTTAATAATTTATTGTAGTTTTTTCAATAGAGTTTAACTTTTTTAACATTTCATCACCGAATTTGGGAGAAGTTCTATGATACTACGTGATAAAATTTGTGGGTTTTCAATAGGCTTTGATTTTTATAACATTTCACTATCGATTTTGGGAGACATTTGTTGATATTTCGTGATAATAATTGTGGTCTTTCAATAGATTTTGACTTTTTCAAAATTTTATCACCTATTTTGAGACATTCGTTTATATTTCGTAATAGTAATAAGTTAGTTGTTTTTTCAATAGATTTTGACTTTTTAACATTTTATCACCAAAATTGCGGGAAATTCATGAACTATTGTGTGTTTTCGATAAATTTCATTTTTATAACATTCTATCTAGATTTTGGGAGAAATTTATGAAATGATGATTGGAAGAGATAATTGGAGAGAAGAAAGAAAGAAATATTAGAGAAAATATATGAAGAAATAGTCGTAAAAAATATGCTGAGTTGAGGAAAATGAAGAGAATTTAGATGAAGGATACAAGGAAGATGATAAAGGGTAAAGATTAGAGGAGAAAAGAGAAAATGAGAACAGTAAAAAGGAGAAAAGTAAGAAGAAAGGAGACAGATCCACAGTTTTATTATTCTGTGTCTTCTAATGAATTATTGTAAATAAATAAAATACTGTATTTTATGATACAGTATTTCTATCAAGAAACGATTAGAACATAAATAGAGAAGTGATAGCCGTGACGGGTATCTGTTCAGTCAGATAAGATAAGCGACGAACTCCTGGAACCTCTTTGTAAGGGCGACCGATTGGAATGGCCAGCAAAAAATATTGTTTTATGCTGTAAAATCTCTTCCTGGTGGTTCGGAACCCCCTTAACCATACATGTAGCTCACCATCATCCAACTAATTACCCACGCATCATTCTCCGAAAAATAATGGATAAAAGTTCGCAATGTCATGTAAGAATTATCTGCAAAAAAAAACTATTTTTATTTTTTTTAACCAATCGCTCCAATTCATGCTGTCTCTAGCCAAGGAATTTGAACAGGTAACAAGTGCTGGGTAGGTGGGGATCGTGACTGCTATAGTTCCGCGAGTTGAAAGTTCAAAGATTTCATAACAGAGAATCGTTTTCAGTTCAGTGTTTCGATTACTGAGGAGCTGTTGAGGTGAGTACTGAAAAGAGAGCTGTTTTGATTCGCAATCTAAATCTTAATTCTTATTGTGCTCAAAAAGTTGGCATTAGAGAATTTAATTTTTATTCAATTTTAATAAGTAAACTTCTATAAAATATTTTATTTTAATTCATTTTGTGATTTTTATTTGCCAAAGCTAGTGCATTTCGCGATTCATTAAATCGGAATATCTAGAAGGTGAAGTAATAATTCAGATGTTACCGGCTCTTCTTATTTTTGTCCCAACTTCTTCTTCCTCCTCTTTTTTTCTTTCTTCTTCCCTTTTTCCTGTCTTTGACTTTCCACACTGAAATGCAGTAAGTGGCCCTTCAAAGGACAAGCAGGTTTTTAAAAGAAAGACAGTTGAATGGATTCAAATGTAACAAGTGGCAAACAGAAAGAGTAGCAGATTTTTGAAATACACAGAATTGAATGAGACCTTTCACCCTAAATTCAAATGCAACAAGTGGCCGTCGTAAAGAGACGGTTTTGAAGTACACACATTCAAATGGGGCCTTTCGCACTAAAATCAAATGCAACAGATGGCCGTAAAAAAAGGCTTTTGAAATGCACAGAATTAAATGGGACCTTTCCCATTGGAATTTAATGCAACAGGGGGTCCTCCAAACGAACAGTAAGGGTTTGAAAGATACAGAATAAGTTTTACCTTTTGCACTGCGATTTAAAATGCAATTTAAACAGGTGTCTCTCAGAACGTGATGCAGGTTTTTGAAATACAGACATTTAAAGGGGACATTGAACACTGGAATGAAATGCATCAGGTGACTGTCAGAAAGAGAAGCAGGTTCTTGAAATGCACAAATTCAAATGGGTCCTTTTATACAGCAATTTAATACAACAGGTAGCCTCGGAAAGAGAGAAGGTTTTTGAAATACACATAAATGAATGAGACCTTTTAAACAGAAATCAAATGCAACAGGTGGGCGTTGGAAAGAAAAGCAGGTTTTTGTAATACACATAATTGGATGAGACCTTTCGCACTGAGACTCAATTCTATAGTTTGTCCTCCATTCTTATTTTTTGTCTTCTTCTGCTCATTTTTCTCTTTTCTTCATTCTCTTCTTTCTCCTCTTCCTTCTCCTTTTTCTATTCCTCCTCTTTTTTCTTCTCTTGCTCTTTTTATTCTCCTGTTCTACTCCTTTTTCTTCTCTTCTTTTTCTGCTCTTTTCTTCTTCTTTCTTCTCTTCCGTCTCCTTTTTCTATTCCTCCTCTTTTTTCTTATTTTCTATTTTTATTCTCCTCCCTCATCTACTCCTTCTTCTTCTATTCTTTTTCTACTCTTTTCTTCTTCTTTCACCTCTTCCGTCTCCTTTTCTATTCCTCCTCTTTTTTCTTCATTTTGTATTTTTATTCTCCTCCCTCATCTACTCCTTCTTCTTTTCTTCTTTTTCTACTCTTTTCTTTTTCTTTCTCCTCTTCCGTCTCCTTTTTCTATTCCTCCTCTTTTAACTTATATTGATCTTTTTATTCTCCTATTCTTATCCCTCTTCTACTTCTTCTTCTTTTTCTACTCTCTTCTTCTTCTTTTTCCTCTTCCTTCTCCTTTTCTATTCCTTCTCTCCTTTTTCTCCTCTTTTCTTCTTCTTTCTCCTATTCCTTCTCCTTTTTTTATTGCTCCTCTTTTTTCTTTTTTCTCTCTTTTTATTCTCCTCATCTACTCCTTCTTCTTCTCTTCTTTTTCTACTCTTTTCTTTTTCTTTCACCTCTTCCGTCTCCTTTTTCTATTCCTCCTCTTTTTCCTTATATTGATCTTTTTATTCTCCTCTTCTTATCCCTCTTCTACTTCTTCTTTTTCTACTTTTTTCTTCTTCTTTTTCCTCTTCCTTCTCCTTTTCTATTCCTTCTCTTCTTTTTCTACTCTTTTCTTTTTCTTTCACCTCTTCCTTCTCCCTTTTCTATTCCTCCACTTTGTCGCCTTTTTCTCCTCTTTTCTTCTTCTTTCTCCTCTTCCTTCTCCTTTTTCTATTCCTCCTCTTTTTTCTTCTTTCTCTCTTTTTATTCTCCTGTTCTACTCCTTCTTCTTCTCTTCTTTTTCTACTCTTTTCTTTTTCTTTCACCTCTTCCTTCTCCCTTTTCTATTCCTCCACTTTGTCTTCCTTTTCTACTCTTTTCTTCGTCTTCATCTTCCATTTACATCAACTAGTAAGGGTGATTATTATTATTATTATATAGGTGATTATTATTGAGTATTATTATTAAGGGTGAACTATTATTTAAAAAACTTTTCAATAAAATAATGTTTTTTTGGAATTACCGGTACATCAAAAACAACAACAACATGATGTTTCAAGTTACAGTCCGTTGAATTCATCTACCTGATAATAATAATAATTTCTGGTAGCTTTCTCGAGCCTGCTCCAGCTCCGTCCGACATGCTTTCTTTGTTGCCTTGTCTGTTATATTCGCACACTGCCTGCTAGATTTGCATACAGCCATCATTTTTTAACTCAACAAGCGACTATCAATTAATTTCAGCCTCTTCCCGGCCTCATTCACGTTGTAATTATCACTGACAATGTACTTTGTGCATTCAGAAAATGTTATCAGCAAACATTATTGGTGGGTAAAATGTAAACTGTTCTAGATAAAAGTATGACTAGTATTGTTTGTAGGTGAGGAGTATGGAATTGTTTTGCTCGCCTGAGAAGATCACACGATTAGGGATGGCAACAATATATCGATATTTTGCTTCCGATATATCGGTGATATCGATACATATATCCAGATATATCAGTGATATTGCTATCTCTCTTTTGATATATCGATATTTTGATATTTTGATTTTTTGTTATATCGATATTTAAGCTCCCGATATCTTTCTTCTTTCTGAGGATGAAGCCCACATAGGTGCGTGGGTAATGAGTTGGATGATGGTGATTGATGAGTTGGACCTACAGTTTTAGGTGGGTTCCGAACTACCGGGAAGTGATTTTACAGCAGAAAACAGTGTCCTTTTTGCTGGCCAATCTAATCTGTCACCGTTACAAACAGGACCTACGAGCACGCAGCTTATCTCTATCTGATTGAACAGATACCTGCTGCGCTCGCGGCTATCACAGTGTTATATACCAGTGTTATTGCTATCTCTCTTTTGATATATCGAAAAACCGATTTGCCATCCCTACTCACGATGTAACACAGAACTTGTAGTTTGTAGAATTGATTTTCTGTGTCCTGAGTGTTATGGATTGTTTAATTGGGACCGCCTTGTTACCTGAGTTTTATTTAAACTTTTACATTTAGATTATTTGTTTGGACTCTAGCTAATAATTGTTTTGAATTAAGTAAAATGTTTAATGAAATATTACTCAATTTATTATAATTGTCAACTTCTTCTTCTATCGCTTTTTTTGGGTGGGGGATGAAGCCCACATAGGTCTGAGACCTGTGCGTGGGTAATGAGTTGGATGATAGTGATGGATGAGTTGGACCTACAGTTTTAGGTGGGTCCGAACCACCGGGAAGTGATTTTATAGCAGAGAATCTTTTTTGCTGGCCAATCTAATCGGTCACTAATCGGCCAATCTAATCATTCCGTAAATAAACTGAATTATGACCTATTAATCTTGAACATGTCGCTCAATAATTGGTAAATGTACAATTCCCTACATTCAAATTTAAGAGAAGAAAAGAGAAAAATTAAAGTAATAAGCGGAGTAAATGAGACCAAATGAGCTATAAATAATAATGTATAAATACTAGAGTATTCCAATATGAGTTTCAAGAGTATCAGTCCTTGTAACAA
>CAOJWK010000239.1:0-22646 GCA_948455865.1 Conomelus anceps | reverse complement strand
CCTATGCTGCTGTACCTTTATCAGGCAATATTGCAACGACGAACGGTTATAGATAATCGAGAAGTCGGTGATTACTTTTCTGTACCGTAAGCATAACAATGAGCCTGACGAATTATCTGAGTCTGTATTGTTTTGTCCTGATTTAACTCGTATTTTCGCTGTATTCTGATCTCGTAGGTAATTTGCCTCGGAAGTTACGTGCATTTTTCAATTGTTACGTTGTTATTTGGTCGTGATTTTCCATTTTTATGTTGGAAATTGTTTGGTAGTCCAATTTGTGTTGTGTCTTGTGATTGGTTCAGTAGGCTAGTAGACGAAATATTGTAGAGAAATTCGTGCCTTGTTTTTGGCAAAATTTGTGATTTTAGCTGGTGTTATGGTGATTTTTAATGCATAAATTTTAGAAGAAATTAATCTTTAGAAGAAATTTTAACTAACAGTACTATAGTGCTGTTGCCGTTTGTGTTCAAAATTTTGCTGTAAACAGGACATGAATTTTCTAGTACTCGAATAACTGCGATCTGTATCGTTGATAACCCCGACCGTAATTTTACTAACCAATGCATGAAGTCTTTTCCTTAGCGCAATTTGAGTTTATTCGGAGGTGAATGTGTGAAAAGAACTTTCAATTATTTATCTTTTTTTTTGAGGATGAAGCCCACGTCTGAGACCTGGCATGGGTAATGAGTTGGATGATGGTGATTGATGAGTTGGACCTACAGTTTTAGGTGGGTTCCCAACCACCCGTAAGTGATTTTACAGTAGAGAACAGTGTCTTTTTTGATGGCCGATCTAATCGGTCACTGTTACTAACAGGACCTACGAGAACGCAGCTTATCTCTCTGATTGAACAGATACCTGCTACGGCTCGCGGCTGTCACTTCCCTAAAGGTACAGTAAAAACAATTAGTCTGGGCGCATGGCTCTGGTTTCACTACTAGCCGTCCTGTAAAAGTTGACTAGTTGACCTTGAAGACATCTGCAGCGTCGCATGGGCCACATGTTTTTAGAAATGAGCGATAAACACTCCCCTCGCCATGGCTGACTACCAACGGCCCTGCGCCCAGACGAATTGTTTCTACTGTATTTTAAGGTTTTTCGTTCTAAATTCAGTAATTATCTATTGTTGTTAGGATATATTTCATTCGGATTCCAGGGTAGAACATAAATTATTTTACACATAAAATGTGAGTATTTATTTCCACATCAAAAGTTTTGTTGATAGTTAAATTCAATTTATTTGTAGGTAGAACTGTTCAGACATTTGTAACAAAATTTAGTGACAGATTGAGAGAGGGCTTTAGGTTGAGGCTGTTGGCAAGTCGGAGATGTTCTCTCTATCCAGAACTAGCACACTTTGGGAGCTATATTTATGACTGACTGACTTCACATTGATAAAGTGACGGAGGCTAGGACGGAGCTCATTGTGCTGAACAAAATTAATATTCTCACAGCCAAGGTGTGAAACTCTGCTCCCTGAGTAACTTGAAAGAAGAAGATGTGATTCATTTCGTTGCCAGGTGTCCGGTTCCGACTGAGATTAGATGTCAAAACTTCAGGAAGAATCTTTTGTCGATCAGACAGTTGAAGGCACTAAATGGAAGTGATAGCCGTGAGCCGTAGCAGGTATCTGTTCAATCAGATAGAGATAAGCTGCGTTCTCGTAGGTCCTGTTTGTAACGGTGACCGATTAGATTGGTCAGCAAAAAAGACACTGTTCTCTGCTGTAAAATCACGTGCGGGTGGTTCGGAGCCCACCTAAAACTGTAGGTCCAACTCGTCAATCAACATCATCCAACTCATTACCCACGCACAGGTCTCAGACCAATGTGGGCTTCATCCTCAAAAAAAAAGGGGGAAAATGGAAGCGATTGGAAGGTGGTGGGCCAGTATGCAGAGATGTGTGAAAGTACAGATACTTCTTGATACAGGAATTTAATTTTTGAATATATGGAGATCCTCCTTCTTGTCAATATGTGAAATATTCATTTAAAATGTAATCATTGATTGTTTGAAATATTCTCATTTGATATACTCTGTTTTTTCAATCAACTCCTACAGACGGCGCTAGCCATGGAGAATTAGCCAGCAATGTTTATCTTTCATAATAATTATTTATACTATAGACGTTTAAATATGTTCAATAAAGGCCATTATTTATTTATTTTTTATTTTAATAAGACTTGAAGTTGTAACAACCACATTTATTGAAAACTGTGAGATACTGGTTTCGGTTGTTACGCAATTATCAATCTCTAACGAACTGAAATTACTACATTTTCTTCTTTGTATTGGTGATGTGGTAGATTACTAGATATCAATAATCAATGAGTCTCAATGTTTATTTATTCATTTTTTTTTTTTATTTTTTTTATTTTAATAAGACTTGAAATTGTCACAACCACATTTATTGAAAACTGTGAGATACTAGTTTCGGTTCTTACACCATTGTCAATCTCAAACTGAAATTTGTACTTTTTCTTCTTTGTATTGATGATGTTGTGTGGTAGATAGCTAGATATCGATAATTAATAAGTCTCGATGTTGTCACAACCATATTTACCAGACTATTTGTCATAAATAACACAAATATCGATTAATGTTCAAGTCGACCTACCAGAAACTACCTACTTACAAGTTACATCAGTTATTTCAAACCTAATTCTACTTCATTACATCCAATAACCTCAATAAATTATGCTAGTGAATAGTGAGTGCATTGTTAGCAATAGCTAACAATCAACATCTAGTTCATGATCAAGAGTCATGATCTACAATGCCACAAACTATGTGCACTGCAAAATTATAGAATTATATGTGGGCGAACGGAATTTATGCAAACTATAAGACAAGTCTCATAACAATTGGTGCTCAGATAAAATCAGTGCCGTACAATAAAACAAGAGAATTGAAAAAGACAAGAACATAAAACAAGATACTAATGAGCGAAGGCATGGCCATAATCCAGCCAACTACTCATGCGCATAGATTGTATGAATAAATAAATACATAAATTAAATACTAACCGAATACATAAAAACATTATCTCAACTTTTATGAGGACCCTTCCGCGCATGCTCAGATAAGAACTGAATGTTTTATCTCCTTGCTTTTTTCTGATGGTAACTACGAAAGTTACCGTTACAAATTTTATTAACCTGCCAATTGGAATTACACAACAAGTTTGATACGAGGTTCTAAAACAAATAAAATATTTTTACAACATGTAGTTGAGAATGCAATTTGTTTTATTGAGTCTAGTGAGCTGGTGAGGTCGTAGTGTTTAGAAGTTACATGTTTTTGTGATGTTTATGCGATCGTGATGTTCAGTCTCTTAGATGTTCAGAGCATTATTTATAGAGCTTTAACTATTCCAATGAGCAAACATCACTTTGAAAAAGAGATTAGTACGATTTAACAGATAGCTATAACAAATGGATATGAGGAGATCATTGTTGATTAAATTTTAAATAAAATAAGTAGGAGACTAGCAATCAGTGCTAGCATTGCTGTAACTGATGCTGGGGAAAGGTCATGGTTAACGATACCCTATCTTGGCCCATTATCTGATAAATTAGGGAAAGAATTGAAAAAAAAACGGGTTTGATGTAGCTTTTCAAACGAAACCTATTTTAAAGAGTTTATTCGGGTGTAGTAAAGACAAAATTGATATATGGGATAAAAAGTGGGGTTTATAAATTGAATTGCGGTGATTGTAATGCTTGTTATGTGGGTCAGACCGGTAGAAGTTTCAAATGTAGAATAAATGAACATATCAGGGATTGGAAAACCCAAAAAGGAGATTCAAATTTTGCAGACCATTAATAATAATCGGCACAAGTTCAAGGCTGAAGAAAATGTTGAATTTCTGCCTTTGATTGGCAAAGGCAGACAATTAAACATTTTAGAAGCTTTGGAATAGAATAGAATATTTATTCAACACAGTATAAGGATGGGGCATTACACAGTTGAATATCGTCAATAAATTACAACTAAAACATTTAATACATTAAGTATTAACTAGGTTTGTAAATAATGATTCCAATACTAGTTTAAATAACCAAATTTATTTAAACCAATTCAATACAACTAACTTGGTTTCATCATAATTCTAGCCTACTCTTTAATAACGGTCGTTCTTCTTTTTCTCGGTTGACCTTGACTGCATTTATTTTATTTAAATGTTTTTAATTGTTTAATTCTTGCCTACTTGAGTATTGTTTTTGATTGTTACGTTTTGTTCTTGATTTTGACACTGATTATTCCTGGTTGCTCCTCCTCCCACCAGTGGGCGTGACTTGTCAGCCAATCACAACCTTCGATGAAGGTCAGCCTCTTTCTTGCTTAGCCACTAGTATCATTCCATGTTCAGTATAATTATTAAGCTTCTCTGTACTTTAGTTTTAGTTTGATTGAGATTTTTAATGGTATAACAACCGAAACTAGTTTCTCGATATTTTTCAATTTATGTAGTTGTGACAATTTCTTCTTATTATTCATTATGACCGATTCGATTGGCCAGCAAAAGAGACTCAATTCTCTGCTGTAAAATCACTTCCCGGTGGTTCGGAACCCACCTAAAATATAGGTACAACATGTTCCCCATAACATGGCTCAAACGGCTAGGTACCCAAGGGTCTCCACACCAATGAAAGCTATACGCTTATTATTATTGTCATTATTATTTTTATTGTAGTGAATATGAAATTGGAGAGAATAGAGAGAAAGAAGAAACAGTGGTTCTCGGTGTTATCTGCTATGTAAATGTTTACTTTTAAGCAATTAATTACTCTGCTTTTGACACTTTTATGGTGTTTACTTGGTAATTTGTAGAATGTTCTAGTTGTTTGATTAGAAATTGGGGCTTTTCCCCCAAAATATTTCAACCCAGCGGTCCATGAAAATTAGAAACAACCAAAAACTGTTTAGTTGTTTTTCCCCGATTCAAAATTAAAATACTGTATTTTGAAAACAAAATATGAAAAGATTGTTTTCCATTTGCCATTTCAATTGGGTAACTCGGACTCTGTCTACCAGCCTACTCAATTTCCCAAATAAAATCTATGCACTTGACTTGATTTGGAAAACCCAAAGGAAAACGAGGAAAATCCCTGTAACTACACAAGTTGACTGGCTTAGGATCACTTGGATTGGCAGCGTCTGAAGTTTCCATTTCCAACTTGCACCAATTATCGTTCGGATAAGTTGCGCTTTTCCAATTCGTACTTTTCCAGAACTTTGACTTCACTTTGTACTACTCCTCCTCCTCCTCCTCCACCTTCTTCCTTTTCCACTCCATCTTCTTCTTTTTCTTCTACTTCTCGCTGCTTCTTCCTTTTCTTCTCATCCTCCTCCTCATCCTCCTTCTCATCCTCCTCCTCCTACAACTCTTCCTTCTATTTCTACTTCTTCTTTTTCTCTCTTCTTCTTCTTTCTCTCATTTTCCTTCATCTTCTTTTTCTCACTTTTTCTTTTTCTCCGCATCCTCCTCCTACTCTTCCTTCTATTTCTTCTTCTTCTCCTTCTCCTCCTCCACCTCTTCCATCTTTTTATTTTTCCTTCATCTTCTTTATCTCCTTCTTCTTCTCCTTCTTCATCTTCTTCTTCTTCCTCCAAAAACTCTTACTTCTTTTGTTTTCTCCTTCTTCATCATCATGACTTCCTCCTCCCACTCAATCTACACTTAACCGCCTCCTTCTTCATTTTCTTCTGTTTCTCACTTCTTCTTATTCTTCTTCTCCTTCTTATTTTCACCTTTCTTCTTATTCGCACTTTTATTCTTATTCTTCTTCTTTATCTTCTCCTACTCCTTCATTTTCTCATTTTTCTCCTTCTCTTCTTATTCTTCTTTTCCTTGTCCTTCATCTTCTTTCTCTTCTTTTCCTTGTCCTTCATCTTCTTCTTTTTCTCACTTCTTCTTCTTCTCTTCCTTCATCTTCTTTTTTTCTCTCTTCTTCTTCTTCTTTACTTCCTCTCTGTATTCTCCTTCATCTTCTTCTTCTTTTTCTCACTTCTTCTTTTTCTTCTCCTACTCCTTCATTTTCTCATTTTTTCTCCCTCTCTTCTTCTTCTTCTTCTTCCTCTCCTTTTCCTTGTCCTTCCTCTCCTTTTCATTCTCCTTCGTCTTCTTCTTTTTTTCTTCTTCTTTTTCTCCTTTTCCTTCTCCTTCATCTTCTTCTTTTTCCTTTTCCTTCTCCTTCATTTTCTCCCTTTCTTGTTCTTTTTCTCACTTCTTTTTCGTCTTTATCATCATCATCTTCCCCTCCTACTCCATCTCCTAAGTTCCGACTAAGTTCCAATTTGCGAGCAGTGTTTGAACTTCACCCTAGATTAGAAGCTCTTTTCAAAATGTCTAAAAGTTTGTACTCAACTGTACTTTCTTTCTAAATTGGCTGCTTCATTCGTTCCAAAAGTTAAAAAAAAAAAAAAAACAGTGTCGATGATCGAAAGTTAAACAACTTTGATTATAATTATTTATTTTTATTTATAATTGTCACAACTACAATTATTAAATCTTTGAGAAACTAGTTTCGGTTGTTACACCATTATCAATCTCAATCAAACCAGTCAATCTCAGTTTGATTGAGATTGATAAACTAGTTTCTCAATATTTTATCAATAAAAATGTGGTTGTTGTCACAACTTTGGCTTATTATTCATTTATTATTCAAATGCAATCAAATTTTGAAAATCCTTACACAGACATAGGAGGATCCACGCAAAGTTACATTGAATCTGGTTCTCGCGTTCAGCCGTAAATGAGTTGAAATAGACAGAAAAATGTTAAACGGTCGACTTTAAACAGAGACCGCTCTTCGTTCGGCCCATAATGTGACATAAAATTTATAGCTCACGGTAATGCCCTTCAATATAGTCGTCCAAAAAAATAAGTCGTGCTTGTGCAAATATATATATATATATATATATATATATATATATATATATTTATACAGAAATATAGTACTTGTGCAAATAAACATTCCCTGTATGGAACTGAAAGGCAAGAAACTTGAATTAGAACAGTTTTATAAGTCTCGAATCTCTAGGTAAATAGCTGGAAGCTAACTGAAAATAATAATCATGCTACTGGGAAATAAATCGCAATTTGTAATCCCCAATTATTACACAATTCAGTAATAAATTACAGCTCTAGTCTAACTCAAGTATATGTTTATGTTTTTGGATGGCGTTCTTCAAAGTTCAGCCCAAGATTTGAAACAGTAATTAAGGCTTTAGGAACTTGATCAAGATAAAACTAGTTATTACTTTTACTGTAAAACTCTGCCACGGTTGCTATGTTTTAGCTTAAAGCTATGCTTAATATGGTTACTATGGTTACCACGTTTGCTATGCTTTAAGAGGAACTATCAGAAATTGTGGCGCATATAGCTGTAGGTTGTAATTATTGATATCAAAGGATTTTTCTCTATAACTAGAATATTATGGCAAATTTTGAAGTATCCAAGCCAATAGTATCATTCCATGTATATTAAGATTCTCTGTAGGCCTACTTTAGTTTTGCTGTTTATTGCCACAACTTTACAACAAAATAATTTAATGGTTACAAATTAACATAAAGGAAATAAAAGAAACCTAACTAACCAGAAAAAAAACTAAAATCTATGTTCAGGCACCACCAGCAAAAGAAAATACTTTGACCGCTGGTGGGAGTCGCTTTTCAAAAAAAGTCCAATTCAAATGACATTCAAGATAACTTACAATTTCAGCTTACAGAATTGAATAACAAATTTGAACCAATTCCATTCTATTCCACTGCACAGAATAGTACAAGTAACAAAAGAGAAAAAAATATTTTGAGAGAAAAACAAAAATACTTTTTGAAAGGAAATACACAAATAAAATAGACATACTTATATTAGCGTGCTCAAAAAACAAGAGGAAATAGAGAAGGCATAAACAGTCAAAAATAAGTTACCACCATTCAGCTCCCAGAGAAAAGAAATATTTTTCCTTAATCCAAGTTTCTATTGCTTTCATATAAATTCTTTGTTGAATATCAAAAGGAATTATATTTATGAATCTAGTGCTCATATACATCAACTGTCTTCTTATCAAGCTCAACTTAGAATCGTGAACAACATATCTTAGCGAAGTGTCTGGTCTATAGTTGTAAAAGGGTTTATCAATCCTACAGAATTTATCTCTATTTTTAAATATATGTTTGAAAAGTCTTTTGAAATAGAGTTGCCTTACTGTCATAACGTTGAAATCAAAAAATAGAGATTCACTTGGATATAACTTAGGTTTATTTAATATTGTCTTAATTATATACTTTTGCATTATGAATAAATCACTAATGTGAGTGTCATAGGTCCCACCCCTTATAATTATTCCATACTGAATTAACGATTGGACAAAAGCAAAATATATCATTTTAAGGTTCTCTAGATTTAAAATTTTATTTAAAATTTGCTGTACTCTATACTTTCACAGCAAATAAGTATAGGAATTTTTTTTTGAAGATGAAGCCCACATAGGTCTGAGACCTTGCTTGAGTAATAATTTGGATGATTGTGATTGATGAGCTGGACCTATAGAGTTTTAGGTGGGTTCCAAACCACCGGGAAGTGATTTTACAGCAGAGAACAGTGTATTCTTTGCTGGCCAATCTAATCGTTCACCCTTACAAAGAGTGCCTAGGAGAACGCAGCTTATCTCTATCTGATTGAACAGATACCTGCTACGGCTCACGGCTATCACTTCCCTAAGCATTGGATTAACTCTAGATTTAGAAACAATCATAGATACAAAACATATAGGCCTATATATATTTAAGGTATATTTATTTATTTATTCATTTAACTAGCATACAATGAATGTGAATACAACAGGCTATTGCCCAAAACTGCTTTTCACAAAATTTTAAAGTAGGATCAAAATCTTAGGTTAGGTCGCTGTTTCACTTGAAACTTCACCTTGAAGCACAATAATTATTCACAATCACAAGTCTTTTGCAGATAAAGAATATTAATTTTTTCATTTCAAACAAACACTAACTCAGTCTGAAAAAAAGATAATTTGGAATTTTGACATTAATTTATAAGCCGAAAAATCTTCACTAGCTGCTCTCATTTCCATAGTAAAGGTATTATAATACAGTGGCTGTGCGCAGGGCTTTTGGTCATAATTTTTTTTCGAAGTTTCTTGTATTGAATATTATTAGGGTCTTAAAATGTGATCTATTGCTGTGAGGAAAAAATATTTTAATTATTTTTTTTAAATATGGGTGTTCAAAGTAATGAAATTTTTCGGTTTTGGGGGGTAATTGATGAGGGGGGCAATCGCCTATGAGTGATTCTAAACAAAAAAAATTCTGTAACTGAAAGGCACCTTGCGGAATAAAATGACATATATTTTTATTCCAATCAAGCTATTTGTTTTTTTCGAAATATATTTTTAAAAATCGGTAAAAACGTTAATAGATAATTAGGTTTCTGTATTACAATTTTCATTCCAAAATACTCACTCATTGAAATGTCTTACCTGTTTTTATGGCCTTTAATAAAACCTGCTACTGGTTGAATGACCAGCGATCCTGAGTTATTTCAAGTTTTGCAATCAAATAGCTCCGCTGCACTAATTGCCCGAAAAGTAATGTAACTGTACAAATAATAATTTTACCTTCTCTAATATTCAGTAATTTGCCGAGGAAATGGCAGTTGCGGTTCATTACGTTCCTGCTGCATTATGGCAAAAGATAATGTGTTGAATATTAACAAAAATAGCTCCACGTTTAGCCGGAATGCCGTCACGTAATTTAAGCGTCAATTGCTTGATTACATGGAAGATTTAAAATCAACTAAATTGGTATCGTAGTTGTTTTATGTCTACGGGTGCAATGAACTGATTGTCAGTAATGCATTTCAAAATCTTGAATTTTTTTATTCAGGAAATTTATTTATTGAGAAATTTTATAGTGACAAAACTACATAGCCTAATAACATTAGTTGGAAATTAGGCACCAAATGAGCTTAATCAAACTTCCGTTTTTTTAAACATACTTTTCTCCGATATCCGTTGTTCAAGAGACTTGGCCTCCTACCTATACTCTGCTTATATGTGTATGAAGCTACTTTATAATTTTAAAAAAAAGTACCTCAAGCACATAAATCCATCAGCACCAAAACTAAATGCCTTACCAAAAATTCACAAAGCAGATATTCCCATCAGACCTCTCATAAATCACACACATGCACCTGCACACAAATTAGCAAAACTCCTAGATAAAACAATAAGACAGAACATAACATTCCATCATCACACAGCAGTAAAAAATAACATAGACCTGATAGACAAACTACAAAAAATCCATATACCACACAATTCCACACTATCTACTCTTGACATTACAAATCTTTACACCAATGTACCCATACATGAAACACTTCTTCACCTTAAACAAATGCTCTTCCAAAACAACACACCACCTGAACAGCTCCAAGAAATTTTAGACCTCCCCACACTAGTTACCTCACAAAATTACTTACTTCACATACAATAATAAATTCTATTCACAACCTCATAGCCTTCCTATGGGTTCCCCAATTTCTTGCATCCTAGCTGAAATCTTTGTCCACAATATAGAACAAAAACATATCCTACAAAATACAGACAAAATCATCAGCTGGCACCGATATGTTGATGACATTCTAATTCTATACAAAGGCAATAAAAGACAAACTGGAATATTCCACACCAATCTCAATAAAATCCATCCCAATTTAAAATTCACCTTAGAACTTGAACACAATAATAGTATCAACTTCTTGGACATCACTATAACAAAGCAGGAACATTCATTCAAAACATTTAGAATTTACAGGAAACCCACAACAACTGATACAATAATCCATAACACATCAAATCACCCAACCCAACATAAACACGCCGCTTTCAATCACATGCTCCACCAACTAACAAACATTCCTATGTCACAAGAAGATTACAATATAGAATTGAATACTATAAAATACATAGCACAACAGAATGGTTACAAACACACACTAATAGACAAACTACTGCACAGATTATCAACAAAACCAATCACTCACACCAGCAACAAACAGAATGACAACCCCCATACATTCATCACACTTACCTACCTCAACAACAAAACTCATAAAATAGCAGCTTCATTCAGGAAACTCAAATATAAAATAGCTTACAGAACAACTAATTCACTCAAAAAACCCCTGCATTCTCAGAGAACATCTCAAAACAAGTACAACAGATTTGGAATTTACAAATTGAAATGCGATGACTGCAACAAGTTCTATATAGGACAAACTGGCAGGACATTCACCACTAGATTCAAAGAACACACAAGAGCCATCTCACACCCAAACACACATTTCACTTTTACTGAACACATCATTTCAACAGGCCACAGTTATACAGACATTGACACTAATTTAGACACACTACACTTCACTCACAAAAGCCAGAAACTCAATGTTTTAAACCTGACAACATTTTAAATGATCAACTTAACTTCTTCTCACATACTCTACTTGACAAAATAATCCCAATTTTCAAACCTCCCGCCTACTCATCCCCCCACCCCTTCACCATTCCAACATACATAACCCTCAAACTCATGCCTTAAATCAGTGACTGTGGGTCTTCTGACGATGCTCTTGACAATAGAGCGAAACGGCCGTCACGCCATAACGTGAGTTCATTTCCATTTAAAAGTGTTTTTTAAGTTTATATTATTTATAATTTATGTTAAAAGAGTGATTTTAACCAAAATCTTGATGTACATGATTATAATACAAGAAGCCGAGGAGATTATCACTTGGTGAGTCACAATAGTAGCTTATTCAAACAAAAACCTAGTTATATTGGTAGGAAACTTTACAACAAGCTACGGCAGACTCTTTAAAGAGTCTTGAAAATATAGAAATATTTAAAAAACAATTGAAGAAATATTTAGTTGATAAAGCTTTTTATAGTGTACAAGAGTTCCTTTCACATCAAAATTGAGCCTCACCTCAACTAATTGATTTAGTAATAATGGTAACTAGTGTATGAGATTTTATAATTGTTGATCTGACTTGTCTTATACTCCTTAACTGGAGTCTCCAAGACGTAAACTACAAAAAAAAACGACTTTTTCGATGAAAATAACAAGTTTCGATGAATATCGTTGTTTTGGTGAATTGTATTCTTTTGAGAAACTCCTAGAAATTCATTATTTTTAACAAAATATTTTATATTATAGTTTTAAGTTTTAATTAAGTACTGCACGCCCATTCTTTAGGCCGAGTACATACCAAAAGCAACTGGTGATAGCAACGCAACAGCAACTCAACTCAGTCAACTGGAGTTTCTTTTAGGTTTACACCACGTGTACATACAAAAGAAACCCAAGTTGACAAGTTGTCCAGTCACTTGTACCGATGTCTTCGCCCGAGGATGAGGCAGTTCTTCTTTGTGTGCTTAGAAAAAAGAAAAAAAAACGCATAATGGCAGCAACATACATAGAAGCCATTGGCATGCCTTACAAGAACTGGAAAAATATCCCGAAAAGTTTTTTAACTATTACAGGATGAGCAAGGCTAGCTATGATATGTTGCTGAAAAAAACTACTGCTGAAAAAAACTGCTGATACTAACTACAGAACCCCAATTGATGTAAGTGAAAAATTAACAATCACATTAAGGTAAGTTCAATGAAATGTATTTATTTGTTGTTAAAGTTATAAAAAGTTAAAAGTTAGAAGTTGAAGTTCAAAGTTATAAAATAAACAATCACATTAAGGTAAGTTCAATGAAATGTATTTATGTACTCTGCCACAGCCTGCCAAGCTTTGTCTGTCACCACCCTGTTACTGTATGACTTGTTGTTATGGTCATATTAACAATTAAACTGTTCAATGAACTGTGCAAATTTAATATTTTCTTATTGTTCAACAGCCATATTTACGTACGGTCTGCACTTCACAAGAGCAACTGGCAACTCGAGTTTACAGCATGTCGTGACTCAAGTTGCCTGCGTTGCTCAGTCAAGTGACCGTTGAATCACCGTCGCATCACGGTCGCTTTGGTATACACAGGCCCATTAAACTGCTTGTGCTATTCATAGGCAACTCAAGTTGCCGTTGCGTTGTCGTTGCGTTGCTATCACCGGTTGCTTTTGGTATGTACGCGGCCTTTCGGAATGTAGTGGATTAGTCTGTCTTCTCCTTACTTACCTCTTACTGCCTACCTTACTTTAAAGTTTTCTAAAGTTTTTCTTCATTCTGATTCTTTATTGAAATTTCCCCATTTTTACAATTCTTATAAAAATAAAATTTTATTTCGTAAACTTTCCAAAATGGAGAACTGAAATGAAAAGCGATCAGCTTTGTTTTTCCATAGTGAAATTTTGTTTCCCCACAGTTGAACAATTTGATCATTCTACTTCTAGTGCACTAAGCATAACGTTTTCTTTACGGAATGTCATTACTGTCAACACATATCTAGTATGTTTATGTCAGTTGACTGGAAAAATGTCAGAATCAAACTACTAAAACATTCTAGGTTGTAGAAAGAAAATAATGTCATACAATTTTGAATAACTACTGTCACTTCTTTTCTGACAGTTGATAGGCAACTAAAACAATTAACATGTCTACATGACAACTTTCATACACGTTCCTCTTCAATACTCTTCTTCATTTTCTTTTTCTTCTACTTATTTTTCTCCTTCTTCTTCTTTTTCTTTTCTCCTCCTCTTCTTCCTCCAACTTCTCCTTCTCTCATTGATCATCCTTACCCTCCTCCTCGCCATCATTGCTGTTGTTCTTCTTCTTATTTCCTCCTCCTCTTACTCCAACCTTTCCTCCTCCTCCTCCTCTTCCTACTCTCATTCTTCATCCACATCCTCCTTTTTCTTCTTCTTTTTCTCCTTTCATCTTCTTCTTCTTCTCTTCATCATCTCATTCTTATTTTCGTCTTATTCCTTCCTCCAACGTCTCCTTTCATCCTCCTTCTCCTCATTCATTTCCTCCTCCTCCTCCTCCTCCTCCTCCTCCTCCTCCTCCTCCTCCTTCTCTCATTTTTCACCCGTATCCACCTTTTTCTTCTTATTTTTGTACTTCTTCTCCTCCTTCTCACACTCTCACTCCTACTTCTTTTTCTTCTTTCCTCCTCCTCTCCCTCCAACTTCTCATTCTGCTACTCATCCAATTCCTCCTCCTTCTCTCATTCCTCATGCTTATCTTCCTTTTTCTACTTCTTTGTCTTCTTCTTCTTCTACCTCTATCATTCTTATTCTCCCCCTCATCCACCTCTACCCCCTACTTCCTCTTTTTTTTCTTCCTCCTCATATTTTTTCTACTTCTCTTTCTTCTTCTTCTTCTTCTTCTTCTCCATCTTCATATCCTCTTCTCCTCTACCTTCCTCTATGCCTTCTCCAATCCTCCTCTTCCTCCTCCCTTCCCTCCTCATCCTTCTTCGTTTTATTCTTCTTCATCATCTTTTATTCTTCTTTTATGCTCCTCCTCCTCCTTCTCCTCCTCCTCCTCCTCCTCCTCCTCCTCTTTCTATCCTTCTTCATCTTTTTCTTACTCTCCTTCGCTATCTTCATCTTCATCGTATCTTCTTTTTCTCTCCTGGTCTATCTCTGTCCTCTTCCTTCTTCTTGTATCTCTTTTCTTCTTCTCCTCCTCCTCCTCCTCCTCCTCCTCCTCCTCTTACTTCCTCTTTTTATCCTTCTTCATCTTTTTCTTCCTCTCCTTCGCTATCTTCATCTTCATCGTATCTTCTTTTTCTCTCCTGGTCTATCTCTGTCCTCTTCCTTCTTCTTGTATCTCTTTTCTTCTTCTCCTCCTCCTCCTCCTCTTACTTCCTCTTTTTATCCTTCTTCATCTTTTTCTTCCTCTCCTTCTCTATCTTCAACTTATCTTCTTTTTCTCTCCTCGTCTATCTCTGTCCTTTTCCTTCTTCTTGTATCTCTTTTCTCCTCTTCCTCTTTCTATCCTTCTTCATCTTTTTCTTCCTCTTCTTCGCTATCTTCATCTTCCTGTTATCTTCTTTTTCAATCCTCGTCTATCTCTCTCCTCTTCCTTCTTCTTGTATCTCTTTTCTCCTCCTCCTTCATTATCATCTTCCTCTCCATCTTCTCCTCCATAATCATCACCATCTTCTTTTTATCTCCTCGTCTATCTCTTTCCTCTTCCTTCTCCTTGTATCTCTTTTCTCCTACTCCTCCTCCTCCTCCTCCTCCTCCTCCTCCTCTTACTTCCTTTTTATCCTTCTTCATCTTTTTCTTCCTCTCCTCTATATTCATCTTCCTGTTATCTTCTTTTTCTCTCCTCGTCTATCTCTGTCTTTTTCCTTCTTCTTGTATCTCTTTTCTCCTCCTCCTCCTCCTCCTCTTCATTCATCATCATCTTCTTTTCTATCTTCTCCTCCATAATAATCACAATCTTCTCCTCCATAAGCTTCACCCATCATCGTCTTCGTTTTCATCATTATCACCATCTTGACTCTTTATTACCGTACATTACCGTACCGTGCTACCTCACACACATTGCAATACGTCCGGACATGGCATGACAAATTACGATCCTTTTGTTTTGATATCATCCAGCCTTTCAAAGGCTGCTAATTATTCTGGCATCGTTGCGTGTCTTCAACTACCGTACGCATACATCTCTCCACTGTTGTCTGTAGACTGCACTTGTTTTTTAAAACAACAATCTAACCGTACAGAGAGAATCGCTGTGCAGTGTGCAGTATACTCACTTTCACCTAATACAGTTTGTTTTGGCCCATTGATATTCCGCTGGTTCTGTTGGCATTTATGTTATGCGGTGAGGATTGGATTCAACACTGCATATCACCATGGTGGAATGATACATGTATCAATGTATATAATGTACAATGTATCATTCCATCATGGTATATCACGTGAAAGGTCGTGATAATCTTTGAAATAAAGCGGTAAATAACTTATTTTAAGGCTGTGCGGAGGGTCATAATTTTTTCGAAGTTTCTTGTGTCTGATGTTATTAGAACTTCTAAATGTTATCTATTGCTGTGAGAAATTTTTTTTGAACAATATTTTTTTGTGTAATATGGGGATACAAAGTTGAAAACTTTCGGTTATTGTGGACGTAATTGATCTCTTCTACGAGTTATTTTAAAATAAATAAATAATTGTATTTCTCAATAAACAACGGTACAACAATCTTCAACATACACAAGTACATAAGAAATACATTGTAATATTCATTGAGAAAGTAGGCACTCCCGAGAATAGCCTATATGGGAGTTGCCATCAATTTATAAATGTTCTGTAACTAAACAACTCAAGGAGAAAAATAGAATATTTATTCTCCAATCAAGCAATTAGTTTTTCAAAATATCATTTTTTTATTTTGTAAAAAATGCAGTTTTTCAAAATAATATTTTTTAAATCTGTAAAAAAATTCAGTTTTTAAAAAATTTATTTTTGAAAAACTTGTTGGTTAGATTGAACTAGAAAATATGTCATTTTCATTCCTCAAGGTGTCTCAGTAATAGGAAATTATCAAGAGAAACTATAAAAAAAATTTAAAAAAACTTAAAAAAAAAATTCTCTATCAAGAGATATTATCAAAATAACTTGTAAAAGCCATCTGAATCTTCGTTGTATATTTTCTGTTGGTTTACTTACACCAACAAATTGTAATGATATTACATTTATTCTAAAGTAGATTCAACTTCACATAACCAGGCTAACGTCTATTTTCTTTCAATTTCTATGAACAGAAAGCCATGACCAACGAAAAACAAAGCAGCTCAGCTCCAACCATTGTCAGCTAAGGAAAGTTTGGCCTTATTTTTCAATTACAATCTAAATGAGAATGAACTTAGCATTATTTCATAATCAAGATACCCGGTTCCAACGACAGCTAGCACAATAGTGAAGGCGAGATAGGCCTTTGTTACTTGAAATTGTCACCTTTTCATTAAACTGATGACCAGGCACAGCCGCCATTTTGTTTTTCAAAGTAAAAAGATTTGGACCAGTGACACCTATCATGATGAATGGTTGTATATCATTAGAATTGAAGGCCTTGTCTCAGGGTTATCCACGCTATTCAATCGTACATGACTTCATTCATTTATTGTATCATTTGTTGAGTCATTCTTTCACGATTTGATTCATTATTTGATTGTGCATTTCCAATCATTGTCGAATTGATTTAATTGGACGGTATTTGATAAGAATATAATTGTAATTTGTAACTGTAATTGGGCGTTTTTTAACTTGTAGCTTGTGAGGTTTTCAACTTGGCCCTAATATGCCCAGATCTTCTTGATCTGATGTTTCCATGCTTCTCCCTCAGGACTTCTGGTAAAGACCAGAGCTTAAAAAACAATTGAAAAAATATTTAGTTGATAAAGTTTTTTGTATTGTACAAGAGTTCCTTTCACATCAAAATTAAGCTTCACCTGAACTAATTTAAATTGTAATTTATGGTAACTGATGTACAAGATTGTATAATTGTTGATCTGACTTTTCTTATACTCCTTAACTTAAGGTAACTTAAGGTAAGGTCTCATGTAGTCTGCAAAAAGCAAAAAAGAATAATTTCCTTAAAATCTTGAACTGTTTTCGTTACTATTGAGCTTTAAAAATGTTATTGCTGTAAGAAAATCCAATTTAATTATTCAAAACCAATTATTTTGTGATAATCAAAGCTCCAAGTTGAAATTTATCGATTTTTGGGTCAAGTTGTCTTTTCCAAAGATTGATATGATGAACTCCTCTTGATATATTTTTCTCTAATTCAAACTGACATCAGATATTACAGTGGTATTAATCAAATTA
This sequence comes from Conomelus anceps, assembly GCA_948455865.1. Taxonomy (NCBI): domain Eukaryota; kingdom Metazoa; phylum Arthropoda; class Insecta; order Hemiptera; family Delphacidae; genus Conomelus; species Conomelus anceps. The sequence continues at coordinate 4,820 of CAOJWK010000239.1, read as the reverse complement.
CCAGAAAACTTATTTGTAATTGGTTTTTAGAGAACCCATATTTTCAGTTGGGGGGGGGGGGGTTAAAAAGTCTTAGAATTACAAGGGCTTTACTTGATACTGTTCAAGTAATTACAAAGCTCTGGTAATAAGTAAAATAACAAAGGTTTTTTTCGGAGGATGAAGCCCACATAGGTCTGAGACCTGTGCGTGGGTAATGAGTTGGATGATGGTGATTGATGAGTTGGACCTACAGTTTTAGGTGGGTTCCGAACCACCGGGAAGTGATTTTACAGCAGAGAACACTGTATTTTTGCTGGCCAATCTAATCGGTCACCGTGACAAACAGGACCTACGAGAACGCAGCTTATCTGTATCTGATTGAACACATACCTGCTACGGCTCGCGGCTATCACTTCCCTAGTAATCACTTCCCTAGGTATTTTAAGGTTTTAAGTTCTAAATTCACTAATTATCTATTGTTGTTAGGATATATTTCATTCAGATTCCGGGGTAGAACAGAAATTATTTTACACATAAAATGTGAGTATTTATTTCCACATCAAACGTTTTTTTAATAGGTTCAATTCAATTAGGTGGTTCGGAACCCACCTAAAACTGTAGGTCCAACTCATTACCCACGCACAGGTCTCAGACCTATGTGGGCTTCACCCTAAAAAAAAAATTTATTTGTAGGTAGAAGATGGATCAAAGTTATTATTTCAAAAAAAATGACCAAGGAGAGGTGTAACATATCACGGGTGTTTTGAATAAAGATCTCTGAATTCCAGTGATCAGCTTTCTATCTCGAATCACATCTCATCTGTGCGATACGGAAATGGGAGTTTGATTCCAATCTCAGGAATCGAGCTCCAGAATCCTGAATGTCTCGATCAATTATTGGTGTTTGCTGATTGGTTGTACTTTACATTTAGGTTTTGCTTCACGTTTCAAAAGTTGCAATCATTATTGTGTTTCTATTGAAATTTCAATTTAGTCTTCCCTAATTTGTAAAATATGTGATATTATACTCTATTATTCATTGGAAGTCATAGGATCCACACATCCACATAGCTGAACATTGGTTAATAAAAGAAATGAATATATTTATCGAATTCAGCTAGATGTTCCATTATACAGTATTAGGTTAATAAACAATATAAGCAATTTAAAATAAGCAAAGGATTAACACTGAAAGAGTGAGTTGAACTATAAGGCAAAATATAATTTTTTTAATCAATTTTTATTCACTCCAACAAAACCAGCAGAGCCAGTTGTGAAAAGAGAGGAAAGAAATCATAAATTTCTTACACATGGCCATGTATCTCATATTGATATGGTTATGATACTATGTGAATTTTATATTATTTAATTTGACTAAAGTTGAGTAGTAGAAAAAAGACTTTATATCTTAACTCCGCCTAAAGCATTTTTTAAATTTATTTCATGTATTACAATATGTTTTTACGTTCTACTCAGGAAAACACATTTAGACATTCATTAGCCGGCTTTTGTACAATATTATTGCGCTTTTCAGTTTTTTTTTAATGAAAAAAACAGACATAACTACAAACATTTGATCTCTTGTAGAAAAGTAGTAATAAAGAGTATTTAAAAAATGACGCAACCTTGAAATCAAATGGCGGAAGTCATGCATGGGGTGAATTTGTTATGCCCCAATCGATATTTAAGTAATATTTCAACTTCAACTTGCTGAAACCGCTCAACAGTGGGTTCGAATCCTGCTCCTCCGTCTGGCATCTATGTGTTATCATTCACCTCATTACCCACGCACAAGTCTCGGACTCATGTGGGCTTCATCAGCCAAAAAAAATTTAATTCAATGTCAGCTATGGTTTTAAGTGAATTGTAATGTACTAGTCGAGCATTGGTTAAGTCACAGCAGTCTTTTCATTAAATTGTGTCAGATCTGTTTTTTTTTTCAAGATGATTCTATTCTTGAGAGCCTTGGAACTTATACTGTCTGATGTTTTCCAATAGGGTTCTTTGCATTGCGAAGTTGATAAATTCTTATACAATATAATCGTTTTACTCGAAACTCAAACAACATTCAAACGATTATTTCGAGTAGACAGTAGAGTACCAAAGAAAATTTGAAGGAAAGTTGAAAGTGTTCAAATCTATTTTGCATGACATCAAATCCAACATCTAACTTTCATGTTTCCAATAACATGGCTCAAGAGGCGAGGTGTAACTACCCGTAAGGGTCTCCCACTCCACACCAATAAAAGCCATACGCATTTACTTTATCTAACTTTCTAACATTAGTACAAGAATTTGTACTACTAACATTAGTATGAATTTCAATCATATGCATATTATATTATACTCCATGGGTTTCGTCATTTTTGAAACACCCTGTAGAAGCAGTGTTGGGCTACAAGCATATTATTAATTTTCAACCAGTTTTATTTTGCCTTTAACAATAAATAAATAATGAAAATGATTCATTTAGTGTGGGAATTGTTGGGCAGCGTTGATTTTGGTGTCTCCAATCAACTGAATTTGCATTTATTGGTCTCATTCAATCTCACAATCATTGTATTTCTCTGAAAGAAACAGCCTCCGCCGAAATTTGATCAGTTAGTGCAATTTGATACTCAGCGACCTTCTTATTGTTATTTTCTCACAGCTAAACAAGGCTGCACACTTGATCTTGACCAGAGATTCAACTTTTTCATTCAGCCTCTCTTTTCCAAAAGAATTCTATTTCATTGAAATCACACAGTTAAGATTGAATTAATATTTTTTTGAAGCCCACATAGATTTGATACCAGTGTTTGGGTAATGTATTGGATGATGGTGATTGATGAACTGGACCTACAGTTTTAGGTGGGTTCCGAACCACCGGGAAGAGATTTTACAGCAGTGAACAGAATTTTATTTCATTGAAATGACACAGTTATGATTAATAAATTTTTTTCGTGGATGAACCCCACATAGATCTTAGAGCTGTGTGTCGGTCATGAATTGGATGATGGTGATAGATGTGTTGGACCTACAGATTTAGTTGGGTTCCGAACCACCGGGAAGAGATTTCACAGCAGAGAACAGAGTCGTTTTTGTTAGTCAATCCAATCGGTAACCCATACGAAGAAGTCCCAGGAGTTCGTAGCTTATGTCCATCTGACTGAACAGATACCTGCTGCGGCTCGTGGATATCATTTCCCTGAATTCCTATCACTCCCTCCCCAATTGATTCTTCATGTCAGATACCGGTAGATTGATTTAAGAAGCTTCTCATTAAAAGTAAATAAATAATATTCTAGTTATTGCAGAAACATTACTGTTATTAATAATTGAAATTAACAATTATTCAACATATAAACGTATCTATGCTGTCCTCTGTCGACAAAACTCTAGCACTCCATGTGCTAGAGTTCAACAAATTGAACTAGGTGCTATATTGATTGATAAGTGATAGAAGATGCAATAAAAAAGAAGAGAAAGAAAATTCAAACTAAATTTGTAAATTGAAAACTTCCTCTTCTTATCTTGCTCTTTTTCTTGTTGTTGTTGTTCTTCACTTCTTCTTCTCCTTCTCCTCCTTCAATTCCTCCTCCTCCTCCTCCTCCTCTTCTTCCCCTCTTCCTCTTCCTCCTCCTTCTCCATCTACTTCTCTTTCTCCCTCTTATCCTTCTCCTTCGCCTTATCCTTCTCCAAATTTGTTCGTCTTACAAATTTAATTTGTAAATATGTTATGTGACGTTGTAGATTCAATTGAAATGGGCAACCTGCTAGTTATATCATATTTTATTTAATGGAAAGTACTAAATAATTGAAGAAAGAACTCGTGTATATTGAATAATTGAAATTGAAAACATTAATAATTTCAATTGTATTAGTAATGGAGAATTGGATATAATAATTGAACAACGAAGCATTAATTAACAAAAACCACTTCTTAATGGAATATCATATTACAAAAAATAAACATTGAAAGAAATGAGTTTTTGTACTGTTGAAAGTTATAATTACTGCACTATTTTGTGTTATATATATATATATTTTTTTTAAATATATATAATATCATTATTTTTAAAAAACTCGGTTCAATTTTTTTCACCGGCTCTGATAGTATTCAGAAATGGAAGAGACCAAACTCTGGTTGGTTAGTTGCAGTATTCGGTTGGCCCAGAGCTGAGTGAAAGTCAATTTCAGTTGAAAACTTGCTCCATCTCAAAGTTTCAAGATGAGGCATAATTTATTACAAGGATCAGGGCTGAGATTGACAGTGCAAGCTCATCTTCAGAATGAAAACTTTTCCACTCAACACAAATCAAAAAGATATACTTGTCAGAATTATTCACTTTATGCAAGGGAACTTAGTATACTTGTGTACTGGCTGAAACAAATTTTCAATTTAATTTAAGTTTATTCAATTTATATACATTTATTTAATTCAAATTTATTTTAAACTAGCGGTTCACCCATGTGTTGCAACGGCATTTTAGTTATAATAATGCTACCTGGCGAATTCCCAAGAGCCTAGCACAAACCGCACCTTCCTAAAATGTTAATTTTTGTTTGGATAAATTGAAATAAATAATTTTGTAAACAGAATTTATTAATTTCGAATTCCTTCAATTGCTATTACTTTATACTGAAGACTTCCGCAATGGCGGATATTGACAACAGCATTGAACAGCTGATGGGAATCATATATAAAATATATTTGTCAGTTTATTCAATTGTCAGTCACTTCAAACTAACTTGTGAAATAATTTTGTTTTTTTTTACCAAAGAAATAATGGATGAAACATAAGCTGAGCTTTAATTCACCAGTCATATGCTTTCTACATGACTGCAATGCTCCGACT
>CAOJWK010000238.1:0-82279 GCA_948455865.1 Conomelus anceps | reverse complement strand
TCATTGAATTATTTCAATTTTGAATACAAATATAATTAATTTTTCACCTAATACAACATATTTTGATCAAATAGAGTGGATAAAAATAATAAACAGTATCTTCCCATTATTCATTGCTTCAGATATTGGAAAAAGCATAATATCAATGCAGCTAGTGGATGGGCCTAGGCCTACAAGCAGACTGTTCATTCAATTATTTCAATTTTGAATACAAATATAATTAATTTTTCACCTAATACAACATATTTTGATCAAATAGAGTGGATAAAAATAATAAACAGTATCTTCCCATTATTCATTGCTTCAGATATTGGAAAAAGCATAATTTCAATGCAGCTAGTGAATGGGCCTAGGCCTACAAGCAGACTGTTCATTAAATTATTTCAATTTTGAATACAAATATAATTGATTTTTCACCTAATACAACATATTTTGATCAAATAGAGTGGATAAAAATAATAAACAGTATCTTCCCATTATTCATTGCTTCAGATATTGGAAAAAAGCATAATATCAATGCAGCTAGTGAATGGGGCCTAGGCCTACAAGCAGACTGTTCATTAAATTATTTCAATTTTGAATACAAATATAATTAATTTTTCACCTAATACAACATATTATGATCAAATAGAGTGGATAAAAATAATAAACAGTATCTTCCCATTATTCATTGCTTCAGATATTGGGAAAAAGCATAATATCAATGCAGCTAGTGAATGGGCCTAGGCCTACAAGCAGACTGTTCATTAAATTATTTCAATTTTGAATACAAATATAATTAATTTTTCACCTAATACAACATATTATGATCAAATAGAGTGGATAAAAATAATAAACAGTATCTTCCCCATTATTCATTGCTTCAGATATTGGAAAAAGCATAATATCAATGCAGCTAGTGAATGGGCCTAGGCCTACAAGCAGACTGTTCATTAAATTATTTCAATTTTGAATACAAATATAATTAATTCTTCACCTAATACAACATATTTTGATCAAATAGAGTGGATAAAAATAATAAACAGTATCTTCCCATTATTCATTGCTTCAGATATTGGAAAAAGCATAATATCAATGCAGCTAGTGAATGGGCCTAGGCCTACAAGCAGACTGTTCATTGAATTATTTCAATTTTGAATACAAATATAATTAATTTTTCACCTAATACAACATATTTTGATCAAATAGAGTGGATAAAAATAATAAACACACTCTTCCCATTATTGATTGCTTCAGATATTGGAAAAAAGCATAATATCAATGCAGCTAGTGAATGGGCCTAGGCCTACAAGCAGACTGTTCATCAAATTATTTCAATTTTGAATACAAATATAATTAATTTTTCACCTAATACAACATATTATGATCAAATAGAGTGGATAAAAATAATAAACAGTATCTTCCCATTATTCATTGCTTCAGATATTGGAAAAAGCATAATATCAATGCAGCTAGTGAATGGGCCTAGGCCTACAAGCAGACTGTTCATTAAATTATTTCAATTTTGAATACAAATATAATTAATTTTTCACCTAATACAACATATTTTGATCAAATAGAGTGGATAAAAATAATAAACACACTCTTCCCATTATTCATTGCTTCAGATATTGGAAAAAAGCATAATATCAATGCAGCTAGTGAATGGGCCTAGGCCTACAAGCAGACTGTTCATTAAATTATTTCAATTTTGAATACAAATATAATTAATTTATCACCTAATACAACATATTATGATCAAATAGAGTGGGATAAAAATAATAAACACTTTCTTCCCATTATTCATTGCTTCAGATATTGGGAAAAGCATAATATCAATGCAGCTAGTTGAATGGGCCTAGGCCTACAAGCAGACTGTTCATTAAATTATTTCAATTTTGAATACAAATATAATTAATTTATCACCTAATACAACATATTTTGATCAAATAGAGTGGATAAAAATAATAAACACACTCTTCCCTTTATTCATTGCTTCAGATATTGGAAAAAGCATAATATCAATGCAGCTAGTGAATGGGCCTAGGCCTACAAGCAGACTGTTCATTCAATTATTTCAATTTTGAATACAAATATAATTAATTTTTCACCTAATACAACATATTTTGATCAAATAGAGTGGATAAAAATAATAAACACACTCTTCCCATTATTCATTGCTTCAGATATTGGAAAAAGCATAATATCAATGCAGCTAGTGAATGGGCCTAGGCCTACAAGCAGACTGTTCATTCAATTATTTCAATTTTGAATACAAATATAATTAATTTTTCACCTAATACAACATATTATGATCAAATAGAGTGGATAAAAATAATAAACAGTATCTTCCCATTATTCATTGCTTCAGATATTGGAAAAAGCATAATATCAATGCAGCTAGTGAATGGGCCTAGGCCTACAAGCAGACTGTTCATTAAATTATTTAAATTTTGAATACAAATATAATAATTTTTTCACCTAATACAACATATTATGATCAAATAGAGTGGATAAAAATAATAAACAGTATCTTCCCATTATTCATTGCTTCAGATATTGGAAAAAAGCATAATATCAATGCAGCTAGTGAATGGGCCTAGGCCTACAAGCAGACTGTTCATTAAATTATTTCAATTTTGAATACAAATATAATTAATTTTTCACCTAATACAACATATTATGATCAAATAGAGTGGATAAAAATAATAAACAGTATCTTCCCATTATTCATTGCTTCAGATATTGGAAAAAGCATAATATCAATGCAGCTAGTGAATGGGCCTAGGCCTACAAGCAGACTGTTCATTAAATTATTTCAATTTTGAATACAAATATAATTAATTTTTCACCTAATACAACATATTTTTGATCAAATAGAGTGGATAAAAATAATAAACACACTCTTCCCATTATTCATTGCTTCAGATATTGGAAAAAGCATAATATCAATGCAGCTAGTGAATGGGCCTAGGCCTACAAGCAGACTGTTCATTAAATTATTTCAATTTTGAATACAAATATAATTAATTTTTCACCTAATACAACATATTTTGATCAAATAGAGTGGATAAAAATAATAAACACACTCTTCCCATTATTCATTGCTTCAGATATTGGAAAAAGCATAATATCAATGCAGCTAGTGAATGGGCCTAGGCCTACAAGCAGACTGTTCATTAAATTATTTCGATTTTGAATACAAATATAATTAATTTATCACCTAATACAACATATTTTGATCAAATAGAGTGGATAAAAATAATAAACACACTCTTCCCATTATTCATTGCTTCAGATATTGGAAAAAGCATAATATCAATGCAGCTAGTGAATGGGCCTAGGCCTTCAAGCAGACTGTTCATTAAATTATTTCAATTTTGAATACAAATATAATTAATTTATCACCTAATACAACATATTATGATCAAATAGAGTGGATAAAAATAATAAACACTCTCTTCCCATTATTCATTGCTTCAGATATTGGAAAAAGCATAATATCAATGCAGCTAGTGAATGGGCCTAGGCCTACAAGCAGACTGTTCATTGAATTATTTCAATTTTGAATACAAATATAATTAATTTATCACCTAATACAACATATTTTGATCAAATAGAGTGGATTAAAATAATAAACACTCTCTTCCCATTATTCATTGCTTCAGATATTGGAAAAAGCATAATATCAATGCAGCTAGTGAATGAGCCTAGGCCTACAAGCAGACTGTTCATTAAATTATTACAATTTTGAATACAAATATAATTAATTTTTCACCTAATACAACATATTATGATCAAATAGAGTGGATAAAAATAATAAACACTCTCTTCCCATTATTCATTGCTTCAGATATTGGAAAAAGCATAATATCAATTTAGCTAGTGAATGGGCCTAGGCCTACAAGCAGACTGTTCATTAAATTATTTCAATTTTGAATACAAATATAATTAATTTATCACCTAATACAACATATTTTGATCAAATAGAGTGGATAAAAATAATAAACACACTCTTCCCATTATTCATTGCTTCAGATATTGGAAAAGCATAATATCAATGCAGCTAGTGAATGGGCCTAGGCCTACAAGCAGACTGTTCATTAAATTATTTCAATTTTGAATACAAATATAATTAATTTATCACCTAATACAACATATTATGATCAAATAGAGTGGATAAAAATAATAAACACTCTCTTCCCATTATTCATTGCTTCAGATATTGGGAAAAGCATAATATCAATGCAGCTAGTGAATGGGCCTAGGCCTACAAGCAGACTGTTCATTAAATTATTTCAATTTTGAATACAAATATAATTAATTCTTCACCTAATACAACATATTATGATCAAATAGAGTGGATAAAAATAATAAACACTCTCTTCCCATTATTCATTGCTTCAGATATTGGAAAAAGCATAATATCAATGCAGCTAGTGAATGGGCCTAGGCCTACAAGCAGACTGTTCATTAAATTATTTCAATTTTGAATACAAATATAATTAATTTATCACCTAATACAAAATATTATGATCAAATAGAGTGGATAAAAATAATAAACACTCTCTTCCCATTATTCATTGCTTCAAATATTGGAAAAAGCATAATATCAATTCAGCTAGTAAATGGGCCTAGGCCTACAAGCGGACTGTTCATTGAATTATTTCAATTTTGAATACAAATATAATTAATTTATCACCTAATACAACATATTATGATCAAATAGAGTGGATAAAAATAATAAACAGTATCTTCCCATTATTCATTGCTTCAGATATTGGAAAAAGCATAATATCAATGCAGCTAGTGAATGGGCCTAGGCCTACAAGCAGACTGTTCTTTAAATTATTTCAATTTTGAATACAAATATAATTAATTTATCACCTAATACAACATATTATGATCAAATAGAGTGGATAAAAATAATAACACTCTCTTCCCATTATTCATTGCTTCAGATATTGGAAAAAGCATAATATCAATGCAGCTAGTGAATGGGCCTAGGCCTACAAGCAGACTGTTCATTCAATTATTTCAATTTTGAATACAAATATAATTAATTTATCACCTAATACAACATATTATGATCAAATAGAGTGGATAAAAATAATAAACACACTCTTCCCATTATTCATTGCTTCAGATATTGGGAAAAGCATAATATCAATGCAGCTAGTGAATGGGCCTAGGCCTACAAGCAGACTGTTCATTAAATTATTTCAATTTTGAATACAAATATAATTAATTAATCACCTAATACAACATATTATGATCAAATAGAGTGGATAAAAATAATAAACACTCTCTTCCCATTATTCATTGCTTCAGATATTGGAAAAAGCATAATATCAATGCAGCTAGTGAATGGGCCTAGGCCTACAAGCAGACTGTTCATTAAATTATTTCAATTTTGAATACAAATATAATTAATTTATCACCTAATACAACATATTTTGATCAAATAGAGTGGATAAAAATAATAAACACACTCTTCCCATTATTCATTGCTTCAGATATTGGAAAAAGCATAATATCAATGCAGCTAGTGAATGGGCCTAGGCCTACAAGCAGACTGTTCATTAAATTATTTCAATTTTGAATACAAATATAATTAATTTTTCACCTAATACAACATATTTTGATCAAATAGAGTGGATAAAAATAATAAACACACTCTTCCCATTATTCATTGCTTCAGATATTGGAAAAAGCATAATATCAATGCAGCTAGTGAATGGGCCTAGGCCTACAAGCAGACTGTTCATTAAATTATTTCAATTTTGAATACAAATATAATTAATTTTCACCTAATACAACATATTATGATCAAATAGAGTGGATAAAAATAATAAACAGTATCTTCCCATTATTCATTGCTTCAGATATTGGAAAAAGCATAATATCAATGCAGCTAGTGAATGGGCCTAGGCCTACAAGCAGATTGTTCATTAAATTATTTCAATTTTGAATACAAATATAATTAATTTTTCACCTAATACAACATATTTTGATCAAATAGAGTGGATAAAAATAATAAACACACTCTTCCCATTATTCATTGCTTCAGATATTGGAAAAAGCATAATATCAATGCAGCTAGTGAATGGGCCTAGGCCTACAAGCAGACTGTTCATTGAATTATTTCAATTTTGAATACAAATATAATTAATTTATCACCTAATACAACATATTTTGATCAAATAGAGTGGATAAAAATAATAAACACTCTCTTCCCATTATTCATTGCTTCAGATATTGGAAAAAGCATAATATCAATGCAGCTAGTGAATGGGCCCAGGCCTACAAGCAGACTGTTCATTAAATTATTTCAATTTTGAATACAAATATAATTAATTTTCCATCTAATACAACATATTATGATCAAATAGAGTGGATAAAAATAATAAACACTCTCTTCCCATTATTCATTGCTTCAGATATTGGAAAAAGCATAATATCAATGCAGCTAGTGAATGGGCCTAGGCCTACAAGCAGACTGTTCATTGAATTATTTCAATTTTGAATACAAATATAATTAATTTATCACCTAATACAACATATTTTGATCAAATAGAGTGGATAAAAATAATAAACACACTCTTCCCATTATTCATTGCTTCAGATATTGGAAAAAGCATAATATCAATGCAGCTAGTGAATGGGCCTAGGCCTACAAGCAGACTGTTCATTGAATTATTTCAATTTTGAATACAAATATAATTAATTTATCACCTAATACAACATATTTTGATCAAACAGAGTGGATAAAAATAATAAACACACTCTTCTCATTATTCATTGCTTCAGATATTGGAAAAAGCATAATATCAATGCAGCTAGTGAATGGGCCTAGGCCTACAAGCAGACTGTTCATTAAATTATTTCAATTTTGAATACAAATATAATTAATTTTTCACCTAATACAACATATTATGATCAAATAGAGTGGATAAAAATAATAAACAGTATCTTCCCATTATTCATTGCTTCAGATATTGGAAAAAGCATAATATCAATGCAGCTAGTGAATGGGCCTAGGCCTACAAGCAGACTGTTCATTAAATTATTTCAATTTTGAATACAAATATAATTAATTTTTCACCTAATACAACATATTATGATCAAATAGAGTGGATAAAAATAATAAACAGTATCTTCCAATTATTCATTGCTTCAGATATTGGAAAAAGCATAATATCAATGCAGCTAGTGAATGGGCCTAGGCCTACAAGCAGACTGTTCATTAAATTATTTCAATTTTGAATACAAATATAATTAATTTTTCACCTAATACAACATATTATGATCAAATAGAGTGGATAAAAATAATAAACAGTATCTTCCCATTATTCATTGCTTCAGATATTGGAAAAAGCATAATATCAATGCAGCTAGTGAATGGGCCTAGGCCTACAAGCAGACTGTTCATTAAATTATTTCAATTTTGAATACAAATATAATTAATTCTTCACCTAATACAACATATTTTGATCAAATAGAGTGGATAAAAATAATAAACAGTATCTTCCCATTATTCATTGCTTCAGATATTGGAAAAAGCATAATATCAATGCAGCTAGTGAATGGGCCTAGGCCTACAAGCAGACTGTTCATTGAATTATTTCAATTTTGAATACAAATATAATTAATTTTTCACCTAATACAACATATTTTGATCAAATAGAGTGGATAAAAATAATAAACACACTCTTCCCATTATTCATTTCTTCAGATATTGGAAAAAGCATAATATCAATGCAGCTAGTGAATGGGCCTAGGCCTACAAGCAGACTGTTCATTAAATTATTTCAATTTTGAATACAAATATAATTAATTTTTCACCTAATACAACATATTATGATCAAATAGAGTGGATAAAAATAATAAACAGTATCTTCCCATTATTCATTGCTTCAGATATTGGAAAAAGCATAATATCAATGCAGCTAGTGAATGGGCCTAGGCCTACAAGCAGACTGTTCATTAAATTATTTCAATTTTGAATACAAATATAATTGATTTTTCACCTAATACAACATATTTTGATCAAATAGAGTGGATAAAAATAATAAACACACTCTTCCCATTATTCATTGCTTCAGATATTGGAAAAAGCATAATATCAATGCAGCTAGTGAATGGGCCTAGGCCTACAAGCAGACTGTTCATTAAATTATTTCAATTTTGAATACAAATATAATTAATTTATCACCTAATACAACATATTATGATCAAATAGAGTGGATAAAAATAATAAACACTTTCTTCCCATTATTCATTGCTTCAGATATTGGGAAAAGCATAATATCAATGCAGCTAGTGAATGGGCCTAGGCCTACAAGCAGACTGTTCATTAAATTATTTCAATTTTGAATACAAATATAATTAATTTATCACCTAATACAACATATTTTGATCAAATAGAGTGGATAAAAATAATAAACACACTCTTCCCATTATTCATTGCTTCAGATATTGGAAAAAGCATAATATCAATGCAGCTAGTGAATGGGCCTAGGCCTACAAGCAGACTGTTCATTCAATTATTTCAATTTTGAATACAAATATAATTAATTTTTCACCTAATACAACATATTTTGATCAAATAGAGTGGATAAAAATAATAAACACACTCTTCCCATTATTCATTGCTTCAGATATTGGAAAAAGCATAATATCAATGCAGCTAGTGAATGGGCCTAGGCCTACAAGCAGACTGTTCATTCAATTATTTCAATTTTGAATACAAATATAATTAATTTTTCACCTAATACAACATATTATGATCAAATAGAGTGGATAAAAATAATAAACAGTATCTTCCCATTATTCATTGCTTCAGATATTGGAAAAAGCATAATATCAATGCAGCTAGTGAATGGGCCTAGGCCTACAAGCAGACTGTTCATTAAATTATTTCAATTTTGAATACAAATATAATAATTTTTTCACCTAATACAACATATTATGATCAAATAGAGTGGATAAAAATAATAAACAGTATCTTCCCATTATTCATTGCTTCAGATATTGGAAAAAGCATAATATCAATGCAGCTAGTGGATGGGCCTAGGCCTACAAGCAGACTGTTCATTGAATTATTTCAATTTTGAATTCAAATATAATTAATTTATCACCTAATACAACATATTATGATCAAATAGAGTGGATTAAAATAATAAACACACTCTTCCCATTATTCATTGCTTCAGATATTGGAAAAAGCATAATATCAATGCAGCTAGTGAATGGGCCTGGGCCTACAAGCAGACTGTTCATTAAATTATTTCAATTTTGAATACAAATATAATTAATTTATCACCTAATACAACATATTTTGATCAAATAGAGTGGATAAAAATAATAAACACACTCTTCCCATTATTCATTGCTTCAGATATTGGAAAAAGCATAATATCAATGCAGCTAGTGAATGGGCCTAGGCCTACAAGCAGACTGTTCATTAAATTATTTCAATTTTGAATACAAATATAATTAATTTATCACCTAATACAACATATTATGATCAAATAGAGTTGATAAAAATAATAAACACTCTCTTCCCATTATTCATTGCTTCAGATATTGGGAAAAGCATAATATCAATGCAGCTAGTGAATGGGCCTAGGCCTACAAGCAGACTGTTCATTAAATTATTTCAATTTTGAATACAAATATAATTAATTTATCACCTAATACAACATATTATGATCAAATAGAGTGGATAAAAATAATAAACACTCTCTTCCCATTATTCATTGCTTCAGATATTGGAAAAAGCATAATATCAATGCAGCTAGTGAATGGGCCTAGGCCTACAAGCAGACTGTTCATTAAATTATTTCAATTTTGAATACAAATATAATTAATTTATCACCTAATACAACATATTATGATCAAATAGAGTGGATAAAAATAATAAACACTCTCTTCCCATTATTCATTGCTTCAGATATTGGAAAAAGCATAATATCAATGCAGCTAGTGAATGGGCCTAGGCCTACAAGCAGACTGTTCATTAAATTATTTCAATTTTGAATACAAATATAATTAATTTATCACCTAATACAACATATTATGATCAAATAGAGTGGATAAAAATAATAAACACTCTCTTCCCATCATTCATTGCTTCAGATATTGGAAAAAGCATAATATCAATGCAGCTAGTGAATGGGCCTAGGCCTACAAGCAGACTGTTCATTGAATTATTTCAATTTTGAATACAAATATAATTAATTTATCACCTAATACAACATATTTTGATCAAATAGAGTGGATAAAAATAATAAACACTCTCTTCCCATTATTCATTGCTTCAGATATTGGAAAAAGCATAATATCAATGCAGCTAGTGAATGGGCCCAGGCCTACAAGCAGACTGTTCATTAAATTATTTCAATTTTGAATACAAATATAATTAATTTTTCACCTAATACAACATATTATGATCAAATAGAGTGGATAAAAATAATAAACACTCTCTTCCCATTATTCATTGCTTCAGATATTGGAAAAAGCATAATATCAATGCAGCTAGTGAATGGGCCTAGGCCTACAAGCAGACTGTTCATTAAATTATTTCAATTTTGAATACAAATATAATTAATTTATCACCTAATACAACATATTTTGATCAAATAGAGTGGATAAAAATAATAAACACACTCTTCCCATTATTCATTGCTTCAGATATTGGAAAAAGCATAATATCAATGCAGCTAGTGAATGGGCCTAGGCCTACAAGCAGACTGTTCATTAAATTATTTCAATTTTGAATACAAATATAATTAATTTATCACCTAATACAACATATTATGATCAAATAGAGTGGATAAAAATAATAAACACTTTCTTCCCATTATTCATTGCTTCAGATATTGGAAAAAGCATAATATCAATGCAGCTAGTGAATGGGCCTAGGCCTACAAGCAGACTGTTCATTCAATTATTTCAATTTTGAATACAAATATAATTAATTTTTCACCTAATACAACATATTATGATCAAATAGAGTGGATAAAAATAATAAACAGTATCTTCCCATTATTCATTGCTTCAGATATTGGAAAAAGCATAATATCAATGCAGCTAGTGAATGGGCCTAGGCCTACAAGCAGACTGTTCATTAAATTATTTCAATTTTGAATACAAATATAATAATTTTTTCACCTAATACAACATATTATGATCAAATAGAGTGGATAAAAATAATAAACAGTATCTTCCCATTATTCATTGCTTCAGATATTGGAAAAAGCATAATATCAATGCAGCTAGTGGATGGGCCTAGGCCTACAAGCAGACTGTTCATTGAATTATTTCAATTTTGAATACAAATATAATCAATTTATCACCTAATACAACATATTTTGATCAAATAGAGTGGATTAAAATAATAAACACACTCTTCCCATTATTCATTGCTTCAGATATTGGAAAAAGCATAATATCAATGCAGCTAGTGAATGGGCCTGGGCCTACAAGCAGACTGTTCATAAAATTATTTCGATTTTGAATACAAATATAATTAATTTATCACCTAATACAACATATTTTGATCAAATAGAGTGGATAAAAATAATAAACACACTCTTCCCATTATTCATTGCTTCAGATATTGGAAAAAGCATAATATCAATGCAGCTAGTGAATGGGCCTAGGCCTACAAGCAGACTGTTCATTCAATTATTTCAATTTTGAATACAAATATAATTAATTTATCACCTAATACAACATATTATGATCAAATAGAGTGGATAAAAATAATAAACACTCTCTTCCCATTATTCATTGCTTCAGATATTGGAAAAAGCATAATATTAATGCAGCTAGTGAATGGGCCTAGGCCTACAAGCAGACTGTTCATTGAATTATTTCAATTTTGAATACAAATATAATTAATTTATCACCTAATACAACATATTTTGATCAAATAGAGTGGATTAAAATAATAAACACTCTCTTCCCATTATTCATTGCTTCAGATATTGGAAAAAGCATAATATCAATGCAGCTAGTGAATGAGCCTAGGCCTACAAGCAGACTGTTCATTAAATTATTACAATTTTGAATACAAATATAATTAATTTTTCACCTAATACAACATATTATGATCAAATAGAGTGGATAAAAATAATAAACACTCTCTTCCCATTATTCATTGCTTCAGATATTGGAAAAAGCATAATATCAATGCAGCTAGTGAATGGGCCTAGGCCTACAAGCAGACTGTTCATTAAATTATTTCAATTTTGAATACAAATATAATTAATTTATCACCTAATACAACATATTTTGATCAAATAGAGTGGATAAAAATAATAAACACACTCTTCCCATTATTCATTGCTTCAGATATTGGAAAAAGCATAATATCAATGCAGCTAGTGAATGGGCCTAGGCCTACAAGCAGACTGTTCATTAAATTATTTCAATTTTGAATACAAATATAATTAATTTATCACCTAATACAACATATTATGATCAAATAGAGTTGATAAAAATAATAAACACTCTCTTCCCATTATTCATTGCTTCAGATATTGGGAAAAGCATAATATCAATGCAGCTAGTGAATGGGCCTAGGCCTACAAGCAGACTGTTCATTAAATTATTTCAATTTTGAATACAAATATAATTAATTTATCTCCTAATACAACATATTATGATCAAATAGAGTGGATAAAAATAATAAACACTCTCTTCCCATTATTCATTGCTTCAGATATTGGAAAAAGCATAATATCAATGCAGCTAGTGAATGGGCCTAGGCCTACAAGCAGACTGTTCATTAAATTATTTCAATTTTGAATACAAATATAATTAATTTATCACCTAATACAACATATTATGAACAAATAGAGTGGATAAAAATAATAAACACTCTCTTCCCATTATTCATTGCTTCAGATATTGGAAAAAGCATAATATCAATGCAGCTAGTGAATGGGCCTAGGCCTACAAGCAGACTGTTCATTAAATTATTTCAATTTTGAATACAAATATAATTAATTTATCACCTAATACAACATATTATGATCAAATAGAGTGGATAAAAATAATAAACACTCTCTTCCCATTATTCATTGCTTCAGATATTGGAAAAAGCATAATATCAATGCAGCTAGTGAATGGGCCTAGGCCTACAAGCAGACTGTTCATTGAATTATTTCAATTTTGAATACAAATATAATTAATTTATCACCTAATACAACATATTTTGATCAAATAGAGTGGATAAAAATAATAAACACTCTCTTCCCATTATTCATTGCTTCAGATATTGGAAAAAGCATAATATCAATGCAGCTAGTGAATGGGCCCAGGCCTACAAGCAGACTGTTCATTAAATTATTTCAATTTTGAATACAAATATAATTAATTTTTCACCTAATACAACATATTATGATCAAATAGAGTGGATAAAAATAATAAACACTCTCTTCCCATTATTCATTGCTTCAGATATTGGAAAAAGCATAATATCAATGCAGCTAGTGAATGGGCCTAGGCCTACAAGCAGACTGTTCATTAAATTATTTCAATTTTGAATACAAATATAATTAATTTATCACCTAATACAACATATTTTGATCAAATAGAGTGGATAAAAATAATAAACACACTCTTCCCATTATTCATTGCTTCAGATATTGGAAAAAGCATAATAACAATGCAGCTAGTGAATGGGCCTAGGCCTACAAGCAGACTGTTCATTGAATTATTTCAATTTTGAATACAAATATAATTAATTTATCACCTAATACAACATATTTTGATCAAATAGAGTGGATAAAAATAATAAACACACTCTTCCCATTATTCATTGCTTCAGATATTGGAAAAAGCATAATATCAATGCAGCTAGTGAATGGGCCTAGGCCTACAAGCAGACTGTTCATTAAATTATTTCAATTTTGAATACAAATATAATTAATTTTTCACCTAATACAACATATTATGATCAAATAGAGTGGATAAAAATAATAAACAGTATCTTCCCATTATTCATTGCTTCAGATATTGGAAAAAGCATAATATCAATGCAGCTAGTGAATGGGCCTAGGCCTACAAGCAGACTGTTCATTAAATTATTTCAATTTTGAATACAAATATAATTAATTTTTCACCTAATACAACATATTATGATCAAATAGAGTGGATAAAAATAATAAACAGTATCTTCCCATTATTCATTGCTTCAGATATTGGAAAAAGCATAATATCAATGCAGCTAGTGAATGGGCCTAGGCCTACAAGCAGACTGTTCATTAAATTATTTCAATTTTGAATACAAATATAATTAATTTTTCACCTAATACAACATATTATGATCAAATAGAGTGGATAAAAATAATAAACAGTATCTTCCCATTATTCATTGCTTCAGATATTGGAAAAAGCATAATATCAATGCAGCTAGTGAATGGGCCTAGGCCTACAAGCAGACTGTTCATTAAATTATTTCAATTTTGAATACAAATATAATTAATTCTTCACCTAATACAACATATTTTGATCAAATAGAGTGGATAAAAATAATAAACAGTATCTTCCCATTATTCATTGCTTCAGATATTGGAAAAAGCATAATATCAAAGCAGCTAGTGAATGGGCCTAGGCCTACAAGCAGACTGTTCATTGAATTATTTCAATTTTGAATACAAATATAATTAATTTTTCACCTAATACAACATATTTTGATCAAATAGAGTGGATAAAAATAATAAACACACTCTTCCCATTATTCATTGCTTCAGATATTGGAAAAAGCATAATATCAATGCAGCTAGTGAATGGGCCTAGGCCTACAAGCAGACTGTTCATTAAATTATTTCAATTTTGAATACAAATATAATTAATTTTTCACCTAATACAACATATTATGATCAAATAGAGTGGATAAAAATAATAAACACTCTCTTCCCATTATTCATTGCTTCAGATATTGGAAAAAGCATAATATCAATGCAGCTAGTGAATGGGCCTAGGCCTACAAGCAGACTGTTCATTAAATTATTTCAATTTTGAATACAAATATAATTAATTTTTCACCTAATACAACATATTTTGATCAAATAGAGTGGATAAAAATAATAAACACACTCTTCCCATTATTCATTGCTTCAGATATTGGAAAAAGCATAATATCAATGCAGCTAGTGAATGGGCCTAGGCCTACAAGCAGACTGTTCATTGAATTATTTCAATTTTGAATACAAATATAATTAATTTATCACCTAATACAACATATTATGATCAAATAGAGTGGATAAAAATAATAAACACTTTCTTCCCATTATTCATTGCTTCAGATATTGGGAAAAGCATAATATCAATGCAGCTAGTGGATGGGCCTAGGCCTACAAGCAGACTGTTCATTAAATTATTTCAATTTTGAATACAAATATAATTGATTTATCACCTAATACAACATATTTTGATCAAATAGAGTGGATAAAAATAATAAACACACTCTTCCCATTATTCATTGCTTCAGATATTGGAAAAAGCATAATATCAATGCAGCTAGTGAATGGGCCTAGGCCTACAAGCAGACTGTTCATTCAATTATTTCAATTTTGAATACAAATATAATTAATTTTTCACCTAATACAACATATTTTGATCAAATAGAGTGGATAAAAATAATAAACACACTCTTCCCATTATTCATTGCTTCAGATATTGGAAAAAGCATAATATCAATGCAGCTAGTGAATGGGCCTAGGCCTACAAGCAGACTGTTCATTCAATTATTTCGATTTTGAATACAAATATAATTAATTTTTCACCTAATACAACATATTATGATCAAATAGAGTGGATAAAAATAATAAACAGTATCTTCCCATTATTCATTGCTTCAGATATTGGAAAAAGCATAATATCAATGCAGCTAGTGAATGGGCCTAGGCCTACAAGCAGACTGTTCATTTAATTATTTCAATTTTGAATACAAATATAATAATTTTTTCACCTAATACAACATATTATGATCAAATAGAGTGGATAAAAATAATAAACAGTATCTTCCCATTATTCATTGCTTCAGATATTGGAAAAAGCATAATATCAATGCAGCTAGTGAATGGGCCTAGGCCTACAAGCAGACTGTTCATTAAATTATTTCAATTTTGAATACAAATATAATTAATTTTTCACCTAATACAACATATTATGATCAAATAGAGTGGATAAAAATAATAAACAGTATCTTCCCATTATTCTTGCTTCAGATATTGGAAAAAGCATAATATCAATGCAGCTAGTGAATGGGCCTAGGCCTACAAGCAGACTGTTCATTAAATTATTTCAATTTTGAATACAAATATAATTAATTTTTCACCTAATACAACATATTTTGATCAAATAGAGTGGATAAAAATAATAAACACACTCTTCCCATTATTCATTGCTTCAGATATTGGAAAAAGCATAATATCAATGCAGCTAGTGAATGGGCCTAGGCCTACAAGCAGACTGTTCATTAAATTATTTCAATTTTGAATACAAATATAATTAATTTTTCACCTAATACAACATATTTTGATCAAATAGAGTGGATAAAAATAATAAACACACTCTTCCCATTATTCATTGCTTCAGATATTGGAAAAAGCATAATATCAATGCAGCTAGTGAATGGGCCTAGGCCTACAAGCAGACTGTTCATTAAATTATTTCGATTTTGAATACAAATATAATTAATTTATCACCTAATACAACATATTTTGATCAAATAGAGTGGATAAAAATAATAAACACACTCTTCCCATTATTCATTGCTTCAGATATTGGAAAAAGCATAATATCAATGCAGCTAGTGAATGGGCCTAGGCCTACAAGCAGACTGTTCATTAAATTATTTCAATTTTGAATACAAATATAATTAATTTATCACCTAATACAACATATTATGATCAAATAGAGTGGATAAAAATAATAAACACTCTCTTCCCATTATTCATTGCTTCAGATATTGGAAAAAGCATAATATCAATGCAGCTAGTGAATGGGCCTAGGCCTACAAGCAGACTGTTCATTGAATTATTTCAATTTTGAATACAAATATAATTAATTTATCACCTAATACAACATATTTTGATCAAATAGAGTGGATTAAAATAATAAACACTCTCTTCCCATTATTCATTGCTTCAGATATTGGAAAAAGCATAATATCAATGCAGCTAGTGAATGAGCCCAGGCCTACAAGCAGACTGTTCATTAAATTATTACAATTTTGAATACAAATATAATTAATTTTTCACCTAATACAACATATTATGATCAAATAGAGTGGATAAAAATAATAAACACTCTCTTCCCATTATTCATTGCTTCAGATATTGGAAAAAGCATAATATCAATGCAGCTAGTGAATGGGCCTAGGCCTACAAGCAGACTGTTCATTAAATTATTTCAATTTTGAATACAAATATAATTAATTTATCACCTAATACAACATATTTTGATCAAATAGAGTGGATAAAAATAATAAACACACTCTTCCCATTATTCATTGCTTCAGATATTGGAAAAAGCATAATATCAATGCAGCTAGTGAATGGGCCTAGGCCTACAAGCAGACTGTTCATTGAATTATTCCAATTTTGAATACAAATATAATTAATTTATCACCTAATACAACATATTATGATCAAATAGAGTGGATAAAAATAATAAACACTCTCTTCCCATTATTCATTGCTTCAGATATTGGGAAAAGCATAATATCAATGCAGCTAGTGAATGGGCCTAGGCC
The DNA here is from genome assembly GCA_948455865.1 of Conomelus anceps. NCBI lineage: Eukaryota > Metazoa > Arthropoda > Insecta > Hemiptera > Delphacidae > Conomelus > Conomelus anceps. The sequence continues at coordinate 64,527 of CAOJWK010000238.1, read as the reverse complement.
TACAAGCAGACTGTTCATTAAATTATTTCAATTTTGAATACAAATATAATTAATTTATCACCTAATACAACATATTATGATCAAATAGAGTGGATAAAAATAATAAACACTCTCTTCCCATTATTCATTGCTTCAGATATTGGAAAAAGCATAATATCAATGCAGCTAGTGAATGGGCCTAGGCCTACAAGCAGACTGTTCATTAAATTATTTCAATTTTGAATACAAATATAATTAATTTATCACCTAATACAACATATTATGATCAAATAGAGTGGATAAAAATAATAAACACTCTCTTCCCATTATTCATTGCTTCAGATATTGGAAAAAGCATAATATCAATGCAGCTAGTGAATGGGCCTAGGCCTACAAGCAGACTGTTCATTGAATTATTTCAATTTTGAATACAAATATAATTAATTTATCACCTAATACAACATATTATGATCAAATAGAGTGGATAAAAATAATAAACGGTATCTTCCCATTATTCATTGCTTCAGATATTGGAAAAAGCATAATATCAATGCAGCTAGTGAATGGGCCTAGGCCTACAAGCAGACTGTTCATTAAATTATTTCAAATTTGAATACAAATATAATTAATTTATCACCTAATACAACATATTATGATCAAATAGAGTGGATAAAAATGATAAACACTCTCTTCCCATTATTCATTGCTTCAGATATTGGAAAAAGCATAATATCAATGCAGCTAGTGAATGGGCCTAGGCCTACAAGCAGACTGTTCATTCAATTATTTCAATTTTGAATACAAATATAATTAATTTATCACCTAATACAACATATTATGATCAAATAGAGTGGATAAAAATAATAAACACACTCTTCCCATTATTCATTGCTTCAGATATTGGAAAAAGCATAATATCAATGCAGCTAGTGAATGGGCCTAGGCCTACAAGCAGACTGTTCATTAAATTATTTCAATTTTGAATACAAATATTATTAATTTATCACCTAATACAACATATTATGATCAAATAGAGTGGATAAAAATAATAAACACTCTCTTCCCATTATTCATTGCTTCAGATATTGGAAAAAGCATAATATCAATGCAGCTAGTGAATGGGCCTAGGCCTACAAGCAGACTGTTCATTCAATTATTTCAATTTTGAATACAAATATAATTAATTTATCACCTAATACAACATATTTTGATCAAATAGAGTGGATAAAAATAATAAACACACTCTTCCCATTATTCATTGCTTCAGATATTGGAAAAAGCATAATATCAATGCAGCTAGTGAATGGGCCTAGGCCTACAAGCAGACTGTTCATTGAATTATTTCAATTTTGAATACAAATATAATTAATTTTTCACCTAATACAACATATTTTGATCAAATAGAGTGGATAAAAATAATAAACACACTCTTCCCATTATTCATTGCTTCAGATATTGGAAAAAGCATAATATCAATGCAGCTAGTGAATGGGCCTAGGCCTACAAGCAGACTGTTCATTAAATTATTTCAATTTTGAATACAAATATAATTAATTTTTCACCTAATACAACATATTATGATCAAATAGAGTGGATAAAAATAATAAACAGTATCTTCCCATTATTCATTGCTTCAGATATTGGAAAAAGCATAATATCAATGCAGCTAGTGAATGGGCCTAGGCCTACAAGCAGACTGTTCATTAAATTATTTCAATTTTGAATACAAATATAATTAATTTTTCACCTAATACAACATATTATGATCAAATAGAGTGGGTAAAAATAATAAACAGTATCTTCCCATTATTCATTGCTTCAGATATTGGAAAAAGCATAATATCAATGCAGCTAGTGAATGGGCCTAGGCCTACAAGCAGACTGTTCATTAAATTATTTCAATTTTGAATACAAATATAATTAATTTTTCACCTAATACAACATATTATGATCAAATAGAGTGGATAAAAATAATAAACAGTATCTTCCCATTATTCATTGCTTCAGATATTGGAAAAAGCATAATATCAATGCAGCTAGTGAATGGGCCTAGGCCTACAAGCAGACTGTTCATTAAATTATTTCAATTTTGAATACAAATATAATTAATTTTTCACCTAATACAACATATTTTGATCAAATAGAGTGGATAAAAATAATAAACACACTCTTCCCATTATTCATTGCTCCAGATATTGGAAAAAGCATAATATCAATGCAGCTAGTGAATGGGCCTAGGCCTACAAGCAGACTGTTCATTGAATTATTTCAATTTTGAATACAAATATAATTAATTTATCACCTAATACAACATATTTTGATCAAATAGAGTGGATAAAAATAATAAACACTCTCTTCCCATTATTCATTGCTTCAGATATTGGAAAAAGCATAATATCAATGCAGCTAGTGAATGGGCCCAGGCCTACAAGCAGACTGTTCATTAAATTATTTCAATTTTGAATACAAATATAATTAATTTTTCACCTAATACAACATATTATGATCAAATAGAGTGGATAAAAATAATAAACACTCTCTTCCCATTATTCATTGCTTCAGATATTGGAAAAAGCATAATATCAATGCAGCTAGTGAATGGGCCTAGGCCTACAAGCAGACTGTTCATTAAATTATTTCAATTTTGAATACAAATATAATTAATTTATCACCTAATACAACATATTTTGATCAAATAGAGTGGATAAAAATAATAAACACACTCTTCCCATTATTCATTGCTTCAGATATTGGAAAAAGCATAATATCAATGCAGCTAGTGAATGGGCCTAGGCCTACAAGCAGACTGTTCATTAAATTATTTCAATTTTGAATACAAATATAATTAATTTATCACCTAATACAACATATTATGATCAAATAGAGTGGATAAAAATAATAAACACTCTCTTCCCATTATTCATTGCTTCAGATATTGGGAAAAGCATAATATCAATGCAGCTAGTGAATGGGCCTAGGCCTACAAGCAGACTGTTCATTAAATTATTTCAATTTTGAATACAAATATAATTAATTCATCACCTAATACAACATATTATGATCAAATAGAGTGGATAAAAATAATAAACACTCTCTTCCCATTATTCATTGCTTCAGATATTGGAAAAAGCATAATATCAATGCAGCTAGTGAATGGGCCTAGGCCTACAAGCAGACTGTTCATTGAATTATTTCAATTTTGAATACAAATATAATTAATTTATCACCTAATACAACATATTATGATCAAATAGAGTGGATAAAAATAATAAACACTCTCTTCCCATTATTCATTGCTTCAGATATTGGGAAAAGCATAATATCAATGCAGCTAGTGAATGGGCCTAGGCCTACAAGCAGACTGTTCATTAAATTATTTCAATTTTGAATACAAATATAATTAATTTATCACCTAATACAACATATTATGATCAAATAGAGTGGATAAAAATAATAAACACTCTCTTCCCATTATTCATTGCTTCAGATATTGGAAAAAGCATAATATCAATGCAGCTAGTGAATGGGCCTAGGCCTACAAGCAGACTGTTCATTAAATTATTTCAATTTTGAATACAAATATAATTAATTTATCACCTAATACAACATATTATGATCAAATAGAGTGGATAAAAATAATAAACACTCTCTTCCCATTATTCATTGCTTCAGATATTGGAAAAAGCATAATATCAATGCAGCTAGTGAATGGGCCTAGGCCTACAAGCAGACTGTTCATTGAATTATTTCAATTTTGAATACAAATATAATTAATTTATCACCTAATACAACATATTATGATCAAATAGAGTGGATAAAAATAATAAACGGTATCTTCCCATTATTCATTGCTTCAGATATTGGAAAAAGCATAATATCAATGCAGCTAGTGAATGGGCCTAGGCCTACAAGCAGACTGTTCATTAAATTATTTCAAATTTGAATACAAATATAATTAATTTATCACCTAATACAACATATTATGATCAAATAGAGTGGATAAAAATGATAAACACTCTCTTCCCATTATTCATTGCTTCAGATATTGGAAAAAGCATAATATCAATGCAGCTAGTGAATGGGCCTAGGCCTACAAGCAGACTGTTCATTCAATTATTTCAATTTTGAATACAAATATAATTAATTTATCACCTAATACAACATATTATGATCAAATAGAGTGGATAAAAATAATAAACACACTCTTCCCATTATTCATTGCTTCAGATATTGGAAAAAGCATAATATCAATGCAGCTAGTGAATGGGCCTAGGCCTACAAGCAGACTGTTCATTAAATTATTTCAATTTTGAATACAAATATTATTAATTTATCACCTAATACAACATATTATGATCAAATAGAGTGGATAAAAATAATAAACACTCTCTTCCCATTATTCATTGCTTCAGATATTGGAAAAAGCATAATATCAATGCAGCTAGTGAATGGGCCTAGGCCTACAAGCAGACTGTTCATTAAATTATTTCAATTTTGAATACAAATATAATTTATTTATCACCTAATACAACATATTTTGATCAAATAGAGTGGATAAAAATAATAAACACACTCTTCCCATTATTCATTGCTTCAGATATTGGAAAAAGCATAATATCAATGCAGCTAGTGAATGGGCCTAGGCCTACAAGCAGACTGTTCATTGAATTATTTCAATTTTGAATACAAATATAATTAATTTTTCACCTAATACAACATATTTTGATCAAATAGAGTGGATAAAAATAATAAACACACTCTTCCCATTATTCATTGCTTCAGATATTGGAAAAAGCATAATATCAATGCAGCTAGTGAATGGGCCTAGGCCTACAAGCAGACTGTTCATTAAATTATTTCAATTTTGAATACAAATATAATTAATTTTTCACCTAATACAACATATTATGATCAAATAGAGTGGATAAAAATAATAAACAGTATCTTCCCATTATTCATTGCTTCAGATATTGGAAAAAGCATAATATCAATGCAGCTAGTGAATGGGCCTAGGCCTACAAGCAGACTGTTCATTAAATTATTTCAATTTTGAATACAAATATAATTAATTTTTCACCTAATACAACATATTATGATCAAATAGAGTGGGTAAAAATAATAAACAGTATCTTCCCATTATTCATTGCTTCAGATATTGGAAAAAGCATAATATCAATGCAGCTAGTGAATGGGCCTAGGCCTACAAGCAGACTGTTCATTAAATTATTTCAATTTTGAATACAAATATAATTAATTTTTCACCTAATACAACATATTATGATCAAATTGAGTGGATAAAAATAATAAACAGTATCTTCCCATTATTCATTGCTTCAGATATTGGAAAAAGCATAATATCAATGCAGCTAGTGAATGGGCCTAGGCCTACAAGCAGACTGTTCATTGAATTATTTCAATTTTGAATACAAATATAATTAATTTATCACCTAATACAACATATTATGATCAAATAGAGTGGATAAAAATAATAAACAGTATCTTCCCATTATTCATTGCTTCAGATATTGGAAAAAGCATAATATCAATGCAGCTAGTGAATGGGCCTAGGCCTACAAGCAGACTGTTCATTAAATTATTTCAATTTTGAATACAAATATAATTAATTTATCACCTAATACAACATATTATGATCAAATAGAGTGGATAAAAATAATAAACACTCTCTTCCCATTATTCATTGCTTCAGATATTGGAAAAAGCATAATATCAATGCAGCTAGTGAATGGGCCTAGGCCTACAAGCAGACTGTTCATTAAATTATTTCAATTTTGAATACAAATATAATTAATTTATCACCTAATACAACATATTATGATCAAATAGAGTGGATAAAAATAATAAACACTCTCTTCCCATTATTCATTGCTTCAGATATTGGAAAAAGCATAATATCAATGCAGCTAGTGAATGGGCCTAGGCCTACAAGCAGACTGTTCATTGAATTATTTCAATTTTGAATACAAATATAATTAATTTATCACCTAATACAACATATTATGATCAAATAGAGTGGATAAAAATAATAAACGGTATCTTCCCATTATTCATTGCTTCAGATATTGGAAAAAGCATAATATCAATGCAGCTAGTGAATGGGCCTAGGCCTACAAGCAGACTGTTCATTAAATTATTTCAAATTTGAATACAAATATAATTAATTTATCACCTAATACAACATATTATGATCAAATAGAGTGGATAAAAATGATAAACACTCTCTTCCCATTATTCATTGCTTCAGATATTGGAAAAAGCATAATATCAATGCAGCTAGTGAATGGGCCTAGGCCTACAAGCAGACTGTTCATTCAATTATTTCAATTTTGAATACAAATATAATTAATTTATCACCTAATACAACATATTATGATCAAATAGAGTGGATAAAAATAATAAACACACTCTTCCCATTATTCATTGCTTCAGATATTGGAAAAAGCATAATATCAATGCAGCTAGTGAATGGGCCTAGGCCTACAAGCAGACTGTTCATTAAATTATTTCAATTTTGAATACAAATATTATTAATTTATCACCTAATACAACATATTATGATCAAATAGAGTGGATAAAAATAATAAACACTCTCTTCCCATTATTCATTGCTTCAGATATTGGAAAAAGCATAATATCAATGCAGCTAGTGAATGGGCCTAGGCCTACAAGCAGACTGTTCATTAAATTATTTCAATTTTGAATACAAATATAATTTATTTATCACCTAATACAACATATTTTGATCAAATAGAGTGGATAAAAATAATAAACACACTCTTCCCATTATTCATTGCTTCAGATATTGGAAAAAGCATAATATCAATGCAGCTAGTGAATGGGCCTAGGCCTACAAGCAGACTGTTCATTGAATTATTTCAATTTTGAATACAAATATAATTAATTTTTCACCTAATACAACATATTTTGATCAAATAGAGTGGATAAAAATAATAAACACACTCTTCCCATTATTCATTGCTTCAGATATTGGAAAAAGCATAATATCAATGCAGCTAGTGAATGGGCCTAGGCCTACAAGCAGACTGTTCATTAAATTATTTCAATTTTGAATACAAATATAATTAATTTTTCACCTAATACAACATATTATGATCAAATAGAGTGGATAAAAATAATAAACAGTATCTTCCCATTATTCATTGCTTCAGATATTGGAAAAAGCATAATATCAATGCAGCTAGTGAATGGGCCTAGGCCTACAAGCAGACTGTTCATTAAATTATTTCAATTTTGAATACAAATATAATTAATTTTTCACCTAATACAACATATTATGATCAAATAGAGTGGGTAAAAATAATAAACAGTATCTTCCCATTATTCATTGCTTCAGATATTGGAAAAAGCATAATATCAATGCAGCTAGTGAATGGGCCTAGGCCTACAAGCAGACTGTTCATTAAATTATTCCAATTTTGAATACAAATATAATTAATTTTTCACCTAATACAACATATTATGATCAAATTGAGTGGATAAAAATAATAAACAGTATCTTCCCATTATTCATTGCTTCAGATATTGGAAAAAGCATAATATCAATGCAGCTAGTGAATGGGCCTAGGCCTACAAGCAGACTGTTCATTAAATTATTTCAATTTTGAATACAAATATAATTAATTTTTCACCTAATACAACATATTTTGATCAAATAGAGTGGATAAAAATAATAAACACACTCTTCCCATTATTCATTGCTCCAGATATTGGAAAAAGCATAATATCAATGCAGCTAGTGAATGGGCCTAGGCCTACAAGCAGACTGTTCATTGAATTATTTCAATTTTGAATACAAATATAATTAATTTATCACCTAATACAACATATTTTGATCAAATAGAGTGGATAAAAATAATAAACACTCTCTTCCCATTATTCATTGCTTCAGATATTGGAAAAAGCATAATATCAATGCAGCTAGTGAATGGGCCCAGGCCTACAAGCAGACTGTTCATTAAATTATTTCAATTTTGAATACAAATATAATTAATTTTTCACCTAATACAACATATTATGATCAAATAGAGTGGATAAAAATAATAAACACTCTCTTCCCATTATTCATTGCTTCAGATATTGGAAAAAGCATAATATCAATGCAGCTAGTGAATGGGCCTAGGCCTACAAGCAGACTGTTCATTAAATTATTTCAATTTTGAATACAAATATAATTAATTTATCACCTAATACAACATATTTTAATCAAATAGAGTGGATAAAAATAATAAACACACTCTTCCCATTATTCATTGCTTCAGATATTGGAAAAAGCATAATATCAATGCAGCTAGTGAATGGGCCTAGGCCTACAAGCAGACTGTTCATTAAATTATTTCAATTTTGAATACAAATATAATTAATTTATCACCTAATACAACATATTATGATCAAATAGAGTGGATAAAAATAATAAACACTCTCTTCCCATTATTCATTGCTTCAGATATTGGGAAAAGCATAATATCAATGCAGCTAGTGAATGGGCCTAGGCCTACAAGCAGACTGTTCATTAAATTATTTCAATTTTGAATACAAATATAATTAATTCATCACCTAATACAACATATTATGATCAAATAGAGTGGATAAAAATAATAAACACTCTCTTCCCATTATTCATTGCTTCAGATATTGGAAAAAGCATAATATCAATGCAGCTAGTGAATGGGCCTAGGCCTACAAGCAGACTGTTCATTGAATTATTTCAATTTTGAATACAAATATAATTAATTTATCACCTATTACAACATATTATGATCAAATAGAGTGGATAAAAATAATAAACAGTATCTTCCCATTATTCATTGCTTCAGATATTGGAAAAAGCATAATATCAATGCAGCTAGTGAATGGGCCTAGGCCTACAAGCAGACTGTTCATTAAATTATTTCAATTTTGAATACAAATATAATTAATTTATCACCTAATACAACATGTTTTGATCAAATAGAGTGGATAAAAATAATAAACAGTCTCTTTCCATTATTCATTGCTTCAGATATTGGAAAAAGCATAATATCAATGCAGCTAGTGAATGGGCCTAGGCCTACAAGCAGACTGTTCATTAAATTATTTCAATTTTGAATACAAATATAATTAATTTTTCACCTAATACAACATATTATGATCAAATAGAGTGGATAAAAATAATAAACACTCTCTTCCCATTATTCATTGCTTCAGATATTGGAAAAAGCATAATATCAATGCAGCTAGTGAATGGGCCTAGGCCTACAAGCAGACTGTTCATTAAATTATTTCAATTTTGAATACAAATATAATTAATTTATCACCTAATACAACATATTTTGATCAAATAGAGTGGATAAAAATAATAAACACACTCTTCCCATTATTCATTGCTTCAGATATTGGAAAAAGCATAATATCAATGCAGCTAGTGAATGGGCCTAGGCCTACAAGCAGACTGTTCATTAAATTATTTCAATTTTGAATACAAATATAATTAATTTATCACCTAATACAACATATTATGATCAAATAGAGTGGATAAAAATAATAAACACTCTCTTCCCATTATTCATTGCTTCAGATATTGGGAAAAGCATAATATCAATGCAGCTAGTGAATGGGCCTAGGCCTACAAGCAGACTGTTCATTAAATTATTTCAATTTTGAATACAAATATAATTAATTCATCACCTAATACAACATATTATGATCAAATAGAGTGGATAAAAATAATAAACACTCTTTTCCCATTATTCATTGCTTCAGATATTGGAAAAAGCATAATATCAATGCAGCTAGTGAATGGGCCTAGGCCTACAAGCAGACTGTTCATTGAATTATTTCAATTTTGAATACAAATATATTTAATTTATCACCTATTACAACATATTATGATCAAATAGAGTGGATAAAAATAATAAACACTCTCTTCCCATTATTCATTGCTTCAGATATTGGAAAAAGCATAATATCAATGCAGCTAGTGAATGGGCCTAGGCCTACAAGCAGACTGTTCATTAAATTATTTCAATTTTGAATACAAATATAATTAATTTATCACCTAATACAACATGTTTTGATCAAATAGAGTGGATAAAAATAATAAACAGTCTCTTTCCATTATTCATTGCTTCAGATATTGGAAAAAGCATAATATCAATGCAGCTAGTGAATGGGCCTAGGCCTACAAGCAGACTGTTCATTAAATTATTTCAATTTTGAATACAAATATAATTAATTTTTCACCTAATACAACATATTATGATCAAATAGAGTGGATAAAAATAATAAACACTCTCTTCCCATTATTCATTGCTTCAGATATTGGAAAAAGCATAATATCAATGCAGCTAGTGAATGGGCCTAGGCCTACAAGCAGACTGTTCATTAAATTATTTCAATTTTGAATACAAATATAATTAATTTATCACCTAATACAACATATTTTGATCAAATAGAGTGGATAAAAATAATAAACACACTCTTCCCATTATTCATTGCTTCAGATATTGGAAAAAGCATAATATCAATGCAGCTAGTGAATGGGCCTAGGCCTACAAGCAGACTGTTCATTAAATTATTTCAATTTTGAATACAAATATAATTAATTTATCACCTAATACAACATATTATGATCAAATAGAGTGGATAAAAATAATAAACACTCTCTTCCCATTATTCATTGCTTCAGATATTGGGAAAAGCATAATATCAATGCAGCTAGTGAATGGGCCTAGGCCTACAAGCAGACTGTTCATTAAATTATTTCAATTTTGAATACAAATATAATTAATTCATCACCTAATACAACATATTATGATCAAATAGAGTGGATAAAAATAATAAACACTCTCTTCCCATTATTCATTGCTTCAGATATTGGAAAAAGCATAATATCAATGCAGCTAGTGAATGGGCCTAGGCCTACAAGCAGACTGTTCATTGAATTATTTCAATTTTGAATACAAATATAATTAATTTATCACCTAATACAACATATTTTGATCAAATAGAGTGGATAAAAATAATAAACACTCTCTTCCCATTATTCATTGCTTCAGATATTGGAAAAAGCATAATATCAATGCAGCTAGTGAATGGGCCCAGGCCTACAAGCAGACTGTTCATTAAATTATTTCAATTTTGAATACAAATATAATTAATTTTTCACCTAATACAACATATTATGATCAAATAGAGTGGATAAAAATAATATACACTCTCTTCCCATTATTCATTGCTTCAGATATTGGAAAAAGCATAATATCAATGCAGCTAGTGAATGGGCCTAGGCCTACAAGCAGACTGTTCATTAAATTATTTCAATTTTGAATACAAATATAATTAATTTATCACCTAATACAACATATTTTGATCAAATAGAGTGGATAAAAATAATAAACACACTCTTCCCATTATTCATTGCTTCAGATATTGGAAAAAGCATAATATCAATGCAGCTAGTGAATGGGCCTAGGCCTACAAGCAGACTGTTCATTAAATTATTTCAATTTTGAATACAAATATAATTAATTTATCACCTAATACAACATATTATGATCAAATAGAGTGGATAAAAATAATAAACACTCTCTTCCCATTATTCATTGCTTCAGATATTGGGAAAAGCATAATATCAATGCAGCTAGTGAATGGGCCTAGGCCTACAAGCAGACTGTTCATTAAATTATTTCAATTTTGAATACAAATATAATTAATTCATCACCTAATACAACATATTATGATCAAATAGAGTGGATAAAAATAATAAACACTCTCTTCCCATTATTCATTGCTTCAGATATTGGAAAAAGCATAATATCAATGCAGCTAGTGAATGGGCCTAGGCCTACAAGCAGACTGTTCATTGAATTATTTCAATTTTGAATACAAATATAATTAATTTATCACCTATTACAACATATTATGATCAAATAGAGTGGATAAAAATAATAAACAGTATCTTCCCATTATTCATTGCTTCAGATATTGGAAAAAGCATAATATCAATGCAGCTAGTGAATGGGCCTAGGCCTACAAGCAGACTGTTCATTAAATTATTTCAATTTTGAATACAAATATAATTAATTTATCACCTAATACAACATGTTTTGATCAAATAGAGTGGATAAAAATAATAAACAGTCTCTTTCCATTATTCATTGCTTCAGATATTGGAAAAAGCATAATATCAATGCAGCTAGTGAATGGGCCTAGGCCTACAAGCAGACTGTTCATTAAATTATTTCAATTTTGAATACAAATATAATTAATTTTTCACCTAATACAACATATTATGATCAAATAGAGTGGATAAAAATAATAAACACTCTCTTCCCATTATTCATTGCTTCAGATATTGGAAAAAGCATAATATCAATGCAGCTAGTGAATGGGCCTAGGCCTACAAGCAGACTGTTCATTAAATTATTTCAATTTTGAATACAAATATAATTAATTTATCACCTAATACAACATATTTTGATCAAATAGAGTGGATAAAAATAATAAACACACTCTTCCCATTATTCATTGCTTCAGATATTGGAAAAAGCATAATATCAATGCAGCTAGTGAATGGGCCTAGGCCTACAAGCAGACTGTTCATTAAATTATTTCAATTTTGAATACAAATATAATTAATTTATCACCTAATACAACATATTATGATCAAATAGAGTGGATAAAAATAATAAACACTCTCTTTCCATTATTCATTGCTTCAGATATTGGAAAAAGCATAATATCAATGCAGCTAGTGAATGGGCCTAGGCCTACAAGCAGACTGTTCATTCAATTATTTCAATTTTGAATACAAATATAATTAATTTATCACCTAATACAACATATTATGATCAAATAGAGTGGATAAAAATAATAAACACACTCTTCCCATTATTCATTGCTTCAGATATTGGAAAAAGCATAATATCAATGCAGCTAGTGGATGGGCCTAGGCCTACAAGCAGACTGTTCATTCAATTATTTCAATTTTGAATACAAATATAATTAATTTTTCACCTAATACAACATATTATGATCAAATAGAGTGAATAGAAATAATAAACACACTCTTCCCATTATTCATTGCTTCAGATATTGGAAAAAGCATAATATCAATGCAGCTAGTGGATGGGCCTGGGCCTACAAGCAGACTGTTCATTCAATTATTTCAATTTTGAATACAAATATAATTAATTTTTCACCTAATACAACATATTATGATCAAATAGAGTGAATAGAAATAATAAACACTCTCTTCCCATTATTCATTGCTTCAGATATTGGAAAAAGCCTAATATCAATGCAGCTAGTGGATGGGCCTAGGCCTACAAGCAGACTGTTCATTCAATTATTTCAATTTTGAATACAAATATAATTAATTTATCACCTAATACAACATATTATGATCAAATAGAGTGGATAAAAATAATAAACACACTCTTCCCATTATTCATTGCTTCAGATACTGGAAAAAGCATAATATCAATGCAGCTAGTGGAAGGGCCTAGGCCTACAAGCAGACTGTTCATTCAATTATTTCAATTTTGAATACAAATATAATTAATTTTTCACCTAATACAACATATTATGATCAAATAGAGTGAATGAAAATAATAAACACACTCTTCCGATTATTCATTGCTTCAGATATTGGAAAAAGCATAATATCAGTGCAGCTAGTGAATGGGCCTAGGCCTACAAGCAGACTGTTCATTAAATTATTTCAATTTTGGATACAAATATAATTAATTTATCACCTAATACAACATATTATGATCAAATAGAGTGGATAAAAATAATAAACACACTCTTCCCATTATTCATTGCTTCAGATATTGGAAAAAGCATAATATCAATGCAGCTAGTGAATGGGCCTAGGCCTACAAGCAGACTGTTCATTCAATTATTTCAATTTTGAATACAAATATAATTAATTTATCACCTAATACAACATATTATGATCAAATAGAGTGGATAAAAATAATAAACAGTATCTTCCCATTATTCATTGCTTCAGATATTGGAAAAAGCATAATATCAATGCAGCTAGTGAATGGGCCTAGGCCTACAAGCAGACTGTTCATTAAATTATTTCAATTTTGAATACAAATATAATTAATTTATCACCTAATACAACATATTATGATCAAATAGAGTGGATAAAAATAATAAACACACTCTTCCCATTATTCATTGCTTCAGATATTGGAAAAAGCATAATATCAATGCAGCTAGTGAATGGGCCTAGGCCTACAAGCAGACTGTTCATTCAATTATTTCAATTTTGAATACAAATATAATTAATTTATCACCTAATACAACATATTATGATCAAATAGAGTGGATAAAAATAATAAACACACTCTTCCCATTATTCATTGCTTCAGATATTGGAAAAAGCATAATATCAATGCAGCTAGTGGATGGGCCTAGGCCTACAAGCAGACTGTTCATTCAATTATTTCAATTTTGAATACAAATATAATTAATTTATCACCTAATACAACATATTATGATCAAATAGAGTGGATAAAAATAATAAACAGTATCTTCCCATTATTCATTGCTTCAGATATTGGAAAAAGCATAATATCAATGCAGCTAGTGAATGGGCCTAGGCCTACAAGCAGACTGTTCATTAAATTATTTCAATTTTGAATACAAATATAATTAATTTATCACCTAATACAACATATTATGATCAAATAGAGTGGATAAAAATAATAAACACTCTCTTCCCATTATTCATTGCTTCAGATATTGGAAAAAGCATAATATCAATGCAGCTAGTGAATGGGCCTAGGCCTACAAGCAGACTGTTCATTCAATTATTTCAATTTTGAATACAAATATAATCAATTTATCACCTAATACAACATATTATGATCAAATAGAGTGGATAAAAATAATAAACACACTCTTCCCATTATTCATTGCTTCAGATATTGGAAAAAGCATAATATCAATGCAGCTAGTTGATGGGCCTAGGCCTACAAGCAGACTGTTCATTCAATTATTTCAATTTTGAATACAAATATAATTAATTTTTCACCTAATACAACATATTATGATCAAATAGAGTGAATAGAAATAATAAACACACTCTTCCCATTATTCATTGCTTCAGATATTGGAAAAAGCATAATATCAATGCAGCTAGTGGATGGGCCTAGGCCTACAAGCAGACTGTTCATTCAATTATTTCAATTTTGAATACAAATATAATTAATTTTTCACCTAATACAACATATTATGATCAAATAGAGTGAATAGGAATAATAAACACTCTCTTCCCATTATTCATTGCTTCAGATATTGGAAAAAGCATAATATCAATGCAGCTAGTGGATGGGCCTAGGCCTACAAGCAGACTGTTCATTCAATTATTTCAATTTTGAATACAAATATAATTAATTTATCACCTAATACAACATATTATGATCAAATAGAGTGGATAAAAAAAATAAACACACTCTTCCCATTATTCATTGCTTCAGATACTGGAAAAAGCATAATATCAATGCAGCTAGTGGAAGGGCCTAGGCCTACAAGCAGACTGTTCATTCAATTATTTCAATTTTGAATACAAATATAATTAATTTTTCACCTAATACAACATATTATGATCAAATAGAGTGAATAGAAATAATAAACACACTCTTCCCATTATTCATTGCTTCAGATATTGGAAAAAGCATAATATCAGTGCAGCTAGTGAATGGGCCTATGCCTACAAGCAGACTGTTCATTAAATTATTTCAATTTTGAATACAAATATAATTAATTTATCACCTAATACAACATATTATGATCAAATAGAGTGGATAAAAATAATAAACACACTCTTCCCATTATTCATTGCTTCAGATATTGGAAAAAGGATAATATCAATGCAGCTAGTGAATGGGCCTAGGCCTACAAGCAGACTGTTCATTCAATTATTTCAATTTTGAATACAAATATAATTAATTTATCACCTAATACAACATATTATGATCAAATAGAGTGGATAAAAATAATAAACACACTCTTCCCATTATTCATTGCTTCAGATATTGGAAAAAGCATAATATCAATGCAGCTAGTGAATGGGCCTAGGCCTACAAGCAGACTGTTCATTCAATTATTTCAATTTTGAATACAAATATAATTAATTTATCACCTAATACAACATATTATGATCAAATAGAGTGGATAAAAATAATAAACACACTCTTCCCATTATTCATTGCTTCAGATATTGGAAAAAGCATAATATCAATGCAGCTAGTGGATGGGCCTAGGCCTACAAGCAGACTGTTCATTCAATTATTTCAATTTTGAATACAAATATAATTAATTTATCACCTAATACAACATATTATGATCAAATAGAGTGGATAAAAATAATAAACAGTATCTTCCCATTATTCATTGCTTCAGATATTGGAAAAAGCATAATATCAATGCAGCTAGTGAATGGGCCTAGGCCTACAAGCAGACTGTTCATTAAATTATTTCAATTTTGAATACAAATATAATTAATTTTTCACCTAATACAACATATTATGATCAAATAGAGTGGATAAAAATAATATACACTCTCTTCCCATTATTCATTGCTTCAGATATTGGAAAAAGCATAATATCAATGCAGCTAGTGAATGGGCCTAGGCCTACAAGCAGACTGTTCATTAAATTATTTCAATTTTGAATACAAATATAATTAATTTATCACCTAATACAACATATTTTGATCAAATAGAGTGGATAAAAATAATAAACACACTCTTCCCATTATTCATTGCTTCAGATATTGGAAAAAGCATAATATCAATGCAGCTAGTGAATGGGCCTAGGCCTACAAGAAGACTGTTCATTAAATTATTTCAATTTTGAATACAAATATAATTAATTTATCACCTAATACAACATATTATGATCAAATAGAGTGGATAAAAATAATAAACACTCTCTTCCCATTATTCATTGCTTCAGATATTGGGAAAAGCATAATATCAATGCAGCTAGTGAATGGGCCTAGGCCTACAAGCAGACTGTTCATTAAATTATTTCAATTTTGAATACAAATATAATTAATTCATCACCTAATACAACATATTATGATCAAATAGAGTGGATAAAAATAATAAACACTCTCTTCCCATTATTCATTGCTTCAGATATTGGAAAAAGCATAATATCAATGCAGCTAGTGAATGGGCCTAGGCCTACAAGCAGACTGTTCATTGAATTATTTCAATTTTGAATACAAATATAATTAATTTATCACCTATTACAACATATTATGATCAAATAGAGTGGATAAAAATAATAAACAGTATCTTCCCATTATTCATTGCTTCAGATATTGGAAAAAGCATAATATCAATGCAGCTAGTGAATGGGCCTAGGCCTACAAGCAGACTGTTCATTAAATTATTTCAATTTTGAATACAAATATAATTAATTTATCACCTAATACAACATATTTTGATCAAATAGAGTGGATAAAAATAATAAACACACTCTTCCCATTATTCATTGCTCCAGATATTGGAAAAAGCATAATATCAATGCAGCTAGTGAATGGGCCTAGGCCTACAAGCAGACTGTTCATTAAATTATTTCAATTTTGAATACAAATATAATTAATTTTTCACCTAATACAACATATTATGATCAAATAGAGTGGATAAAAATAATAAACACTCTCTTCCCATTATTCATTGCTTCAGATATTGGAAAAAGCATAATATCAATGCAGCTAGTGAATGGGCCTAGGCCTACAAGCAGACTGTTCATTAAATTATTTCAATTTTGAATACAAATATAATTAATTTATCACCTAATACAACATATTTTGATCAAATAGAGTGGATAAAAATAATAAACACACTCTTCCCATTATTCATTGCTTCAGATATTGGAAAAAGCATAATATCAATGCAGCTAGTGAATGGGCCTAGGCCTACAAGCAGACTGTTCATTAAATTATTTCAATTTTGAATACAAATATAATTAATTTATCACCTAATACAACATATTATGATCAAATAGAGTGGATAAAAATAATAAACACTCTCTTTCCATCATTCATTGCTTCAGATATTGGAAAAAGCATAATATCAATGCAGCTAGTGAATGGGCCTAGGCCTACAAGCAGACTGTTCATTCAATTATTTCAATTTTGAATACAAATATAATTAATTTATCACCTAATACAACATATTATGATCAAATAGAGTGGATAAAAATAATAAACACACTCTTCCCATTATTCATTGCTTCAGATATTGGAAAAAGCATAAT
Organism: Conomelus anceps; assembly: GCA_948455865.1. NCBI lineage: Eukaryota > Metazoa > Arthropoda > Insecta > Hemiptera > Delphacidae > Conomelus > Conomelus anceps. The sequence continues at coordinate 46,242 of CAOJWK010000238.1, read as the reverse complement.
ATCAATGCAGCTAGTGGATGGGCCTAGGCCTACAAGCAGACTGTTCATTCAATTATTTCAATTTTGAATACAAATATAATTAATTTTTCACCTAATACAACATATTATGATCAAATAGAGTGAATAGAAATAATAAACACACTCTTCCCATTATTCATTGCTTCAGATATTGGAAAAAGCATAATATCAATGCAGCTAGTGGATGGGCCTGGGCCTACAAGCAGACTGTTCATTCAATTATTTCAATTTTGAATACAAATATAATTAATTTTTCACCTAATACAACATATTATGATCAAATAGAGTGAATAGAAATAATAAACACTCTCTTCCCATTATTCATTGCTTCAGATATTGGAAAAAGCCTAATATCAATGCAGCTAGTGGATGGGCCTAGGCCTACAAGCAGACTGTTCATTCAATTATTTCAATTTTGAATACAAATATAATTAATTTATCACCTAATACAACATATTATGATCAAATAGAGTGGATAAAAATAATAAACACACTCTTCCCATTATTCATTGCTTCAGATACTGGAAAAAGCATAATATCAATGCAGCTAGTGGAAGGGCCTAGGCCTACAAGCAGACTGTTCATTCAATTATTTCAATTTTGAATACAAATATAATTAATTTTTCACCTAATACAACATATTATGATCAAATAGAGTGAATGAAAATAATAAACACACTCTTCCGATTATTCATTGCTTCAGATATTGGAAAAAGCATAATATCAGTGCAGCTAGTGAATGGGCCTAGGCCTACAAGCAGACTGTTCATTAAATTATTTCAATTTTGGATACAAATATAATTAATTTATCACCTAATACAACATATTATGATCAAATAGAGTGGATAAAAATAATAAACACACTCTTCCCATTATTCATTGCTTCAGATATTGGAAAAAGCATAATATCAATGCAGCTAGTGAATGGGCCTAGGCCTACAAGCAGACTGTTCATTCAATTATTTCAATTTTGAATACAAATATAATTAATTTATCACCTAATACAACATATTATGATCAAATAGAGTGGATAAAAATAATAAACAGTATCTTCCCATTATTCATTGCTTCAGATATTGGAAAAAGCATAATATCAATGCAGCTAGTGAATGGGCCTAGGCCTACAAGCAGACTGTTCATTAAATTATTTCAATTTTGAATACAAATATAATTAATTTATCACCTAATACAACATATTATGATCAAATAGAGTGGATAAAAATAATAAACACACTCTTCCCATTATTCATTGCTTCAGATATTGGAAAAAGCATAATATCAATGCAGCTAGTGAATGGGCCTAGGCCTACAAGCAGACTGTTCATTCAATTATTTCAATTTTGAATACAAATATAATTAATTTATCACCTAATACAACATATTATGATCAAATAGAGTGGATAAAAATAATAAACACACTCTTCCCATTATTCATTGCTTCAGATATTGGAAAAAGCATAATATCAATGCAGCTAGTGGATGGGCCTAGGCCTACAAGCAGACTGTTCATTCAATTATTTCAATTTTGAATACAAATATAATTAATTTATCACCTAATACAACATATTATGATCAAATAGAGTGGATAAAAATAATAAACAGTATCTTCCCATTATTCATTGCTTCAGATATTGGAAAAAGCATAATATCAATGCAGCTAGTGAATGGGCCTAGGCCTACAAGCAGACTGTTCATTAAATTATTTCAATTTTGAATACAAATATAATTAATTTATCACCTAATACAACATATTATGATCAAATAGAGTGGATAAAAATAATAAACACTCTCTTCCCATTATTCATTGCTTCAGATATTGGAAAAAGCATAATATCAATGCAGCTAGTGAATGGGCCTAGGCCTACAAGCAGACTGTTCATTCAATTATTTCAATTTTGAATACAAATATAATCAATTTATCACCTAATACAACATATTATGATCAAATAGAGTGGATAAAAATAATAAACACACTCTTCCCATTATTCATTGCTTCAGATATTGGAAAAAGCATAATATCAATGCAGCTAGTTGATGGGCCTAGGCCTACATGCAGACTGTTCATTCAATTATTTCAATTTTGAATACAAATATAATTAATTTTTCACCTAATACAACATATTATGATCAAATAGAGTGAATAGAAATAATAAACACACTCTTCCCATTATTCATTGCTTCAGATATTGGAAAAAGCATAATATCAATGCAGCTAGTGGATGGGCCTAGGCCTACAAGCAGACTGTTCATTCAATTATTTCAATTTTGAATACAAATATAATTAATTTTTCACCTAATACAACATATTATGATCAAATAGAGTGAATAGGAATAATAAACACTCTCTTCCCATTATTCATTGCTTCAGATATTGGAAAAAGCATAATATCAATGCAGCTAGTGGATGGGCCTAGGCCTACAAGCAGACTGTTCATTCAATTATTTCAATTTTGAATACAAATATAATTAATTTATCACCTAATACAACATATTATGATCAAATAGAGTGGATAAAAAAAATAAACACACTCTTCCCATTATTCATTGCTTCAGATACTGGAAAAAGCATAATATCAATGCAGCTAGTGGAAGGGCCTAGGCCTACAAGCAGACTGTTCATTCAATTATTTCAATTTTGAATACAAATATAATTAATTTTTCACCTAATACAACATATTATGATCAAATAGAGTGAATAGAAATAATAAACACACTCTTCCCATTATTCATTGCTTCAGATATTGGAAAAAGCATAATATCAGTGCAGCTAGTGAATGGGCCTATGCCTACAAGCAGACTGTTCATTAAATTATTTCAATTTTGAATACAAATATAATTAATTTATCACCTAATACAACATATTATGATCAAATAGAGTGGATAAAAATAATAAACACACTCTTCCCATTATTCATTGCTTCAGATATTGGAAAAAGGATAATATCAATGCAGCTAGTGAATGGGCCTAGGCCTACAAGCAGACTGTTCATTCAATTATTTCAATTTTGAATACAAATATAATTAATTTATCACCTAATACAACATATTATGATCAAATAGAGTGGATAAAAATAATAAACACACTCTTCCCATTATTCATTGCTTCAGATATTGGAAAAAGCATAATATCAATGCAGCTAGTGAATGGGCCTAGGCCTACAAGCAGACTGTTCATTCAATTATTTCAATTTTGAATACAAATATAATTAATTTATCACCTAATACAACATATTATGATCAAATAGAGTGGATAAAAATAATAAACACACTCTTCCCATTATTCATTGCTTCAGATATTGGAAAAAGCATAATATCAATGCAGCTAGTGGATGGGCCTAGGCCTACAAGCAGACTGTTCATTCAATTATTTCAATTTTGAATACAAATATAATTAATTTTACCTAATACAACATATTATGATCAAATAGAGTGGATAAAAATAATAAACAGTATCTTCCCATTATTCATTGCTTCAGATATTGGAAAAAGCATAATATCAATGCAGCTAGTGAATGGGCCTAGGCCTACAAGCAGACTGTTCATTAAATTATTTCAATTTTGAATACAAATATAATTAATTTATCACCTAATACAACATATTATGATCAAATAGAGTGGATAAAAATAATAAACACTCTCTTCCCATTATTCATTGCTTCAGATATTGGAAAAAGCATAATATCAATGCAGCTAGTGAATGGGCCTAGGCCTACAAGCAGACTGTTCATTCAATTATTTCAATTTTGAATACAAATATAATCAATTTATCACCTAATACAACATATTATGATCAAATAGAGTGGATAAAAATAATAAACACACTCTTCCCATTATTCATTGCTTCAGATATTGGAAAAAGCATAATATCAATGCAGCTAGTTGATGGGCCTAGGCCTACAAGCAGACTGTTCATTCAATTATTTCAATTTTGAATACAAATATAATTAATATTTCACCTAATACAACATATTATGATCAAATAGAGTGAATAGAAATAATAAACACACTCTTCCCATTATTCATTGCTTCAGATATTGGAAAAAGCATAATATCAATGCAGCTAGTGGATGGGCCTAGGCCTACAAGCAGACTGTTCATTCAATTATTTCAATTTTGAATACAAATATAATTAATTTTTCACCTAATACAACATATTATGATCAAATAGAGTGGATAAAAAAAATAAACACACTCTTCCCATTATTCATTGCTTCAGATACTGGAAAAAGCATAATATCAATGCAGCTAGTGGAAGGGCCTAGGCCTACAAGCAGACTGTTCATTCAATTATTTCAATTTTGAATACAAATATAATTAATTTTTCACCTAATACAACATATTATGATCAAATAGAGTGAATAGAAATAATAAACACACTCTTCCCATTATTCATTGCTTCAGATATTGGAAAAAGCATAATATCAGTGCAGCTAGTGAATGGGCCTATGCCTACAAGCAGACTGTTCATTAAATTATTTCAATTTTGAATACAAATATAATTAATTTATCACCTAATACAACATATTATGATCAAATAGAGTGGATAAAAATAATAAACACACTCTTCCCATTATTCATTGCTTCAGATATTGGAAAAAGGATAATATCAATGCAGCTAGTGAATGGGCCTAGGCCTACAAGCAGACTGTTCATTCAATTATTTCAATTTTGAATACAAATATAATTAATTTATCACCTAATACAACATATTATGATCAAATAGAGTGGATAAAAATAATAAACAGTATCTTCCCATTATTCATTGCTTCAGATATTGGAAAAAGCATAATATCAATGCAGCTAGTGAATGGGCCTAGGCCTACAAGCAGACTGTTCATTAAACTATTTCAATTTTGGATACAAATATAATTAATTTATCACCTAATACAACATATTATGATCAAATAGAGTGGATAAAAATAATAAACACACTCTTCCCATTATTCATTGCTTCAGATATTGGAAAAAGCATAATATCAATGCAGCTAGTGAATGGGCCTAGGCCTACAAGCAGACTGTTCATTCAATTATTTCAATTTTGAATACAAATATAATTGATTTATCACCTATTACAACATATTATGATCAAATAGAGTGGATAAAAATAATAAACACACTCTTCCCATTATTCATTGCTTCAGATATTGGAAAAAGCATAATATCAATGCAGCTAGTGAATGGGCCTAGGCCTACAAGCAGACTGTTCATTCAATTATTTCAATTTTGAATACAAATATAATTAATTTATCACCTAATACAACATATTATGATCAAATAGAGTGGATAAAAATAATAAACACACTATTCCCATTATTCATTGCTTCAGATATTGGAAAAAGCATAATATCAATGCAGCTAGTGGATGGGCCTAGGCCTACAAGCAGACTGTTCATTCAATTATTTCAATTTTGAATACAAATATAATTAATTTTTCACCTAATACAACATATTTTGATCAAATAGAGTGGATAAAAATAATAAACAGTATCTTCCCATTATTCATTGCTTCAGATATTGGAAAAAGCATAATATCAATGCAGCTAGTGAATGGGCCTAGGCCTACAAGCAGACTGTTCATTCAATTATTCCAATTTTGAATACAAATATAATTAATTTATCACCTAATACAACATATTATGATCAAATAGAGTGGATAAAAATAATAAACACACTCTTCCCATTATTCATTGCTTCAGATATTGGAAAAAGCATAATATCAATGCAGCTAGTGGATGGGCCTAGGCCTACAAGCAGACTGTTCATTCAATTATTTCAATTTTGAATACAAATATAATTAATTTTTCACCTAATACAACATATTTTGATCAAATAGAGTGGATAAAAATAATAAACAGTATCTTCCCATTATTCATTGCTTCAGATATTGGAAAAAGCATAATATCAATGCAGCTAGTGAATGGGCCTAGGCCTACAAGCAGACTGTTCATTCAATTATTTCAATTTTGAATACAAATATAATTAATTTTTCACCTAATACAACATATTTTGATCAAATAGAGTAGATAAAAATAATAAACACTCTCTTCCCATTATACATTGCTTCAGATATTGGAAAAAGCATAATATCAATGCAGCTAGTGAATGGGCCTAGGCCTACAAGCAAACTGTTCATTAAATTATTTCAATTTTGAATACAAATATAATTAATTTTTCACCTAATACAACATATTTTGATCAAATAGAGTGGATAAAAATAATAAACAGTATCTTCCCATTATTCATTGCTTCAGATATTGGAAAAAGCATAATATCAATGAAGCTAGTGAATGGGCCTAGGCCTACAAGCAGACAGTTCATTCTATTATTTCAATTTTGAAAACAAATATAATTAATTTTTCACCTAATACAACATATTTTGATCAAATAGAGTAGATAAAAATAATAAACACTCTCTTCCCATTATTCATTGCTTCAGATATTGGGAAAAGCATAATATCAATGCAGCTAGTGAATGGGCCTAGGCCTACAAGCAGACTGTTCATTAAATTATTTCAATTTTGAATACAAATATAATAAATTTTTCACCTAATACAACATATTTTGATCAAATAGAGTGGATAAAAATAATAAACAGTATCTTCCCATTATTCATTGCTTCAGATATTGGAAAAAGCATAATATCAATGCAGCTAGTGGATGGGCCTAGGCCTACAAGCAGACTGTTCATTCAATTATTTCAATTTTGAATACAAATATAATTAATTTTTCACCTAATACAACATATTTTGATCAAATAGAGTGGATAAAGATAATAAACAGTATCTTCCCATTATTCATTGCTTCAGATATTGGAAAAAGCATAATATCAATGCAGCTAGTGAATGGGCCTAGGCCTACAAGCAGACTGTTCATTAAATTATTTCAATTTTGAATACAAATATAATCAATTTATCACCTAATACAACATATTATGATCAAATAGAGTGGATAAAAATAATAAACACACTCTTCCCATTATTCATTGCTTCAGATATTGGAAAAAGCATAATATCAATGCAGCTAGTGGATGGGCCTAGGCCTACAAGCAGACTGTTCATTCAATTATTTCAATTTTGAATACAAATATAATTAATTTATCACCTAATACAACATATTATGATCAAATAGAGTGGATAAAAATAATAAACACACTCTTCCCATTATTCATTGCTTCAGATATTGGAAAAAGCATAATATCAATGCAGCTAGTGGATGGGCCTAGGCCTACAAGCAGACTGTTCATTCAATTATTTCAATTTTGAATACAAATATAATTAATTTTTCACCTAATACAACATATTTTGATCAAATAGAGTGGATAAAAATAATAAACAGTATCTTCCCATTATTCATTGCTTCAGATATTGGAAAAAGCATAATATCAATGCAGCTAGTGAATGGGCCTAGGCCTACAAGCAGACTGTTCATTAAATTATTTCAATTTTGAATACAAATATAATTAATTTTTCACCTAATACAACATATTTTGATCAAATAGAGTGGATAAAAATAATAAACACACTCTTCCCATTATTCATTGCTTCAGATATTGGAAAAAGCATAATATCAATGCAGCTAGTGGATGGGCCTAGGCCTACAAGCAGACTGTTCATTCAATTATTTCAATTTTGAATACAAATATAATTGATTTATCACCTAATACAACATATTTTGATCAAATAGAGTGGATAAAAATAATAAACACACTCTTCCCATTATTCATTTCTTCAGATATTGGAAAAAGCATAATATCAATGCAGCTAGTGGATGGGCCTAGGCCTACAAGCAGACTGTTCATTCAATTATTTCAATTTTGAATACAAATATAATCAATTTATCACCTAATACAACATATTATGATCAAATAGAGTGGATAAAAATAATAAACACACTCTTCCCATTATTCATTGCTTCAGATATTGGAAAAAGCATAATATCAATGCAGCTAGTGGATGGGCCTAGGCCTACAAGCAGACTGTTCATTCAATTATTTCAATTTTGAATACAAATATAATTAATTTATCACCTAATACAACATATTATGATCAAATAGAGTGGATAAAAATAATAAACACACTCTTCCCATTATTCATTGCTTCAGATATTGGAAAAAGCATAATATCAATGCAGCTAGTGGATGGGCCTAGGCCTACAAGCAGACTGTTCATTCAATTATTTCAATTTTGAATACAAATATAATTAATTTTTCACCTAATACAACATATTTTGATCAAATAGAGTGGATAAAAATAATAAACAGTATCTTCCCATTATTCATTGCTTCAGATATTGGAAAAAGCATAATATCAATGCAGCTAGTGAATGGGCCTAGGCCTACAAGCAGACTGTTCATTAAATTATTTCAATTTTGAATACAAATATAATTAATTTTTCACCTAATACAACATATTTTGATCAAATAGAGTGGATAAAAATAATAAACACACTCTTCCCATTATTCATTGCTTCAGATATTGGAAAAAGCATAATATCAATGCAGCTAGTGGATGGGCCTAGGCCTACAAGCAGACTGTTCATTCAATTATTTCAATTTTGAATACAAATATAATTGATTTATCACCTAATACAACATATTTTGATCAAATAGAGTGGATAAAAATAATAAACACACTCTTCCCATTATTCATTGCTTCAGATATTGGAAAAAGCATAATATCAATGCAGCTAGTGGATGGGCCTAGGCCTACAAGCAGACTGTTCATTCAATTATTTCAATTTTGAATACAAATATAATCAATTTTTCACCTAATACAACATATTATGATCAAATAGAGTGGATAAAAATAATAAACACTCTCTTCCCATTATTCATTGCTTCAGATATTGGAAAAAGCATAATATCAATGCAGCTAGTGAATGGGCCTAGGCCTACAAGCAGACTGTTCATAAAATTATTTCAATTTTGAATACAAATATAATTAATTTATCACCTAATAAAACATATTATGATCAAATAGAGTGGATAAAAATAATAAACACTCTCTTCCCATTATTCATTGCTTCAGATATTGGAAAAAGCATAATATCAATGCAGCTAGTGAATGGGCCTAGGCCTACAAGCAGACTGTTCATTAAATTATTTCAATTTTGAATGCAAATATAATTAATTTATCACCTAATACAACATATTTTGATCAAATAGAGTGGATAAAAATAATAAACACACTCTTCCCATTATTCATTGCTTCAGATATTGGAAAAAGCATAATATCAATGCAGCTAGTGAATGGGCCTAGGCCTACAAGCAGACTGTTCATTAAATTATTTCAATTTTGAATACAAATATAATTAATTTTTCACCTAATACAACATATTTTGATCAAATAGAGTGGATAAAAATAATAAACACACTCTTCCCATTATTCATTGCTTCAGATATTGGAAAAAGCATAATATCAATGCAGCTAGTAAATGGGCCTAGGCCTACAAGCAGACTGTTCATTAAATTATTTCAATTTTGAATACAAATATAATTAATTTTTCACCTAATACAACATATTATGATCAAATAGAGTGGATAAAAATAATAAACAGTATCTTCCCATTATTCATTGCTTCAGATATTGGAAAAAGCATAAAATCAATGCAGCTAGTGAATGGGCCTAGGCCTACAAGCAGACTGTTCATTAAATTATTTCAATTTTGAATACAAATATAATTAATTTTTCACCTAATACAACATATTATGATCAAATAGAGTGGATAAAAATAATAAACAGTATCTTCCCATTATTCATTGCTTCAGATATTGGAAAAAGCATAATATCAATGCAGCTAGTGAATGGGCCTAGGCCTACAAGCAGACTGTTCATTAAATTAATTCAATTTTGAATACAAATATAATTAATTTTTCACCTAATACAACACATTATGATCAAATAGAGTGGATAAAAATAATAAACAGTATCTTCCCATTATTCATTGCTTCAGATATTGGAAAAAGCATAATATCAATGCAGCTAGTGAATGGGCCTAGGCCTACAAGCAGACTGTTCATTAAATTATTTCAATTTTGAATACAAATATAATTAATTTTTCACCTAATACAACATATTTTGATCAAATAGAGTGGATAAAAATAATAAACACACTCTTCCCATTATTCATTGCTTCAGATATTGGAAAAAGCATAATATCAATGCAGCTAGTGAATGGGCCTAGGCCTACAAGCAGACTGTTCATTAAATTATTTCAATTTTGAATACAAATATAATTAATTTTTCACCTAATACAACATATTTTGATCAAATAGAGTGGATAAAAATAATAAACACACTCTTCCCATTATTCATTGCTTCAGATATTGGAAAAAGCATAATATCAATGCAGCTAGTGAATGGGCCTAGGCCTACAAGCAGACTGTTCATTAAATTATTTCAATTTTGAATTCAAATATAATTAATTTATCACCTAATACAACATATTTTGATCAAATAGAGTGGATAAAAATAATAAACACACTCTTCCCATTATTCATTGCTTCAGATATTGGAAAAAGCATAATATCAATGCAGCTAGTAAATGGGCCTAGGCCTACAAGCAGACTGTTCATTAAATTATTTCAATTTTGAATACAAATATAATTAATTTATCACCTAATACAACATATTATGATCAAATAGAGTGGATAAAAATAATAAACACTCTCTTCCCATTATTCATTGCTTCAGATATTGGAAAAAGCATAATATCAATGCAGCTAGTGAATGGGCCTAGGCCTACAAGCAGACTGTTCATTAAATTATTTCAATTTTGAATACAAATATAATTAATTTATCACCTAATACAACATATTATGATCAAATAGAGTGGATAAAAATAATAAACACTCTCTTCCCATTATTCATTGCTTCAGATATTGGAAAAAGCATAATATCAATGCAGCTAGTGAATGGGCATAGGCCTACAATCAGACTGTTCATTGAATTTTTTCAATTTTGAATACAAATATGATTAATTTATCACCTAATACAACATATTTTGATCAAATAGAGTGGATAAAAATAATAAACACACTCTTCCCATTATTCATTGCTTCAGATATTGGAAAAAGCATAATATCAATGCAGCTAGTGAATGGGCCTAGGCCTACAAGCAGACTGTTCATTCAATTATTTCAATTTTGAATACAAATATAATAAATTTATCACCTAATACAACATATTATGATCAAATAGAGTGGATAAAAATAATAAACACTCTCTTCCCATTATTCATTGCTTCAGATATTGGAAAAAGCATAATATCAATGCAGCTAGTGAATGGGCCTAGGCCTACAAGCAGACTGTTCATTAAATTATTTCAATTTTGAATACAAATATAATTAATTTATCACCTAATACAACATATTTTGATCAAATAGAGTGGATAAAAATAATAAACACACTCTTCCCATTATTCATTGCTTCAGATATTGGAAAAAGCATAATATCAATGCAGCTAGTGAATGGGCCTAGGCCTACAAGCAGACTGTTCATTGAATTATTTCAATTTTGAATACAAATATAATTAATTTATCACCTAATACAACATATTTTGATCAAATAGAGTGGATAAAAATAATAAACACACTCTTCCCATTATTCATTGCTTCAGATATTGGAAAAAGCATAATATCAATGCAGCTAGTGAATGGGCCTAGGCCTACAAGCAGACTGTTCATTAAATTATTTCAATTTTGAATACAAATATAATTAATTTATCACCTAATACAACATATTATGATCAAATGGAGTGGATAAAAATAATAAACACTCTCTTCCCATTATTCATTGCTTCAGATATTGGAAAAAGCATAATATCAATGCAGCTAGTGAATGGGCCTAGGCCTACAAGCAGACTGTTCATTAAATTATTTCAATTTTGAATACAAATATAATTAATTTATCACCTAATACAACATATTATGATCAAATAGAGTGGATAAAAATAATAAACACTCTCTTCCCATTATTCATTGCTTCAGATATTGGAAAAAGCATAATATCAATGCAGCTAGTGAATGGGCCTAGGCCTACAAGCAGACTGTTCATTAAATTATTTCAATTTTGAATACAAATATAATTAATTTATCACCTAATACAACATATTATGATCAAATAGAGTGGATAAAAATAATAAACACTCTCTTCCCATTATTCATTGCTTCAGATATTGGAAAAAGCATAATATCAATGCAGCTAGTGAATGGGCCTAGGCCTACAAGCAGACTGTTCATTGAATTATTTCAATTTTGAATACAAATATAATTAATTTATCACCTAATACAACATATTTTGATCAAATAGAGTGGATAAAAATAATAAACACACTCTTCCCATTATTCATTGCTTCAGATATTGGAAAAAGCATAATATCAATGCAGCTAGTGAATGGGCCTAGGCCTACAAGCAGACTGTTCATTCAATTATTTCAAATTTGAATACAAATATAATCAATTTATCACCTAATACAACATATTATGATCAAATAGAGTGGATAAATATAATAAACACTCTCTTCCCATTATTCATTGCTTCAGATATTGGAAAAAGCATAATATCAATGCAGCTAGTGAATGGGCCTAGGCCTACAAGCAGACTGTTCATTGAATTATTTCAATTTTGAATACAAATATAATTAATTTATCACCTAATACAACATATTTTGATCAAATAGAGTGGATAAAAATAATAAACACACTCTTCCCATTATTCATTGCTTCAGATATTGGAAAAAGCATAATATCAATGCAGCTAGTGAATGGGCCTAGGCCTACAAGCAGACTGTTCATTGAATTATTTCAATTTTGAATACAAATATAATTAATTTATCACCTAATACAACATATTATGATCAAATAGAGTGGATAAAAATAATAAACACTCTATTCCCATTATTCATTGCTTCAGATATTGGAAAAAGCATAATATCAATGCAGCTAGTGAATGGGCCTAGGCCTACAAGCAGACTGTTCATTGAATTATTTCAATTTCGAATACAAATATAATTAATTTATCACCTAATACAACATATTTTGATCAAATAGAGTGGATAAAAATGATAAACACACTCTTCCCATTATTCATTGCTTCAGATATTGGAAAAAGCATAATATCAATGCAGCTAGTGAATGGGCCTAGGCCTACAAGCAGACTGTTCATTGAATTATTTCAATTTTGAATACAAATATAATTAATTTATCACCTAATACAACATATTTTGATCAAATAGAGTGGATAAAAATAATAAACACACTCTTCCCATTATTCATTGCTTCAGATATTGGAAAAAGCATAATATCAATGCAGCTAGTGAATGGGCCTAGGCCTACAAGCAGACTGTTCATTAAATTATTTCAATTTTGAATACAAATATAATTAATTTATCACCTGATACAACATATTTTGATCAAATAGAGTGGATAAAAATAATAAACACTCTCTTCCAATTATTCATTGCTTCAGATATTGGAAAAAGCATAATATCAATGCAGCTAGTGAATGGGCCTAGGCCTACAAGCAGACTGTTCATTCAATTATTTCAATTTTGAATACAAATATAATTAATTTTTCACCTAATACAACATATTTTGATCAAATGGAGTGGATAAAAATAATAAACACTCTCTTCCCATTATTCATTGCTTCAGATATTGGAAAAAGCATAATATCAATGCAGCTAGTGAATGGGCCTAGGCCTACAAGCAGACTGTTCATTGAATTATTTCAATTTTGAATACAAATATAATTAATTTATCACCTAATACAACATATTTTGATCAAATAGAGTGGATAAAAAAAATAAACACACTCTTCCCATTATTCATTGCTTCAGATATTGGAAAAAGCATAATATCAATGCAGCTAGTGAATGGGCCTAGGCCTACAAGCAGACTGTTCATTGAATTATTTCAATTTTGAATACAAATATAATTAATTTATCACCTGATACAACATATTTTGATCAAATAGAGTGGATAAAAATAATAAACACTCTCTTCCAATTATTCATTGCTTCAGATATTGGAAAAAGCATAATATCAATGCAGCTAGTGAATGGGCCTAGGCCTACAAGCAGACTGTTCATTCAATTATTTCAATTTTGAATACAAATATAATTAATTTTTCACCTAATACAACATATTTTGATCAAATGGACTGGATAAAAATAATAAACACTCTCTTCCCATTATTCATTGCTTCAGATATTGGAAAAAGCATAATATCAATGCAGCTAGTGAATGGGCCTAGGCCTACAAGCAGACTGTTCATTGAATTATTTCAATTTTGAATACAAATATAATTAATTTATCACCTAATACAACATATTTTGATCAAATAGAGTGGATAAAAATAATAAACACACTCTTCCCATTATTCATTGCTTCAGATATTGGAAAAAGCATAATATCAATGCAGCTAGTGAATGGGCCTAGGCCTACAAGCAGACTGTTCATTGAATTATTTCAATTTTGAATACAAATATATTTAATTTATCACCTAATACAACATATTTTGATCAAATAGAGTGGATAAAAATAATAAACACACTCTTCCCATTATTCATTGCTTCAGATATTGGAAAAAGCATAATATCAATGCAGCTAGTGAATGGGCCTAGGCCTACAAGCAGACTGTTCATTGAATTATTTCAATTTTGAATACAAATATAATTAATTTATCACTTAATACAACATATTTTGATCAAATAGAGTGAATAAAAATAATAAACACTCTCTTCCCATTATTCATTGCTTCAGATATTGGAAAAAGCATAATATCAATGCAGCTAGTGAATGGGCCTAGGCCTACAAGCAGACTGTTCATTGAATTATTTCAATTTTGAATACAAATATAATTAATTTTTCACCTAATACAACATATTTTGATCAAATGGAGTGGATAAAAATAATAAACACTCTCTTCCCATTATTCATTGCTTCAGATATTGGAAAAAGCATAATATCAATGCAGCTAGTGAATGGGCCTAGGCCTACAAGCAGACTGTTCATTGAATTATTTCAATTTTGAATACAAATATAATTAATTTATCACCTAATACAACATATTTTGATCAAATAGAGTGGATAAAAATAATAAACACACTCTTCCCATTATTCATTGCTTCAGATATTGGAAAAAGCATAATATCAATGCAGCTAGTGAATGGGCCTAGGCCTACAAGCAGACTGTTCATTGAATTATTTTTTTCAATTTTGAATACAAATATAATTAATTTATCACCTAATACAACATATTATGATCAAATAGAGTGGATAAAAATAATAAACACTCTCTTCCCATTATTCATTGCTTCAGATATTGGAAAAAGCATAATATCAATGCAGCTAGTGAATGGGCCTAGGCCTACAAGCAGACTGTTCATTGAATTATTTCAATTTTGAATACAAATATATTTAATTTATCACCTAATACAACATATTTTGATCAAATAGAGTGGATAAAAATAATAAACACACTCTTCCCATTATTCATTGCTTCAGATATTGGAAAAAGCATAATATCAATGCAGCTAGTGAATGGGCCTAGGCCTACAAGCAGACTGTTCATTGAATTATTTCAATTTTGAATACAAATATAATTAATTTATCACTTAATACAACATATTTTGATCAAATAGAGTGAATAAAAATAATAAACACTCTCTTCCCATTATTCATTGCTTCAGATATTGGAAAAAGCATAATATCAATGCAGCTAGTGAATGGGCCTAGGCCTACAAGCAGACTGTTCATTGAATTATTTCAATTTTGAATACAAATATAATTAATTTTTCACCTAATACAACATATTTTGATCAAATGGAGTGGATAAAAATAATAAACACTCTCTTCCCATTATTCATTGCTTCAGATATTGGAAAAAGCATAATATCAATGCAGCTAGTGAATGGGCCTAGGCCTACAAGCAGACTGTTCATTGAATTATTTCAATTTTGAATACAAATATAATTAATTTATCACCTAATACAACATATTTTGATCAAATAGAGTGGATAAAAATAATAAACACACTCTTCCCATTATTCATTGCTTCAGATATTGGAAAAAGCATAATATCAATGCAGCTAGTGAATGGGCCTAGGCCTACAAGCAGACTGTTCATTGAATTATTTTTTTCAATTTTGAATACAAATATAATTAATTTATCACCTAATACAACATATTATGATCAAATAGAGTGGATAAAAATAATAAACACTCTCTTCCCATTATTCATTGCTTCAGATATTGGAAAAAGCATAATATCAATGCAGCTAGTGAATGGGCCTAGGCCTACAAGCAGACTGTTCATTCAATTATTTCAATTTTGAATACAAATATAATAAATTTATCACCTAATACAACATATTATGATCAAATAGAGTGGATAAAAATAATAAACACTCTCTTCCCATTATTCATTGCTTCAGATATTGGAAAAAGCATAATATCAATGCAGCTAGTGAATGGGCCTAGGCCTACAAGCAGACTGTTCATTAAATTATTTCAATTTTGAATACAAATATAATTAATTTATCACCTAATACAACATATTTTGATCAAATAGAGTGGATAAGAATAATAAACACACTCTTCCCATTATTCATTGCTTCAGATATTGGAAAAAGCATAATATCAATGCAGCTAGTGAATGGGCCTAGGCCTACAAGCAGACTGTTCATTGAATTATTTCAATTTTGAATACAAATATAATTAATTTATCACCTAATACAACATATTTTGATCAAATAGAGTGGATAAAAATAATAAACACACTCTTCCCATTATTCATTGCTTCAGATATTGGAAAAAGCATAATATCAATGCAGCTAGTGAATGGGCCTAGGCCTACAAGCAGACTGTTCATTAAATTATTTCAATTTTGAATACAAATATAATTAATTTATCACCTAATACAACATATTATGATCAAATAGAGTGGATAAAAATAATAAACACTCTCTTCCCATTATTCATTGCTTCAGATATTGGAAAAAGCATAATATCAATGCAGCTAGTGAATGGGCCTAGGCGTACAAGCAGACTGTTCATTAAATTATTTCAATTTTGAATACAAATATAATTAATTTATCACCTAATACAACATATTATGATCAAATAGAGTGGATAAAAATAATAAACACTCTCTTCCCATTATTCATTGCTTCAGATATTGGAAAAAGCATAATATCAATGCAGCTAGTGAATGGGCCTAGGCCTACAAGCAGACTGTTCATTAAATTATTTCAATTTTGAATACAAATATAATTAATTTATCACCTAATACAACATATTATGATCAAATAGAGTGGATAAAAATAATAAACACTCTCTTCCCATTATTCATTGCTTCAGATATTGGAAAAAGCATAATATCAATGCAGCTAGTGAATGGGCCTAGGCCTACAAGCAGACTGTTCATTGAATTATTTCAATTTTGAATACAAATATAATTAATTTATCACCTAATACAACATATTTTGATCAAATAGAGTGGATAAAAATAATAAACACACTCTTCCCATTATTCATTGCTTCAGATATTGGAAAAAGCATAATATCAATGCAGCTAGTGAATGGGCCTAGGCCTACAAGCAGACTGTTCATTCAATTATTTCAATTTTGAATACAAATATAATCAATTTATCACCTAATACAACATATTATGATCAAATAGAGTGGATAAATATAATAAACACTCTCTTCCCATTATTCATTGCTTCAGATATTGGAAAAAGCATAATATCAATGCAGCTAGTGAATGGGCCTAGGCCTACAAGCAGACTGTTCATTGAATTATTTCAATTTTGAATACAAATATAATTAATTTATCACCTAATACAACATATTTTGATCAAATAGAGTGGATAAAAATAATAAACACACTCTTCCCATTATTCATTGCTTCAGATATTGGAAAAAGCATAATATCAATGCAGCTAGTGAATGGGCCTAGGCCTACAAGCAGACTGTTCATTAAATTATTTCAATTTTGAATACAAATATAATTAATTTATCACCTAATACAACATATTTTGATCAAATAGAGTGGATAAAAAAAATAAACACACTCTTCCCATTATTCATTGCTTCAGATATTGGAAAAAGCATAATATCAATGCAGCTAATGAATGGGCCTAGGCCTACAAGCAGACTGTTCATTGAATTATTTCAATTTTGAATACAAATATAATTAATTTATCACCTAATACAACATATTTTGATCAAATAGAGTGGATAAAAATAATAAACACACTCTTCCCATTATTCATTGCTTCAGATATTGGAAGAAGCATAATATCAATGCAGCTAGTGAATGGGCCTAGGCCTACAAGCAGACTGTTCATTGAATTATTTCAATTTTGAATACAAATATAATTAATTTATCACCTAATACAACATATTATGATCAAATAGAGTGGATAAAAATAATAAACACTCTCTTCCCATTATTCATTGCTTCAGATATTGGAAAAAGCACAATATCAATGCAGCTAGTGGATGGGCCTAGGCCTACAAGCAGACTGTTCATTCAATTATTTCAATTTTGAATACAAATATAATTAATTTATCACCTAATACAACATATTATGATCAAATAGAGTGGATAAAAATAATAAACACTCTCTTCCCATTATTCATTGCTTCAGATATTGGAAAAAGCATAATATCAATGCAGCTAGTGAATGGGCCTAGGCCTACAAGCAGACTGTTCATTAAATTATTTCAATTTTGAATACAAATATAATTAATTTATCACCTAATACAACAAATTTTGATCAAATAGAGTGGATAAAAATAATAAACACACTCTTCCCATTATTCATTGCTTCAGATATTGGAAAAAGCATAATATCAATGCAGCTAGTGAATGGGCCTAGGCCTACAAGCAGACTGTTCATTGAATTATTTCAATTTTGAATACAAATATAATTAATTTATCACCTAATACAACATATTTTGATCAAATAGAGTGGATAAAAATAATAAACACACTCTTCCCATTATTCATTGCTTCAGATATTGGAAAAAGCATAATATCAATGCAGCTAGTGAATGGGCCTAGGCCTACAAGCAGACTGTTCATTAAATTATTTCAATTTTGAATACAAATATAATTAATTTATCACCTAATACAACATATTATGATCAAATAGAGTGGATAAAAATAATAAACACTCTCTTCCCATTATTCATTGCTTCAGATATTGGAAAAAGCATAATATCAATGCAGCTAGTGAATGGGCCTAGGCCTACAAGCAGACTGTTCATTAAATTATTTCAATTTTGAATACAAATATAATTAATTTATCACCTAATACAACATATTATGATCAAATAGAGTGGATAAAAATAATAAACACTCTCTTCCCATTATTCATTGCTTCAGATATTGGAAAAAGCATAATATCAATGCAGCTAGTGAATGGGCCTAGGCCTACAAGCAGACTGTTCATTAAATTATTTCAATTTTGAATACAAATATAATTAATTTATCACCTAATACAACATATTATGATCAAATAGAGTGGATAAAAATAATAAACACTCTCTTCCCATTATTCATTGCTTCAGATATTGGAAAAAGCATAATATCAATGCAGCTAGTGAATGGGCCTAGGCCTACAAGCAGACTGTTCATTGAATTATTTCAATTTTGAATACAAATATAATTAATTTATCACCTAATACAACATATTTTGATCAAATAGAGTGGATAAAAATAATAAACACACTCTTCCCATTATTCATTGCTTCAGATATTGGAAAAAGCATAATATCAATGCAGCTAGTGAATGGGCCTAGGCCTACAAGCAGACTGTTCATTCAATTATTTCAATTTTGAATACAAATATAATCAATTTATCACCTAATACAACATATTATGATCAAATAGAGTGGATAAATATAATAAACACTCTCTTCCCATTATTCATTGCTTCAGATATTGGAAAAAGCATAATATCAATGCAGCTAGTGAATGGGCCTAGGCCTACAAGCAGACTGTTCATTGAATTATTTCAATTTTGTATACAAATATAATTAATTTATCACCTAATACAACATATTTTGATCAAATAGAGTGGATAAAAATAATAAACACACTCTTCCCATTATTCATTGCTTCAGATATTGGAAAAAGCATAATATCAATGCAGCTAGTGAATGGGCCTAGGCCTACAAGCAGACTGTTCATTGAATTATTTCAATTTTGAATACAAATATAATTAATTTATCACCTAATACAACATATTATGATCAAATAGAGTGGATAAAAATAATAAACACTCTATTCCCATTATTCATTGCTTCAGATATTGGAAAAAGCATAATATCAATGCAGCTAGTGAATGGGCCTAGGCCTACAAGCAGACTGTTCATTGAATTATTTCAATTTTGAATACAAATATAATTAATTTATCACCTAATACAACATATTTTGATCAAATAGAGTGGATAAAAATGATAAACACACTCTTCCCATTATTCATTGCTTCAGATATTGGAAAAAGCATAATATCAATGCAGCTAGTGAATGGGCCTAGGCCTACAAGCAGACTGTTCATTGAATTATTTCAATTTTGAATACAAATATAATTAATTTATCACCTAATACAACATATTTTGATCAAATAGAGTGGATGAAAATAATAAACACACTCTTCCCATTATTCATTGCTTCAGATATTGGAAAAAGCATAATATCAATGCAGCTAGTGAATGGGCCTAGGCCTACAAGCAGACTGTTCATTCAATTATTTCAATTTTGAATACAAATATAATTAATTTTTCACCTAATACAACATATTTTGATCAAATGGAGTGGATAAAAATAATAAACACTCTCTTCCCATTATTCATTGCTTCAGATATTGGAAACAGCATAATATCAATGCAGCTAGTGAATGGGCCTAGGCCTACAAGCAGACTGTTCATTGAATTATTTCAATTTTGAATACAAATATAATTAATTTATCACCTAATACAACATATTTTGATCAAATAGAGTGGATAAAAAAAATAAACACACTCTTCCCATTATTCATTGCTTCAGATATTGGAAAAAGCATAATATCAATGCAGCTAGTGAATGGGCCTAGGCCTACAAGCAGACTGTTCATTGAATTATTTCAATTTTGAATACAAATATAATTAATTTATCACCTGATACAACATATTTTGATCAAATAGAGTGGATAAAAATAATAAACACTCTCTTCCAATTATTCATTGCTTCAGATATTGGAAAAAGCATAATATCAATGCAGCTAGTGAATGGGCCTAGGCCTACAAGCAGACTGTTCATTCAATTATTTCAATTTTGAATACAAATATAATTAATTTTTCACCTAATACAACATATTTTGATCAAATGGACTGGATAAAAATAATAAACACTCTCTTCCCATTATTCATTGCTTCAGATATTGGAAAAAGCATAATATCAATGCAGCTAGTGAATGGGCCTAGGCCTACAAGCAGACTGTTCATTCAATTATTTCAATTTTGAATACAAATATAATTAATTTATCACCTAATACAACATATTTTGATCAAATAGAGTGGATAAAAATAATAAACACACTCTTCCCATTATTCATTGCTTCAGATATTGGAAAAAGCATAATATCAATGCAGCTAGTGAATGGGCCTAGGCCTACAAGCAGACTGTTCATTGAATTATTTCAATTTTGAATACTAATATATTTAATTTATCACCTAATACAACATATTTTGATCAAATAGAGTGGATAAAAATAATAAACACACTCTTCCCATTATTCATTGCTTCAGATATTGGAAAAAGCATAATATCAATGCAGCTAGTGAATGGGCCTAGGCCTACAAGCAGACTGTTCATTGAATTATTTCAATTTTGAATACAAATATAATTAATTTATCACTTAATACAACATATTTTGATCAAATAGAGTGAATAAAAATAATAAACACTCTCTTCCCATTATTCATTGCTTCAGATATTGGAAAAAGCATAATATCAATGCAGCTAGTGAATGGGGCTAGGCCTACAAGCAGACTGTTCATTGAATTATTTCAATTTTGAATACAAATATAATTAATTTTTCACCTAATACAACATATTTTGATCAAATGGAGTGGATAAAAATAATAAACACTCTCTTCCCATTATTCATTGCTTCAGATATTGGAAAAAGCATAATATCAATGCAGCTAGTGAATGGGCCTAGGCCTACAAGCAGACTGTTCATTGAATTATTTCAATTTTGAATACAAATATAATTAATTTATCACCTAATACAACATATTTTGATCAAATAGAGTGGATAAAAATAATAAACACACTCTTCCCATTATTCATTGCTTCAGATATTGGAAAAAGCATAATATCAATGCAGCTAGTGAATGGGCCTAGGCCTACAAGCAGACTGTTCATTGAATTTTTTCAATTTTGAATACAAATATAATTAATTTATCACCTAATACAACATATTATGATCAAATAGAGTGGATAAAAATAATAAACACTCTCTTCCCATTATTCATTGCTTCAGATATTGGAAAAAGCATAATATCAATGCAGCTAGTGAATGGGCCTAGGCCTACAATCAGACTGTTCATTGAATTATTTCAATTTTGAATACAAATATGATTAATTTATCACCTAATACAACATATTTTGATCAAATAGAGTGGATAAAAATAATAAACACACTCTTCCCATTATTCATTGCTTCAGATATTGGAAAAAGCATAATATCAATGCAGCTAGTGAATGGGCCTAGGCCTACAAGCAGACTGTTCATTCAATTATTTCAATTTTGAATACAAATATAATAAATTTATCACCTAATACAACATATTATGATCAAATAGAGTGGATAAAAATAATAAACACTCTCTTCCCATTATTCATTGCTTCAGATATTGGAAAAAGCATAATATCAATGCAGCTAGTGAATGGGCCTAGGCCTACAAGCAGACTGTTCATTAAATTATTTCAATTTTGAATACAAATATAATTAATTTATCACCTAATACAACATATTTTGATCAAATAGAGTGGATAAAAATAATAAACACACTCTTCCCATTATTCATTGCTTCAGATATTGGAAAAAGCATAATATCAATGCAGCTAGTGAATGGGCCTAGGCCTACAAGCAGACTGTTCATTAAATTATTTCAATTTTGAATACAAATATAATTAATTTATCACCTAATACAACATATTATGATCAAATAGAGTGGATAAAAATAATAAACACTCTCTTCCCATTATTCATTGCTTCAGATATTGGAAAAAGCATAATATCAATGCAGCTAGTGAATGGGCCTAGGCCTACAAGCAGACTGTTCATTAAATTATTTCAATTTTGAATACAAATATAATTAATTTATCACCTAATACAACATATTATGATCAAATAGAGTGGATAAAAATAATAAACACTCTCTTCCCATTATTCATTGCTTCAGATATTGGAAAAAGCATAATATCAATGCAGCTAGTGAATGGGCCTAGGCCTACAAGCAGACTGTTCATTAAATTATTTCAATTTTGAATACAAATATAATTAATTTATCACCTAATACAACATATTATGATCAAATAGAGTGGATAAAAATAATAAACACTCTCTTCCCATTATTCATTGCTTCAGATATTGGAAAAAGCATAATATCAATGCAGCTAGTGAATGGGCCTAGGCCTACAAGCAGACTGTTCATTGAATTATTTCAATTTTGAATACAAATATAATTAATTTATCACCTAATACAACATATTTTGATCAAATGGAGTGGATAAAAATAATAAACACACTCTTCCCATTATTCATTGCTTCAGATATTGGAAAAAGCATAATATCAATGCAGCTAGTGAATGGGGCTAGGCCTACAAGCAGACTGTTCATTGAATTATTTCAATTTTGAATACAAATATAATTAATTTTTCACCTAATACAACATATTTTGATCAAATGGAGTGGATAAAAATAATAAACACTCTCTTCCCATTATTCATTGCTTCAGATATTGGAAAAAGCATAATATCAATGCAGCTAGTGAATGGGCCTAGGCCTACAAGCAGACTGTTCATTGAATTATTTCAATTTTGAATACAAATATAATTAATTTATCACCTAATACAACATATTTTGATCAAATAGAGTGGATAAAAATAATAAACACACTCTTCCCATTATTCATTGCTTCAGATATTGGAAAAAGCATAATATCAATGCAGCTAGTGAATGGGCCTAGGCCTACAAGCAGACTGTTCATTGAATTTTTTCAATTTTGAATACAAATATAATTAATTTATCACCTAATACAACATATTATGATCAAATAGAGTGGATAAAAATAATAAACACTCTCTTCCCATTATTCATTGCTTCAGATATTGGAAAAAGCATAATATCAATGCAGCTAGTGAATGGGCCTAGGCCTACAATCAGACTGTTCATTGAATTATTTCAATTTTGAATACAAATATGATTAATTTATCACCTAATACAACATATTTTGATCAAATAGAGTGGATAAAAATAATAAACACACTCTTCCCATTATTCATTGCTTCAGATATTGGAAAAAGCATAATATCAATGCAGCTAGTGAATGGGCCTAGGCCTACAAGCAGACTGTTCATTCAATTATTTCAATTTTGAATACAAATATAATAAATTTATCACCTAATACAACATATTATGATCAAATAGAGTGGATAAAAATAATAAACACTCTCTTCCCATTATTCATTGCTTCAGATATTGGAAAAAGCATAATATCAATGCAGCTAGTGAATGGGCCTAGGCCTACAAGCAGACTGTTCATTAAATTATTTCAATTTTGAATACAAATATAATTAATTTATCACCTAATACAACATATTTTGATCAAATAGAGTGGATAAAAATAATAAACACACTCTTCCCATTATTCATTGCTTCAGATATTGGAAAAAGCATAATATCAATGCAGCTAGTGAATGGGCCTAGGCCTACAAGCAGACTGTTCATTAAATTATTTCAATTTTGAATACAAATATAATTAATTTATCACCTAATACAACATATTATGATCAAATAGAGTGGATAAAAATAATAAACACTCTCTTCCCATTATTCATTGCTTCAGATATTGGAAAAAGCATAATATCAATGCAGCTAGTGAATGGGCCTAGGCCTACAAGCAGACTGTTCATTAAATTATTTCAATTTTGAATACAAATATAATTAATTTATCACCTAATACAACATATTATGATCAAATAGAGTGGATAAAAATAATAAACACTCTCTTCCCATTATTCATTGCTTCAGATATTGGAAAAAGCATAATATCAATGCAGCTAGTGAATGGGCCTAGGCCTACAAGCAGACTGTTCATTAAATTATTTCAATTTTGAATACAAATATAATTAATTTATCACCTAATACAACATATTATGATCAAATAGAGTGGATAAAAATAATAAACACTCTCTTCCCATTATTCATTGCTTCAGATATTGGAAAAAGCATAATATCAATGCAGCTAGTGAATGGGCCTAGGCCTACAAGCAGACTGTTCATTGAATTATTTCAATTTTGAATACAAATATAATTAATTTATCACCTAATACAACATATTTTGATCAAATGGAGTGGATAAAAATAATAAACACACTCTTCCCATTATTCATTGCTTCAGATATTGGAAAAAGCATAATATCAATGCAGCTAGTGAATGGGCCTAGGCCTACAAGCAGACTGTTCATTCAATTATTTCAATTTTGAATACAAATATAATCAATTTATCACCTAATACAACATATTATGATCAAATAGAGTGGATAAATATAATAAACACTCTCTTCCCATTATTCATTGCTTCAGATATTGGAAAAATCATAATATCAATGCAGCTAGTGAATGGGCCTAGGCCTACAAGCAGACTGTTCATTGAATTATTTCAATTTTGAATACAAATATAATTAATTTATCACCTAATACAACATATTTTGATCAAATAGAGTGGATAAAAATAATAAACACACTCTTCCCATTATTCATTGCTTCAGATATTGGAAAAAGCATAATATCAATGCAGCTAGTGAATGGGCCTAGGCCTACAAGCAGACTGTTCATTAAATTATTTCAATTTTGAATACAAATATAATTAATTTATCACCTAATACAACATATTTTGATCAAATAGAGTGGATAAAAATAATAAACACACTCTTCCCATTATTCATTGCTTCAGATATTGGAAAAAGCATAATATCAATGCAGCTAATGAATGGGCCTAGGCCTACAAGCAGACTGTTCATTGAATTATTTCAATTTTGAATACAAATATAATTAATTTATCACCTAATACAACATATTTTGATCAAATAGAGTGGATAAAAATAATAAACACACTCTTCCCATTATTCATTGCTTCAGATATTGGAAGAAGCATAATATCAATGCAGCTAGTGAATGGGCCTAGGCCTACAAGCAGACTGTTCATTGAATTATTTCAATTTTGAATACAAATATAATTAATTTATCACCTAATACAACATATTATGATCAAATAGAGTGGATAAAAATAATAAACACTCTCTTCCCATTATTCATTGCTTCAGATATTGGAAAAAGCACAATATCAATGCAGCTAGTGAATGGGCCTAGGCCTACAAGCAGACTGTTCATTGAATTATTTCAATTTTGAATACAAATATAATTAATTTATCACCTAATACAACATATTTTGATCAAATAGAGTGGATAAAAATGATAAACACACTCTTCCCATTATTCATTGCTTCAGATATTGGAAAAAGCATAATATCAATGCAGCTAGTGAATGGGCCTAGGCCTACAAGCAGACTGTTCATTGAATTATTTCAATTTTGAATACAAATATAATTAATTTATCACCTAATACAACATATTTTGATCAAATAGAGTGGATAAAAATAATAAACACACTCTTCCCATTATTCATTGCTTCAGATATTGGAAAAAGCATAATATCAATGCAGCTAGTGAATGGGCCTAGGCCTAAAAGCAGACTGTTCATTAAATTATTTCAATTTTGAATACAAATATAATTAATTTATCACCTGATACAACATATTTTGATCAAATAGAGTGGATAAAAATAATAAACACTCTCTTCCAATTATTCATTGCTTCAGATATTGGAAAAAGCATAATATCAATGCAGCTAGTGAATGGGCCTAGGCCTACAAGCAGACTGTTCATTCATTTATTTCAATTTTGAATACAAATATAATTAATTTTTCACCTAATACAACATATTTTGATCAAATGGAGTGGATAAAAATAATAAACACTCTCTTCCCATTATTCATTGCTTCAGATATTGGAAAAAGCATAATATCAATGCAGCTAGTGAATGGGCCTAGGCCTACAAGCAGACTGTTCATTGAATTATTTCAATTTTGAATACAAATATAATTAATTTATCACCTAATACAACATATTTTGATCAAATAGAGTGGATAAAAATAATAAACACACTCTTCCCATTATTCATTGCTTCAGATATTGGAAAAAGCATAATATCAATGCAGCTAGTGAATGGGCCTAGGCCTACAAGCAGACTGTTCATTGAATTATTTCAATTTTGAATACAAATATAATTAATTTATCACCTAATACAACATATTTTGATCAAATGGAGTGGATAAAAATAATAAACACACTCTTCCCATTATTCATTGCTTCAGATATTGGAAAAAGCATAATATCAATGCAGCTAGTGAATGGGCCTAGGCCTACAAGCAGACTGTTCATTCAATTATTTCAATTTTGAATACAAATATAATCAATTTATCACCTAATACAACATATTATGATCAAATAGAGTGGATAAATATAATAAACACTCTCTTCCCATTATTCATTGCTTCAGATATTGGAAAAAGCATAATATCAATGCAGCTAGTGAATGGGCCTAGGCCTACAAGCAGACTGTTCATTGAATTATTTCAATTTTGAATACAAATATAATTAATTTATCACCTAATACAACATATTTTGATCAAATAGAGTGGATAAAAATAATAAACACACTCTTCCCATTATTCATTGCTTCAGATATTGGAAAAAGCATAATATCAATGCAGCTAGTGAATGGGCCTAGGCCTACAAGCAGACTGTTCATTAAATTATTTCAATTTTGAATACAAATATAATTAATTTATCACCTAATACAACATATTTTGATCAAATAGAGTGGATAAAAATAATAAACACACTCTTCCCATTATTCATTGCTTCAGATATTGGAAAAAGCATAATATCAATGCAGCTAATGAATGGGCCTAGGCCTACAAGCAGACTGTTCATTGAATTATTTCAATTTTGAATACAAATATAATTAATTTATCACCTAATACAACATATTTTGATCAAATAGAGTGGATAAAAATAATAAACACACTCTTCCCATTATTCATTGCTTCAGATATTGGAAGAAGCATAATATCAATGCAGCTAGTGAATGGGCCTAGGCCTACAAGCAGACTGTTCATTGAATTATTTCAATTTTGAATACAAATATAATTAATTTATCACCTAATACAACATATTATGATCAAATAGAGTGGATAAAAATAATAAACACTCTCTTCCCATTATTCATTGCTTCAGATATTGGAAAAAGCACAATATCAATGCAGCTAGTGAATGGGCCTAGGCCTACAAGCAGACTGTTCATTGAATTATTTCAATTTTGAATACAAATATAATTAATTTATCACCTAATACAACATATTTTGATCAAATAGAGTGGATAAAAATGATAAACACACTCTTCCCATTATTCATTGCTTCAGATATTGGAAAAAGCATAATATCAATGCAGCTAGTGAATGGGCCTAGGCCTACAAGCAGACTGTTCATTGAATTATTTCAATTTTGAATACAAATATAATTAATTTATCACCTAATACAACATATTTTGATCAAATAGAGTGGATAAAAATAATAAACACACTCTTCCCATTATTTATTGCTTCAGATATTGGAAAAAGCATAATATCAATGCAGCTAGTGAATGGGCCTAGGCCTAAAAGCAGACTGTTCATTAAATTATTTCAATTTTGAATACAAATATAATTAATTTATCACCTGATACAACATATTTTGATCAAATAGAGTGGATAAAAATAATAAACACTCTCTTCCAATTATTCATTGCTTCAGATATTGGAAAAAGCATAATATCAATGCAGCTAGTGAATGGGCCTAGGCCTACAAGCAGACTGTTCATTCAATTATTTCAATTTTGAATACAAATATAATTAATTTTTCACCTAATACAACATATTTTGATCAAATGGAGTGGATAAAAATAATAAACACTCTCTTCCCATTATTCATTGCTTCAGATATTGGAAAAAGCATAATATCAATGCAGCTAGTGAATGGGCCTAGGCCTACAAGCAGACTGTTCATTGAATTATTTCAATTTTGAATACAAATATAATTAATTTATCACCTAATACAACATATTTTGATCAAATAGAGTGGATAAAAATAATAAACACACTCTTCCCATTATTCATTGCTTCAGATATTGGAAAAAGCATAATATCAATGCAGCTAGTGAATGGGCCTAGGCCTACAAGCAGACTGTTCATTGAATTATTTCAATTTTGAATACAAATATATTTAATTTATCACCTAATACAACATATTTTGATCAAATAGAGTGGATAAAAATAATAAACACACTCTTCCCATTATTCTTTGCTTCAGATATTGGAAAAAGCATAATATCAATGCAGCTAGTGAATGGGCCTAGGCCTACAAGCAGACTGTTTATTGAATTATTTCAATTTTGAATACAAATATAATTAATTTATCACTTAATACAACATATTTTGATCAAATAGAGTGAATAAAAATAATAAACACTCTCTTCCCATTATTCATTGCTTCAGATATTGGAAAAAGCATAATATCAATGCAGCTAGTGAATGGGCCTAGGCCTACAAGCAGACTGTTCATTGAATTATTTCAATTTTGAATACAAATATAATTAATTTTTCACCTAATACAACATATTTTGATCAAATGGAGTGGATAAAAATAATAAACACTCTCTTCCCATTATTCATTGCTTCAGATATTGGAAAAAGCATAATATCAATGCAGCTAGTGAATGGGCCTAGGCCTACAAGCAGACTGTTCATTGAATTATTTCAATTTTGAATACAAATATAATTAATTTATCACCTAATACAACATATTTTGATCAAATAGAGTGGATAAAAATAATAAACACACTCTTCCCATTATTCATTGCTTCAGATATTGGAAAAAGCAAAATATCAATGCAGCTAGTGAATGGGCCTAGGCCTACAAGCAGACTGTTCATTGAATTATTTCAATTTTGAATACAAATATAATTAATTTATCACCTAATACAACATATTATGATCAAATAGAGTGGATAAAAATAATAAACACTCTCTTCCCATTATTCATTGCTTCAGATATTGGAAAAAGCATAATATCAATGCAGCTAGTGAATGGGCCTAGGCCTACAAGCAGACTGTTCATTGAATTTTTTCAATTTTGAATACAAATATAATTAATTTTTCACCTAATACAACATATTTTGATCAAATAGAGTGGATAAAAATAATAAACACACTCTTCCCATTATTCATTGCTTCAGATATTGGAAAAAGCATAATATCAATGCAGCTAGTGAATGGGCCTAGGCCTACAAGCAGACTGTTCATTGAATTATTTCAATTTTGAATACAAATATAATTAATTTATCACCTAATACAACATATTTTGATCAAATAGAGTGGATAAAAAAAATAAACACACTCTTCCCATTATTCATTGCTTCAAATATTGGAAAAAGCATAATATCAATGCAGCTAGTGGATGGGCCTAGGCCTACAAGCAGACTGTTCATTCAATTATTTCAATTTTGAATACAAATATAATTAATTTATCACCTAATACAGCATATTTTGATCAAATAGAGTGGATAAAAATAATAAACAGTATCTTCCCATCATTCATTGCTTCAGATATTGGAAAAAGCATAATATCAATGCAGCTAGTGAATGGGCCTAGGCCTACAAGCAGACTGTTCATTAAATTATTTCAATTTTGAATACAAATATAATTAATTTATCACCTAATACAACATATTATGATCAAATAGAGTGGATAAAAATAATAAACACTCTCTTCCCATTATTCATTGCTTCAGATATTGGAAAAAGCATAATATCAATGCAGCTAGTGAATGGGCCTAGGCCTACAAGCAGACTGTTCATTGAATTATTTCAATTTTGAATACAAATATAATTAATTTATCACCTAATACAACATATTTTGATCAAATAGAGTGGATAAAAATAATAAACACACTCTTCCCATTATTCATTGCTTCAGATATTGGAAAAAGCATAATATCAATGCAGCTAGTGAATGGGCCTAGGCCTACAAGCAGACTGTTCATTGAATTATTTCAATTTTGAATACAAATATAATTAATTTATCACCTAATACAACATATTTTGATCAAATAGAGTGGATAAAAATAATAAACACTCTCTTCCCATTATTCATTGCTTCAGATATTGGAAAAAGCATAATATCAATGCAGCTAGTGAATGGGCCTAGGCCTACAAGCAGACTGTTCATTGAATTATTTCAATTTTGAATACAAATATAATTAATTTATCACCTAATATAACATATTTTGATCAAATAGAGTGGATAAAAATAATAAACACACTCTTCCCATTATTCATTGCTTCAGATATTGGAAAAAGCATAATATCAATGCAGCTAGTGAATGGGCCTAGGCCTACAAGCAGACTGTTCATTAAATTATTTCAATTTTGAATACAAATATAATTAATTTATCACCTGATACAACATATTTTGATCAAATAGAGTGGATAAAAATAATAAACACTCTCTTCCAATTATTCATTGCTTCAGATATTGGAAAAAGCATAATATCAATGCAGCTAGTGGATGGGCCTAGGCCTACAAGCAGACTGTTCATTCAATTATTTCAATTTTGAATACAAATATAATTTATTTTTCACCTAATACAACATATTTTGATCAAATGGAGTGGATAAAAATAATAAACACTCTCTTCCCATTATTCATTGCTTCAGATATTGGAAAAAGCATAATATCAATGCAGCTAGTGAATGGGCCTAGGCCTACAAGCAGACTGTTCATTGAATTATTTCAATTTTGAATACAAATATAATTAATTTATCACCTAATACAACATATTTTGATCAAATAGAGTGGATAAAAATAATAAACACACTCTTCCCATTATTCATTGCTTCAGATATTGGAAAAAGCATAATATCAATGCAGCTAGTGAATGGGCCTAGGCCTACAAGCAGACTGTTCATTGAATTATTTCAATTTTGAATACAAATATATTTAATTTATCACCTAATACAACATATTTTGATCAAATAGAGTGGATAAAAATAATAAACACACTCTTCCCATTATTCATTGCTTCAGATATTGGAGAAAGCATAATATCAATGCAGCTAGTGAATGGGCCTAGGCCTACAAGCAGACTGTTCATTGAATTATTTCAATTTTGAATACAAATATAATTAATTTATCACTTAATACAACATATTTTGATCAAATAGAGTGAATAAAAATAATAAACACTCTCTTCCCATTATTCATTGCTTCAGATATTGGAAAAAGCATAATATCAATGCAGCTAGTGAATGGGCCTAGGCTCACAAGCAGACTGTTCATTGAATTATTTCAATTTTGAATACAAATATAATTAATTTTTCACCTAATACAACATATTTTGATCAAATGGAGTGGATAAAAATAATAAACACTCTCTTCCCATTATTCATTGCTTCAGATATTGGAAAAAGCATAATATCAATGCAGCTAGTGAATGGGCCTAGGCCTACAAGCAGACTGTTCATTGAATTATTTCAATTTTGAATACAAATATAATTAATTTATCACCTAATACAACATATTTTGATCAAATAGAGTGGATAAAAATAATAAACACACTCTTCCCATTATTCATTGCTTCAGATATTGGAAAAAGCATAATATCAATGCAGCTAGTGAATGGGCCTAGGCCTACAAGCAGACTGTTCATTGAATTATTTCAATTTTGAATACAAATATAATTAATTTATCACCTAATACAACATATAATGATCAAATAGAGTGGATAAAAATAATAAACACTCTCTTCCCATTATTCATTGCTTCAGATATTGGAAAAAGCATAATATCAATGCAGCTAGTGAATGGGCCTAGGCCTACAAGCAGACTGTTCATTGAATTATTTCAATTTTGAATACAAATATAATTAATTTTTCACCTAATACAACATATTTTGATCAAATAGAGTAGATAAAAATAATAAACACACTCTTCCCATTATTCATTGCTTCAGATATTGGAAAAAGCATAATATCAATGCAGCTAGTGAATGGGCCTAGGCCTACAAGCAGACTGTTCATTGAATTATTTCAATTTTGAATACAAATATAATTAATTTATCACCTAATACAACATATTTTGATCAAATAGAGTGGATAAAAAAAATAAACACACTCTTCCCATTATTCATTGCTTCAGATATTGGAAAAAGCATAATATCAATGCAGCTAGTGGATGGGCCTAGGCCTACAAGCAGACTTTTCATTCAATTATTTCAATTTTGAATACAAATATAATTAATTTATCACCTAATACAACATATTTTGATCAAATAGAGTGGATAAAAATAATAAACAGTATCTTCCCATCATTCATTGCTTCAGATATTGGAAAAAGCATAATATCAATGCAGCTAGTGAATGGGCCTAGGCCTACAAGCAGACTGTTCATTAAATTATTTCAATTTTGAATACAAATATAATTAATTTATCACCTAATACAACATATTATGATCAAATAGAGTGGATAAAAATAATAAACACTCTCTTCCCATTATTCATTGCTTCAGATATTGGAAAAAGCATAATATCAATGCAGCTAGTGAATGGGCCTAGGCCTACAAGCAGACTGTTCATTGAATTATTTCAATTTTGAATACAAATATAATTAATTTATCACCTAATACAACATATTTTGATCAAATAGAGTGGATAAAAATAATAAACACACTCTTCCCATTATTCATTGCTTCAGATATTGGAAAAAGCATAATATCAATGCAGCTAGTGAATGGGCCTAGGCCTACAAGCAGACTGTTCATTGAATTATTTCAATTTTGAATACAAATATAATTAATTTATCACCTAATACAACATATTTTGATCAAATAGAGTGGATAAAAATAATAAACACTCTCTTCCCATTATTCATGTCTTCAGATATTGGAAAAAGCATAATATCAATGCAGCTAGTGAATGGGCCTAGGCCTACAAGCCGACTGTTCATTGAATTATTTCAATTTTGAATACAAATATAATTAATTTATCACCTAATACAACATATTTTGATCAAATAGAGTGGATAAAAATAATAAACACACTCTTCCCATTATTCATTGCTTCAGATATTGGAAAAAGCATAATATCAATGCAGCTAGTGAATGGGCCTAGGCCTACAAGCAGACTGTTCATTGAATTATTTCAATTTTGAATACAAATATAATTAATTTATCACCTAATACAACATATTTTGATCAAATAGAGTGGATAAAAATAATAAACACACTCTTCCCATTATTCATTGCTTCAGATATTGGAAAAAGCATAATATCAATGCAGCTAGTGAATGGGCCTAGGCCTACAAGCAGACTGTTCATTGAATTATTTCAATTTTGAATACAAATATAATTAATTTATCACCTAATACAACATATTTTGATCAAATAGAGTGGATAAAAATAATAAACACACTCTTCCCATTATTCATTGCTTCAGATATTGGAAAAAGCATAATATCAATGCAGCTAGTGAATGGGCCTAGGCCTACAAGCAGACTGTTCATTGAATTATTTCAATTTTGAATACAAATATAATTAATTTATCACCTAATACAACATATTTTGATCAAATAGAGTGGATAAAAATAATAAACACTCTCTTCCCATTATTCATTGCTTCAGATATTGGAAAAAGCATAATATCAATGCAGCTAGTGAATGGGCCTAGGCCTACAAGCAGACTGTTCATTGAATTATTTCAATTTTGAATACAAATATAATTAATTTATCACCTAATACAACATATTTTGATGAAATAGAGTGGATAAAATTAATAAACACACTCTTCTTATTATTCATTGCTTCAGATATTGGAAAAAGCATAATATCAATGCAGCTAGTGAATGGGCCTAGGCCTACAAGCAGACTGTTCATTGAATTATTTCAATTTTGAATACAAATATAATTAATTTATCACCTAATACAACATATTTTGATCAAATAGAGTGGATAAAAATAATAAACACACTCTTCCCATTATTCATTGCTTCAGATATTGGAAAAAGCATAATATCAATGCAGCTAGTGAATGGGCCTAGGCCTACAAGCAGACTGTTCATTGAATTATTTCAATTTTGAATACAAATATAATTAATTCATCACCTAATACAACATATTTTGATCAAATAGAGTGGATAAAAATGATGAACACTCTCTTCCCATT
Organism: Conomelus anceps; assembly: GCA_948455865.1. Taxonomy (NCBI): domain Eukaryota; kingdom Metazoa; phylum Arthropoda; class Insecta; order Hemiptera; family Delphacidae; genus Conomelus; species Conomelus anceps. The sequence goes on along the minus strand of CAOJWK010000238.1, from coordinate 10,564 downwards.
ATTCATTGCTTCAGATATTGGAAAAAGCATAATATCAATGCAGCTAGTGAATGGGCCTAGGCCTACAAGCAGACTGTTCATTGAATTATTTCAATTTTGAATACAAATATAATTAATTTATCACCTAATACAACATATTTTGATCAAATAGAGTGGATAAAAATAATAAACACACTCTTCTCATTATTCATTGCTTCAGATATTGGAAAAAGCATAATATCAATGCAGCTAGTGAATGGGCCTAGGCCTACAAGCAGACTGTTCATTGAATTATTTCAATTTTGAATACAAATATAATTAATTTATCACCTAATACAACATATTTTGATCAAATAGAGTGGATAAAAATAATAAACACTCTCTTCCCATTTTTCATTGCTTCAGATATTGGAAAAAGCATAATATCAATGCAGCTGGTGAATGGGCCTAGGCCTACAAGCAGACTGTTCATTGAATTATTTCAATTTTGAATACAAATATAATTAATTTATCACCTAATACAACATATTTTGATCAAATAGAGTGGATAAAAATAATAAACACACTCTTCCCATTATTCATTGCTTCAGATATTGGAAAAAGCATAATATCAATGCAGCTAGTGAATGGGCCTAGGCCTACAAGCAGACTGTTCATTGAATTATTTCAATTTTGAATACAAATATAATTAATTTATCACCTAATACAACATATTTTGATCAAATAGAGTGGATAAAAAAAATAAACACACTCTTCCCATTATTCATTGCTTCAGATATTGGAAAAAGCATAATATCAATGCAGCTAGTGGATGGGCCTAGGCCTACAAGCAGACTGTTCATTGAATTATTTCAATTTTGAATACAAATATAATTAATTTATCACTTAATACAACATATTTTGATCAAATAGAGTGAATAAAAATAATAAACACTCTCTTCCCATTATTCATTGCTTCAGATATTGGGAAAAGCATAATATCAATGCAGCTAGTGAATGGGCCTAGGCCTACAAGCAGACTGTCCATTGAATTATTTCAATTTTGAATACAAATATAATTAATTTTTCACCTAATACAACATATTTTGATCAAATGGAGTGGATAAAAATAATAAACACTCTCTTCCCATTAATCATTGCTTCAGATATTGGAAAAAGCATAATATCAATGCAGCTAGTGAATGGGCCTAGGCCTACAAGCAGACTGTTCATTCAATTATTTCAATTTTGAATACAAATATAATTAATTTATCACCTAATACAACATATTTTGATTAAATAGAGTGGATAAAAATAATAAACACACTCTTCCCATTATTCATTGCTTCAGATATTGGAAAAAGCATAATATCAATGCAGCTAGTGAATGGGCCTAGGCCTACAAGCAGACTGTTCATTGAATTATTTCAATTTTGAATACAAATATAATTAATTTATCACCTAATACAACATATAATGATCAAATAGAGTGGATAAAAATAATAAACACTCTCTTCCCATTATTCATTGCTTCAGATATTGGAAAAAGCATAATATCAATGCAGCTAGTGAATGGGCCTAGGCCTACAAGCAGACTGTTCATTGAATTATTTCAATTTTGAATACAAATATAATTAATTTTTCACCTAATACAACATATTTTGATCAAATAGAGTAGATAAAAATAATAAACACACTCTTCCCATTATTCATTGCTTCAGATATTGGAAAAAGCATAATATCAATGCAGCTAGTGAATGGGCCTAGGCCTACAAGCAGACTGTTCATTGAATTATTTCAATTTTGAATACAAATATAATTAATTTATCACCTAATACAACATATTTTGATCAAATAGAGTGGATAAAAAAAATAAACACACTCTTCCCATTATTCATTGCTTCAGATATTGGAAAAAGCATAATATCAATGCAGCTAGTGGATGGGCCTAGGCCTACAAGCAGACTGTTCATTCAATTATTTCAATTTTGAATACAAATATAATTAATTTATCACCTAATACAACATATTTTGATCAAATAGAGTGGATAAAAATAATAAACAGTATCTTCCCATCATTCATTGCTTCAGATATTGGAAAAAGCATAATATCAATGCAGCTAGTGAATGGGCCCAGGCCTACAAGCAGACTGTCCATTAAATTATTTCAATTTTGAATACAAATATAATTAATTTATCACCTAATACAACATATTATGATCAAATAGAGTGGATAAAAATAATAAACACTCTCTTCCCATTATTCATTGCTTCAGATATTGGAAAAAGCATAATATCAATGCAGCTAGTGAATGGGCCTAGGCCTACAAGCAGACTGTTCATTGAATTATTTCAATTTTGATTACAAATATAATTAATTTATCACCTAATACAACATATTTTGATCAAATAGAGTGGATAAAAATAATAAACACACTCTTCCCATTATTCATTGCTTCAGATATTGGAAAAAGCATAATATCAATGCAGCTAGTGAATGGGCCTAGGCCTACAAGCAGACTGTTCATTGAATTATTTCAATTTTGAATACAAATATAATTAATTTATCACCTAATACAACATATTTTGATCAAATAGAGTGGATAAAAATAATAAACACTCTCTTCCCATTATTCATTGCTTCAGATATTGGAAAAAGCATAATATCAATGCAGCTAGTGAATGGGCCTAGGCCTACAAGCAGACTGTTCATTGAATTATTTCAATTTTAAATACAAATATAATTAATTTATCACCTAATACAACATATTTTGATCAAATAGAGTGGATAAAAATAATAAACACACTCTTCCCATTATTCATTGCTTCAGATATTGGAAAAAGCATAATATCAATGCAGCTAGTGAATGGGCCTAGGCCTACAAGCAGACTGTTCATTGAATTATTTCAATTTTGAATACAAATATAATTAATTTATCACCTAATACAACATATTTTGATCAAATAGAGTGGATAAAAATAATAAACACACTCTTCCCATTATTCATTGCTTCAGATATTGGAAAAAGCATAATATCAATGCAGCTAGTGAATGGGCCTAGGCCTACAAGCAGACTGTTCATTGAATTATTTCAATTTTGAATACAAATATAATTAATTTATCACCTAATACAACATATTATGATCAAATAGAGTGGATAAAAATAATAAACACTCTCTTCCCATTATTCATTGCTTCAGATATTGGAAAAAGCATAATATCAATGCAGCTAGTGAATGGGCCTAGGCCTACAAGCAGACTGTTCATTGAATTATTTCAATTTTGAATACAAATATAATTAATTTATCACCTAATACAACATATTTTGATCAAATAGAGTGGATAAAAATGATAAACACACTCTTCCCATTATTCATTGCTTCAGATATTGGAAAAAGCATAATATCAATGCAGCTAGTGAATGGGCCTAGGCCTACAAGCAGACTGTTCATTGAATTATTTCAATTTTGAATACAAATATAATTAATTTATCACCTAATACAACATATTTTGATCAAATAGAGTGGATAAAAATAATAAACACACTCTTCCCATTAATCATTGCTTCAGATATTGGAAAAAGCATAATATCAATGCAGCTAGTGAATGGGCCTAGGCCTACAAGCAGACTGTTCATTGAATTATTTCAATTTTGAATACAAATATAATCAATTTATCACCTAATACAACATATTTTGATCAAATAGAGTGGATAAAAATAATAAACACACTCTTCCCATTATTCATTGCTTCAGATATTGGAAAAAGCATAATATCAATGCAGCTAGTGAATGGGCCTAGGCCTACAAGCAGACTGTTCATTGAATTATTTCAATTTTGAATACAAATATAATTAATTTATCACTTATACAACATATTTTGATCAAATAGAGTGAATAAAAATAATAAACACTCTCTTCCCATTATTCATTGCTTCAGATATTGGAAAAAGCATAATATCAATGCAGCTAGTGAATGGGCCTAGGCCTACAAGCAGACTGTTCATTGAATTATTTCAATTTTGAATACAAATATAATTAATTTTTCACCTAATACAACATATTTTGATCAAATGGAGTGGATAAAAATAATAAACACTCTCTTCCCATTATTCATTGCTTCAGATATTGGAAAGAGCATAATATCAATGCAGCTAGTGAATGGGCCTAGGCCTACAAGCAGACTGTTCATTGAATTATTTCAATTTTGAATACAAATATAATTAATTTATCACCTAATACAACATATTTTGATCAAATAGAGTGGATAAAAATAATAAACACACTCTTCCCATTATTCATTGCTTCAGATATTGGAAAAAGCATAATATCAATGCAGCTAGTGAATGGGCCTAGGCCTACAAGCAGACTGTTCATTGAATTATTTCAATTTTGAATACAAATATAATTAATTTATCACCTAATACAACATATTATGATCAAATAGAGTGGATAAAAATAATAAACACTCTCTTTCCATTATTCATTGCTTCAGATATTGGAAAAAGCATAATATCAATGCAGCTAGTGAATGGGCCTAGGCCTACAAGCAGACTGTTCATTGAATTATTTCAATTTTGAATACAAATATAATTAATTTTTCACCTAATACAACATATTTTGATCAAATGGAGTGGATAAAAATAATAAACACTCTCTTCCCATTATTCATTGCTTCAGATATTGGAAAAAGCATAATATCAATGCAGCTAGTGAATGGGCCTAGGCCTACAAGCAGACTGTTCATTGAATTATTTCAATTTTGAATACAAATATAATTAATTTATCACCTAATACAACATATTTTGATCAAATAGAGTGGATAAAAATAATAAACACACTCTTCCCATTATTCATTGCTTCAGATATTGGAAAAAGCATAATATCAATGCAGCTAGTGAATGGGCCTAGGCCTACAAGCAGACTGTTCATTGAATTATTTCAATTTTGAATACAAATATAATTAATTTTTCACCTAATACAACATATTTTGATCAAATAGAGTGGATAAAAATAATAAACACACTCTTCCCATTATTCATTGCTTCAGATATTGGGAAAAGCATAATATCAATGCAGCTAGTGGATGGGCCTAGGCCTACAAGCAGACTGTTCATTCAATTATTTCAATTTTGAATACAAATATAATTAATTTATCACCTAATACAACATATTTTGATCAAATAGAGTGGATAAAAAAAATAAACACACTCTTCCCATTATTCATTGCTTCAGATATTGGAAAAAGCATAATATCAATGCAGCTAGTGGATGGGCCTAGGCCTACAAGCAGACTGTTCATTGAATTATTTCAATTTTGAATACAAATATAATTAATTTATCACTTAATACAACATATTTTGATCAAATAGAGTGAATAAAAATAATAAACACTCTCTACCCATTATTCATTGCTTCAGATATTGGGAAAAGCATAATATCAATGCAGCTAGTGAATGGGCCTAGGCCTACAAGCAGACTGTCCATTGAATTATTTCAATTTTGAATACAAATATAATTAATTTTTCACCTAATACAACATATTTTGATCAAATGGAGTGGATAAAAATAATAAACACTCTCTTCCCATTAATCATTGCTTCAGATATTGGAAAAAGCATAATATCAATGCAGCTAGTGAATGGGCCTAGGCCTACAAGCAGACTGTTCATTCAATTATTTCAATTTTGAATACAAATATAATTAATTTATCACCTAATACAACATATTTTGATCAAATAGAGTGGATAAAAATAATAAACAGTATCTTCCCATTATTCATTGCTTCAGATATTGGAAAAAGCATAATATCAATGCAGCTAGTGAATGGGCCTAGGCCTACAAGCAGACTGTTCATCAAATTATTTCAATTTTGAATACAAATATAATTAATTTATCACCTAATACAACATATAATGATCAAATAGAGTGGATAAAAATAATAAACACTCTCTTCCCATTATTCATTGCTTCAGATATTGGAAAAAGCATAATATCAATGCAGCTAGTGAATGGGCCTAGGCCTACAAGCAGACTGTTCATTGAATTATTTCAATTTTGAATACAAATATAATTAATTTTTCACCTAATACAACATATTTTGATCAAATAGAGTAGATAAAAATAATAAACACACTCTTCCCATTATTCATTGCTTCAGATATTGGAAAAAGCATAATATCAATGCAGCTAGTGAATGGGCCTAGGCCTACAAGCAGACTGTTCATTGAATTATTTCAATTTTGAATACAAATATAATTAATTTATCACCTAATACAACATATTTTGATCAAATAGAGTGGATAAAAAAAATAAACACACTCTTCCCATTATTCATTGCTTCAGATATTGGAAAAAGCATAATATCAATGCAGCTAGTGGATGGGCCTAGGCCTACAAGCAGACTGTTCATTCAATTATTTCAATTTTGAATACAAATATAATTAATTTATCACCTAATACAACATATTTTGATCAAATAGAGTGGATAAAAATAATAAACAGTATCTTCCCATCATTCATTGCTTCAGATATTGGAAAAAGCATAATATCAATGCAGCTAGTGAATGGGCCCAGGCCTACAAGCAGACTGTCCATTAAATTATTTCAATTTTGAATACAAATATAATTAATTTATCACCTAATACAACATATTATGATCAAATAGAGTGGATAAAAATAATAAACACTCTCTTCCCATTATTCATTGCTTCAGATATTGGAAAAAGCATAATATCAATGCAGCTAGTGAATGGGCCTAGGCCTACAAGCAGACTGTTCATTGAATTATTTCAATTTTGAATACAAATATAATTAATTTATCACCTAATACAACATATTTTGATCAAATAGAGTGGATAAAAATAATAAACACACTCTTCCCATTATTCATTGCTTCAGATATTGGAAAAAGCATAATATCAATGCAGCTAGTGAATGGGCCTAGGCCTACAAGCAGACTGTTCATTGAATTATTTCAATTTTGAATACAAATATAATTAATTTATCACCTAATACAACATATTTTGATCAAATAGAGTGGATAAAAATAATAAACACTCTCTTCCCATTATTCATTGCTTCAGATATTGGAAAAAGCATAATATCAATGCAGCTAGTGAATGGGCCTAGGCCTACAAGCAGACTGTTCATTGAATTATTTCAATTTTAAATACAAATATAATTAATTTATCACCTAATACAACATATTTTGATCAAATAGAGTGGATAAAAATAATAAACACACTCTTCCCATTATTCATTGCTTCAGATATTGGAAAAAGCATAATATCAATGCAGCTAGTGAATGGGCCTAGGCCTACAAGCAGACTGTTCATTGAATTATTTCAATTTTGAATACAAATATAATCAATTTATCACCTAATACAACATATTTTGATCAAATAGAGTGGATAAAAATAATAAACACACTCTTCCCATTATTCATTGCTTCAGATATTGGAAAAAGCATAATATCAATGCAGCTAGTGAATGGGCCTAGGCCTACAAGCAGACTGTTCATTGAATTATTTCAATTTTGAATACAAATATAATTAATTTATCACCTAATACAACATATTATGATCAAATAGAGTGGATAAAAATAATAAACACTCTCTTCCCATTATTCATTGCTTCAGATATTGGAAAAAGCATAATATCAATGCAGCTAGTGAATGGGCCTAGGCCTACAAGCAGACTGTTCATTGAATTATTTCAATTTTGAATACAAATATAATTAATTTATCACCTAATACAACATATTTTGATCAAATAGAGTGGATAAAAATGATAAACACACTCTTCCCATTATTCATTGCTTCAGATATTGGAAAAAGCATAATATCAATGCAGCTAGTGAATGGGCCTAGGCCTACAAGCAGACTGGTCATTGAATTATTTCAATTTTGAATACAAATATAATTAATTTATCACCTAATACAACATATTTTGATCAAATAGAGTGGATAAAAATAATAAACACACTCTTCCCATTATTCATTGCTTCAGATATTGGAAAAAGCATAATATCAATGCAGCTAGTGAATGGGCCTAGGCCTACAAGCAGACTGTTCATTGAATTATTTCAATTTTGAATACAAATATAATCAATTTATCACCTAATACAACATATTTTGATCAAATAGAGTGGATAAAAATAATAAACACACTCTTCCCATTATTCATTGCTTCAGATATTGGAAAAAGCATAATATCAATGCAGCTAGTGAATGGGCCTAGGCCTACAAGCAGACTGTTCATTGAATTATTTCAATTTTGAATACAAATATAATTAATTTATCACTTATACAACATATTTTGATCAAATAGAGTGAATAAAAATAATAAACACTCTCTTCCCATTATTCATTGCTTCAGATATTGGAAAAAGCATAATATCAATGCAGCTAGTGAATGGGCCTAGGCCTACAAGCAGACTGTTCATTGAATTATTTCAATTTTGAATACAAATATAATTAATTTTTCACCTAATACAACATATTTTGATCAAATGGAGTGGATAAAAATAATAAACACTCTCTTCCCATTATTCATTGCTTCAGATATTGGAAAAAGCATAATATCAATGCAGCTAGTGAATGGGCCTAGGCCTACAAGCAGACTGTTCATTGAATTATTTCAATTTTGAATACAAATATAATTAATTTATCACCTAATACAACATATTTTGATCAAATAGAGTGGATAAAAATAATAAACACACTCTTCCCATTATTCATTGCTTCAGATATTGGAAAAAGCATAATATCAATGCAGCTAGTGAATGGGCCTAGGCCTACAAGCAGACTGTTCATTGAATTATTTCAATTTTGAATACAAATATAATTAATTTATCACCTAATACAACATATTATGATCAAATAGAGTGGATAAAAATAATAAACACTCTCTTTCCATTATTCATTGCTTCAGATATTGGAAAAAGCATAATATCAATGCAGCTAGTGAATGGGCCTAGGCCTACAAGCAGACTGTTCATTGAATTATTTCAATTTTGAATACAAATATAATTAATTTTTCACCTAATACAACATATTTTGATCAAATGGAGTGGATAAAAATAATAAACACTCTCTTCCCATTATTCATTGCTTCAGATATTGGAAAAAGCATAATATCAATGCAGCTAGTGAATGGGCCTAGGCCTACAAGCAGACTGTTCATTGAATTATTTCAATTTTGAATACAAATATAATTAATTTATCACCTAATACAACATATTTTGATCAAATAGAGTGGATAAAAATAATAAACACACTCTTCCCATTATTCATTGCTTCAGATATTGGAAAAAGCATAATATCAATGCAGCTAGTGAATGGCCTAGGCCTACAAGCAGACTGTTCATTGAATTATTTCAATTTTGAATACAAATATAATTAATTTATCACCTAATACAACATATTTTGATCAAATAGAGTGGATAAAAATAATAAACACACTCTTCCCATTATTCATTGCTTCAGATATTGGGAAAAGCATAATATCAATGCAGCTAGTGGATGGGCCTAGGCCTACAAGCAGACTGTTCATTCAATTATTTCAATTTTGAATACAAATATAATTAATTTATCACCTAATACAACATATTATGAATCAAATAGAGTGGATAAAAATAATAAACACACTCTTCCCATTATTCATTGCTTCAGATATTGGAAAAAGCATATATCAATGCAGCTAGTGAATGGGCCTAGGCCTACAAGCAGACTGTTCATTAAATTATTTCAATTTTGAATACAAATATAATTAATTTTTCACCTAATACAACATATTATGATCAAATAGAGTGGATAAAAATAATAAACAGTACTCTTCCCATATTCATTGCTTCAGATATTGGAAAAAGCATAATATCAATGCAGCTAGTGAATGGGCCTAGGCCTACAAGCAGACTGTTCATTAAATTATTTCAATTTTGAATACAAATATAATTAATTTATCACCTAATACAACATATTATGATCAAATAGAGTGGATAAAAATAATAAACACTCTCTTCCCATTATTCATTGCTTCAGATATTGGAAAAAGCATAATATCAATGCAGCTAGTGAATGGGCCCTAGGCCTACAAGCAGACTGTTCATTAAATTATTTCAATTTTGAATACAAATATAATTAATTTTTCACCTAATACAACATATTATGATCAAATAGAGTGGATAAAAATAATAAACACTCTCTTCCCATTATTCATTGCTTCAGATATTGGAAAAGCATAATATCAATGCAGCTAGTGAATGGGCCTAGGCCTACAAGCAGACTGTTCATTAAATTATTTCAATTTTGAATACAAATATAATTAATTTTTCACCTAATACAACATATTTTGATCAAATAGAGTGGATAAAAATAATAAACACTATCTTCCCATTATTCATTGCTTCAGATATTGGAAAAAGCATAATATCAATGCAGCTAGTGAATGGGCCTAGGCCTACAAGCAGACTGTTCATTAAATTATTTCAATTTTGAATACAAATATAATTAATTTATCACCTAATACAACATATTTTGATCAAATAGAGTGGATAAAAATAATAAACACTCTCGTTCCCATTATTCATTGCTTCAGATATTGG